>VZSC01001697.1:5919-32665 GCA_013398225.1 Steatornis caripensis | reverse complement strand
AAACTAGGTTCCCTAGCAGGTCTGATAGACATTTCTGCCCACTGGATGACAGATTTGAAAGAAGGAGTGTGCTTAGCAGGCTTCTGGTTTAACCACGAGCACTGCTGCTGGAAATCCGACACGACCTTTACGGACAGAGACCAGTGCCCCGAGTGGAAGAGCTGGTCCCAGCTGATCCTCGGCCATGGAGAGGTGACGCGTGCCTACGGCTGGTTTTGCTGCCGAATGTCCCATTTCCCCAGCCCGTGTCGGCCCTTGCTAGCGATGTGGATGTATATGGCAGAAGCGCAGGCTCTAGGTGGTTCCGTGGTTTAATGTTCCGCATTGGGGCCTTCCGAGGGTGTAAATAAACTCAAGTTACTTACGTGTTGTCCTCGGAGGGGGTGGTGGGGGCAGCGAAACACGGACGCGGTCACAAGTGCAGCGTGTTAGCCACGTGTCTGAGACTGGCTGTGTGGAGGATATTTTGCCTGCGAGCGTTGCGGAGGGATGCCGGCCAAGCTCCAGTCCTGCCTTTCTGGCAGCTCTACCCAGGGGAGCAGCCCACCCGGCTGGGGCCGTGCTTGTCCCCGCACTGAGCTACTTGTGTACCTCGTTTGCTATTAAAATAGGTTATATGAATGTAACGGTCTTTGGAGGTGTGACTGGTTCGTATCCTTGTAACTTGGGGAACGTAACTTGTCCTTGAAACCTCAGACTTACTGCAGTTCTCTTCATTTTTTGGCCGGTGACTGCATGTGAGATCCCCTGCTATTTCCGTGTGCTTGCCTCAGTGCGCGGGCTTGATGTGATCTCAGTTGAAACGCTCTGATCTGGGTAACTTTCTCTGCATTTCAGGGGGCTTTTGCATATATCCTCAACTACTTCATGTACGTTATCTGGGCCTTGTTATTCTCCCTTCTTGCCGTGTTACTTGTGAAGGGGTTTGCTCCTTACGCCTGTGGCTCAGGGATCCCAGAGGTGAGTGAGAAGTAAAGCGGGCTGGGTTTTTTTAGGGTGGGGAAGGGATCCACCATCCACAGATTACGCATGGCTGCTATGGAAATAATAATTTCTTGCACTTTAGATGGTGGATTAATACATGCTTCTTTCCAGGCTGTTACTGGAACAGGTCTAGTACTTAAGTCTCCGTGCGATCCCTTTAAAAACTAAAATATTTTGGCATTTAGAGCAGGGGGTAAGAACAAAGGCACGCTGTTTGTGTAAGGCTACAAAAGCTAGCCTCAGTTTTTTCTTCAGCAGGGGTAGTGGCCCTGAAGGAAGGACCTGAGTGGCTGTTTCTGCCTTCGCACGGAGTGGTGTTTTTACCGAGTCTACGTTACTTTTGATAGCTGGCAGGGGGAAGGGGCTCAGAAGGCTGTACAGGAAAGTTGAGGGCAGGCCTGGGAGTGCCTAGTAAAAGAGGAGCTCTGACCAGGGCTTGAATGAAAGCCTGTAGAGCTTTGTGTGCTTGACTTCCAGATCAAAACTATCTTAAGTGGTTTCATCATTAGAGGCTACCTGGGCAAGTGGACGCTGATCATCAAAACCATCACCTTAGTGTTGGCCGTGTCCTCTGGGCTGAGCCTGGGCAAGGAGGGGCCCCTGGTGCACGTCGCCTGCTGCTGCGGAAACATCTTGTGTCATCTCTTCACCAAGTACCGGAAGAACGAGGCCAAGCGCAGAGAGGTACGGACAGGCACTGATGTTGCCGAACCGCCGTCGAGGTCGTGTGGGGGGACCGGTGGGGCTCGCGCTCTGCCCTCCCTGTCGGTTGTTCTGTTTTGGCGTGTCCTCGGCGTGCCTCAGCGCGACACCCCGATGGAGCAAAAGCCACCTCGGTTAGGAAGCGGCAGCACAGCGTCTCCCCACTGCGGGTCGTCATCCTGTTTGTGATGGGAGCATTGGCTGGCACTGACCTGCTGTGGGCCCGGTTCTGCGACGTGCTTGCATTTGCCGTGCGGCTCCAAAACCGTGGTGGGGCTGTCTGCGGGGCCTGGACCTAGCCGAGGGGGTAGACTGAAGGGCTTTGCTTCCTGGGACACAGCAATGGGGATGGTGTAAGAACCAAGCTGACGTCCAGCGTGGAGCTCACAAGTGTTCCCTCGCAGTGCCACGAGGCTTTTCTCTGCCCAAGTCACTGGAGAACAGTTACCGTGAGATGCGTAGTATCGCATTGTCCAATTTACCTTCTGCTAAACCAAACCCGACAGAACCCACCCCGGGGCCAGCAGGGTTTTGGGGGGCCCCACAGCACCTCTGGTGACGCTGCGTTACCCTCTTCTGAGAACTGGTACGAGTGCAAGGCAGGCAAACGTGGCAAAAGCCAGTGTGTCCTGGGAGGTGAAATTCCCGCTGTTCTGTTTTCTGAAGCTTTATCTGAGCTGAAAGCATAGCATGAAATCAGCTGAGACGGAAAAAGGTAACGGCCAGCGATGCCACTTCTACTAATTTGGGGGTGCGACTGTTGAATTGCTAACACCCAATGTTTTTGTAGCTCCGTGCAGCCCTTCTCCCTCAGGAATTGGCTCACTCCGTCTTTTCCGTGTTGACTTTAAAACGGGTCAGACCCTGGCTGACTGTGCACTCACTGGAGATAAAAACTGTACAAATTTATGTAAAGACAAACGAAAAAAAGGAGAAGGTTGTTGGGGCTGAAAATGTCTGACTGTCTGTGGTTTCTCTCTTAGGTTTTGTCAGCAGCTGCAGCCGCTGGTGTGTCTGTAGCTTTCGGTGCACCGATCGGAGGAGTGCTCTTCAGTCTGGAAGAGGTAACGCCGGCATTTTCTGTTAGCTCTTGGCGAGCTGTTTTATTGCAAGAGCTGGTTTAACACGCTGATTTAAAAATACAGTCCACTCGTAA
Organism: Steatornis caripensis; assembly: GCA_013398225.1. Classification (NCBI taxonomy): domain Eukaryota; kingdom Metazoa; phylum Chordata; class Aves; order Caprimulgiformes; family Steatornithidae; genus Steatornis; species Steatornis caripensis. Next base: position 29,823 of record VZSC01001697.1, on the reverse strand, counting down.
CCGCTTGGGTGTGGAAAGGAGAGCCTGTTGAATGGTTGTTGGTGGTGTATTTACAAGGCCAAGCAACCTGAAAGCTTATTGGGGTTTCAGGTAATTCTTATGAGTACCGGAGAATTTATTTTGGGTGATGTCTGTCCTTACCTTTGCAATACACCTGTTGGTTTCGCCTGGCCTCTCCGTGTTCAGCAACACCGACTGCTCACAGCCTCTGCCGTGTTTGCCACACGTCCGCTCTCTCCTGCCAACTCTGTCCCAGGGTACCTGGGAGCAGACTTACCTGCCTTATCAAACCCCTTTTCTTCCCAAGGAACTTCTAATTGTCCTTCTTTTGATCCAGATGTGAAATGGATCACTGCTGCTTGCTTCAGGGCTTAGCTCCGAGGAATTGGCATGGTGCAGCTGAGCGATAGGTGTGGTGGCAGCTGTGGCGAGCGCTGTTGTTTGGTGCTTTGCAGAGCATGCCAGGCACATCGCTGTCCAGATTCAGCTCGTAGCTCATTTGTAACAGTGTTCATTATCTGAGTAAGTCACCCCCACCTCAGGGATGGTAGAGGGCACTTGCCGCATTGCAAGAACGCAGGCCAGGACCCATCCCAGTCAGTGCAATCCGCATGGAATGGGAGCTCAAAGCAAAGCTGGGGTGCTGGGCTGCAGAGGAGGGTACATAGCCAGTGCACGTTGTTCTCAGTCCTTGCTTTTACTTCATGCGGTGGTGATTTTGTTACAGGGCAGCGACTGGTGTAGTGACAAGTGTTAAAGGGACTGAACCTGCTTTGTTTTTCCTTTTTAGGTCAGTTACTACTTTCCTCTCAAGACACTGTGGCGCTCCTTCTTCGCTGCTCTGGTCGCTGCGTTTACCCTGCGCTCCATCAACCCTTTTGGGAACAGCCGCCTGGTTCTCTTCTACGTGGAGTTTCACATGCCGTGGCATCTTCTGGAGCTTGTGCCGTTCATCCTTTTGGGAATATTTGGTGGCCTTTGGGGAGCTTTCTTCATTCGCAGCAACATCGCCTGGTGCAGGCGACGCAAGACGACCAAGCTTGGTAAATACCCCGTGCTGGAAGTGTTTGTAGTGACTGCGATCACAGCCGTGCTGGCCTTCCCCAACGAGTACACCAGAATGAGCACCAGCGAGCTGATTTCTGAGCTCTTCAATGACTGTGGGATTTTGGACTCTTCCAAGCTCTGCGAGTACGTGAACGATTTCAACAGCACCAAAGGGGATGACCTGCCAGACCGAGCTGCTGGCCCGGGAGTTTACACCGCCATGTGGCAGCTGGCTTTGGCCCTTATAATGAAAGTCTTCATCACGATCTTCACCTTTGGCATGAAGGTGAGAATTGCCTGTAAAGGAGCTCACGTTCTTCTCGTCCTCCGCAGGAACCCCACACCTTAGGGTTTTATTTGCTCAATAAACAGACGCGTTTTCCTGCTCAGGCTCTCTTAAGAAGGGGGCAAGGTAACAGACTGCTGTCAGGTGTTCTGGTGCTTGTAACCGAGGGCGGTAGAAACCTTGTAGCCTGAGCGTGGGCTCCGGATGCGGTCACTGAAGCTGCTGTCTCAGGGCTTCACGTCCCATTTCCCAAACCCGGAATGCTTCTAAATTGTCCTGCCTTAAGCTTTTTTAATCTATACGCAACAGCTCACTGCAAAGCAATCGATACCTTAATGTGTAAATGCTCACTTAGCTGTTCCTTGGTTGGAACTTGCTTGGTGGCAGCCTCCTGAGCTGTGGCTATAGTGGCCTGAGCTTCCCTGCAGTGGGGTTCAGGAGGTGCAGCTGAGCACCTCCCCATGCCCCCCTCCAAGTCCTCCAGCAGTCTGCCCAGAAAGGTGGCCCCGCCACAGAGGTCTGGACATTGTTGTTGCCGTGAGGTGGTCGCTGATGTTCGAGGGCCGTCCTCAAGCCTGCGAGAAGGATGCGCAACGTGCGAGAAAGCTGTGCGACAAATGTGTTAAGGGGCAGGGGAGGGAATTCTGTGACTTCAAAGGCCAGGAGCCCTGGAACAGCTGAAGTGCAGAGGTGAAACTTGCCGGGTGTTGCTTGTGCTCTGTGTGCGAGTTCCAGGCACCCTCACTTTTGTGGTGGAGTGTGAATTTCTGCCAGGGAAGAAGGATGCTTCCACTCCCAGTACGTGAAGCCGGCAGAGCGGGAAGATCCCGAGCCCTCAGGAAACACGTGCTGGGGTGGTTGGAAAGGCACGAGTTTGCGGGTGAAGCCTTGTTACATTCTCTTGGGAAGTAAGCTTTTGAAAACAGCTCATTCTGTTACGCACTAAGCTCTCGTGTGGCTGTTTCTCCTGCTTAAAGGAGTAAATTCAAACTCTGTTGCGGAGGCTTTAGAGCATGAGGGTGCCGGAAGGGCAGATAGAGCGAGGCACCCTTGCTGATTTTAACTTCAGCATAACCTTGAACTCAGTCCTGCTCTGAAGTTCGTCGCTACTCTTTGAAATGTGTGAGAAACGGGGCGTTTACCCACACGTGTTTTCACAGGTCCCTTCGGGGCTCTTCATCCCCAGCATGGCGGTCGGTGCGATAGCAGGCAGGTTGCTCGGCGTAGCCGTGGAGCAGCTGGCCTATTACCACCATGACTGGGCCATCTTCAGCGGCTGGTGCAGTCAGGGAGCCGACTGCATCACTCCTGGCCTCTATGCGATGGTCGGCGCCGCAGCGTGTCTAGGTAAGCAAGATGGCTTTTGAAGCCCAAGCCATGCTTCGGGTCTCGGTTGGCCGTGTGAAGGCGTATGGTAGTGAAACGCTGCTGCTGTCGCCGCAGTCCGTAGGAGCTGGCTTCACCTCAAGAACAGGAAGCTTTGTAGTAGGACGTGCACTGCGTTTCTCATCGGTTTGCGTCCTTCGGCCAGCGCCAACCTGTTGCTGGACGTGACAGGTTTCAGCGGGGAGTCTGCTGAATGGGCAGCTAGGACAAAGGAGAGTGGCCAGGGACTTTGGATTTTCCTGTGGCGTTTTTAATTCATTTTGTTTCCTGTTCTGGCCTTAAATCTCATGATGCAACTCTTCTTTCAAGTGCTCTGTTTTTTGGTAACGCTTCTTCCGCTTGGCTGAATTTGAGAAATTGAGTGCACGTGATGGAACTTCACTTTGACTGTAATTCCCCATCCTCTCCCCCATGGAATAGGATGTTTAACTCTTAAGGGACTACTTTACCGTATCAGGAGAAACTCTCATTTCAGGACCAATAAAAGCATGCCACCAAACCCCATCTTTGGCCTTTTTAAAGGGGGTAGAGCTTCTTGTTTGTGTGAAATTGATGAAAAATAAATACAGTTCCGCTCCATTAACTGTTCTGTTTACCACCAGCAGTACTAAAGGGTATATGCCCCTTTAGGAGGTGGTTATTGGGGCAGAACTCCCCTAAAATATTTGGGAGTAGCTTTGGGACTTGAATCTCAAAAGTGTAATTAAAACACACTGAGACAAAATGCTCTTGTAAAAAAAAAAAAGTCAATATTGAAGACGACTCATCTGTTTTCTGTTGAAATGCCTCAACTGTTTTGGTGTTGAAAACCTACAAAAGCGTAATGCACAGTAGTCAAAATGTGTGGCTGAAAGGTGGCAAGCTTGAACGGCAAGTTGTCTGAAGCCCTTGCTGTTGGGGGAGCTAATGCTGGTGGCCAGAGGATGCCAGGGGGCTGCTTGCCTTTCCTCAGGAATCTGCCTAGGGAGGTGCGTAAGGCCCTGCTGCGGCACGGCCGGGCTGTTTTGCCGCTAGCTAAGTCACACGGGAGAAGGTTGCTTTGGAGTTCGGGAAAGACCCGTCGGCACCACACAGCAAACGCTTGTAAGCCAGCCCGTGGCACGGTATGAAGGGACAGGTGGTTTCAGGACCGTGTTCTGCTCGTGTTTGCCTCCTGCCACGATGCTGAACGTGACGCCAGAGGCCAACAGTACAGCTGCTTGCTGCTGCGAGCCCATCCGTAGGTGCTTTGGCAGAGGGCAGCTGTAGCAAACCTCAGCACCGCTCTCCTGCCTGGAAACGCCCCAAACTGCCTGTTCACATCGTGTCTTCCTGTGTTCTGTCTGCAGGCGGGGTGACCCGAATGACCGTGTCACTGGTGGTCATTATGTTTGAGCTCACCGGGGGACTGGAGTACATCGTTCCTCTGATGGCAGCAGCCATGACCAGCAAGTGGGTGGCTGATGCCATCGGGCGGGAAGGCATTTACGATGCCCATATTCGCCTCAATGGGTACCCTTTCTTGGAAGCCAAGGAAGAGTTCTCGCACAAGACGCTTGCGATGGACGTCATGAGGCCGCGGAGGAACGATCCTCCTCTGACTGTCATCACTCAGGACAGCATGACCGTAGAAGACGTTGAGACCATCATCAATGAAACCACGTACAGCGGCTATCCAGTGGTGGTGTCACGCGAGTCCCAAAGGCTCGTTGGATTCGTCCTCAGGAGAGACCTCATCATTTCAATTGGTAAGCAGCAACATACGACGTAGATAAGGGATGCTGCCAGAGGCCTTAAGTGGCACCAGCTGTGCTTGAGGCATTTAAACCCCCAGCAGCGATCGTGGCTGCGCTGACTGGTGCCTGCATCTCCATCCCCGAGCAGCACGGGGTCTGCATGCGTTGAGTACGAAGGACAGGGTGGCTCACCTGGTGCCTGTACTTTGGCTCTGCTGAATTCCTAAACCTTCGGGCACGGTTGTGATGCATGAGACTTCTTGCCAGCAACAACTAAGGCTTTGTGGGTGACTGGATGTGGAAGGCTTTCTTAACCGTTAATGTCTCAAACCTTATTTCGTTAAGGAAAAACGTCTGGCTGGTCCACGTACTGAGTGTCAGGTCGCGCTGAGGTGGTGCTGTCAGACCTGTACATGCAGATCCCGATGTTAAAGTCTTCCATGTCTCTTCACCTCTGAAAGGCAGCCCGGTCTTTCACTTGTTTCGCTTGTGCATTGGCGCTTGTGAGGCAGGCGGTGTGCGGTGCTGGCAGGACTTGGTAGACGCTGTCCTGGCATCACTCCCACCCCATTTCCGTCTGCAGTGTGAGTTGAGCTCCTTTGGAAACAACATTGCCATATTACAATTTAGGGCACGTTTAGGTTCCTCTTGCTCTCCACTTGCTTAGAAACCGCCAAGTGCTGTTTCCTAGCGTGAGACCCAAGTGAAAACTCTGGTTGTGTTGTCTCTTGCTGGCTTGGGCGAGTCAAAGCAGGAGAAATGTGTGTGTTAGGATTGAGAGGCACACGGGCACGTTAAGTCCTTAAAAATTGTGCCTGCACTGGTGTGAAGATTGGGCAGAGGGGTACTGAGCCCCACGCTCTTGGAAGTTCAGTCCTTACGGTTTGTGTCCAGCTGCAGCTCAGGCTCTGAGCATCCGCGCTGAGCTGGGGTGAGCTGGAGTTGCTCTCGTGCTTCCTCGCGCCGGCACCCAGCAGAGTTCGTGCAAGCCCTGTGGCGAGTTGGATGGGACAGCTGATCCAGCTGACGTCTCCCGTCCCTGCTCAGTTAGCTGCTGCCGGTCACTGCTCTCGGGGGCTGGCGCAAGGGAGCGGGTGGGAGTGGGGTGGCAGTTACCTTGGACGAAAGCAGAACATGATGGCGGAGGACTGAAGAGGCGCGAGCTCAGCGGGGCATTCTCCCGCGCGTGGCTGCGTGCACTCTCTTAGCTCACACTTGACGACCTCCTGTAGGGGTGGTGTGAAGGCTTCGTCCTGAGCTGGCTTTGTCCCACGGCAGAGCGAGAGTAGTTGTTATGGTTGAGTTGCCTGCAGCTATGGATCAGCCCTGTGTGTTCTTTCTCTTTTTGAGGTAGGTTGTCACTGTCAGTTGTAGGAAGTGCAGTACAGTCTTTTGGAGCACATGAATGGTGCTCCCGTTCTTCCGGTAAGTATCTGGCCAAATGCTTGTGACAATACAGGATAAAATACAGAAAGAAGTGCGCTATCGTGTTGTAATTGTGTGGGTTGCCTGCCTTCTGTAGGGCTGCTCTGTGGTCTGACCACGAATTCTTGCATTTGCGTTGTTCCGAACTGCCAGGGACTTGTTAGGAGCGGTCTTTTCCTCACGACATACACAGTATTGCACCGTTGCGTGCCACAGCACGGCATTTAGCTTTTGAAGGCCGGCTCTGAGTATCCAGTCTGGTGCTTGGGCTGCCAGGCTAGCCCCTTCCTGGTGAGTCTTGGAATGTAAATAGCACATCCAGCTGCAACGTGGCAGATACCCAGATTGCCCGAGTAATGCACTGGTGTAAATACCTGAGCGATGGCAAGTACTTGATTTGTTTTTCATTCTTGATGCTGGGCATGGAGCCCGAGCCACTAGGTTAAGCGCTTAAAAATACTTCTTCAGCTCCTCTGTGTGGGACCCAAATCGGTGACTGACAGAGGTACAAAGTGTTTTGTCTAAACTGGCAAGTTGAAGATCTCCAGAACTGGTGTTTCAGCGGCCGGAGCAGAATGCTGAGACGCGCGGCAGCCTTGTCGTTAGGCAAAACGTGCACTGCTCTCGCCCGTGGGGTGAAACTGGAGACCTTAGAGGTTACGCTGTAGGTATTAGAAGATGGGGTGGAAACGTATCACACCCTCCTTGGGTCATCGGTTGCCTTGAGAAACAGCGCAGGTGAGGGGAAGGAAGGGAGTTTTAAGGCCATCCCAGTGTGGGCAGAGAGAAAACGCTCCTCAGTTTGAAACAGGAAAGCAGGGATGATATTTAATCAAATATCTCTTCTTCTAGAAAATGCCCGGAAGAAGCAGGATGGAATTGTGAGCACTTCAATTATTTATTTCACTGACCACTCTCCTCCGCTGCCTCCAAGCTCCCCCTCTATGCTGAAACTCAGGAGCATCCTGGACCTCAGTCCTTTCACAGTGACAGACCAAACACCCATGGAAATCGTCGTGGACATATTCCGCAAGCTGGGGTTGCGCCAGTGCCTGGTTACTCACAACGGGTAAGAACGCTGCAGGCAGAGCCCGGCGGCCCTGGGGTGCTGTAGAGCTGAGCCAAAACCTCCTCTCCTTCCAGCGAGCGGAGGCTTTGATGTGTAGGGCACTGAGCAGCAGCTGGAGGGGTTGTTGTCTTGGAAAAAAGCAGTTGTGAAGCCCCTGGGCCTCTTTCAGTGACAGCGGTAACACGAAGCCTGTGAGGCAAAGACGTGGCTCTGTAGGGCGGTGGGTGTCTCAAACCGATGGAGAGGGCTCACGGCCTCCTCTGCAATGTGGCCCTGCTTGAACCCGCTTTGGTGTCGATCAGGAACAGCGTGTTCGGTGAGGAATGAGGGCGAAGAGGGAAACCGAGCCATCTGTTCCATGAAGCGTGGCCCCGGCAGGAATTCTGTCCCTGCCCCTGCCGGGGTGCGTGCGGGCAGCCCATCTGCTTGGCTCTGGGCCTAGAGCCGCGTTGCGCAGCGTCGCTCCCCGGCAGATGCCCTGCACCGTTCGCTCGGTCCTGGCGTCCTTTCCGCGCCTTTTTGAAGGCGTCGCTCCTGAGAGTGCCGCGACTTAAAACGCAGCGCTAGACGTTCAGGTTGATCTTTTCGGAGGAGGCGGGTGTTAGTAATTAGTGATATATTTGTCTTTCGGTTATAACCTCCTTACCTTTTTACAGAGTTCGTGTTGGGGCTCGCGAGCGCCATACCGTGCGTGGAGCGTCAGCGCTGTGATCCGGAAAGGCGCTTCAGTTAAAGCTGCCCTACGTGGAGCGATGCGAGAGCAAGGATACGTTCTGCGGGTGCTGGTGCACTAAAAGTGTGTTTTCATGTTTCAGGAAGCTGCTCGGGATCATTACCAAGAAGGATGTATTGAAGCACATTGCACAGCTGGCTAACCAGGACCCGGATTCTATACTCTTCAATTAAAGGCAGACTAGCAGGTATTGTGCGTTCAATGCAAAAGAAACTTTATAGACAATACTGGATATACTTTCCTATTTTTATTGAGACCATGGACCTGTTTTCAGCGTTTCCTTCCATGGAGCTGAAGAAGATAATGTTTTTTTTCTACCAGATAACCAATTGCACTACATAATCTGTGGAACATGATCTTCTTTTTAGAAGAAAAAAAAAAGACTCTGTGTTGCTTTTGTGAAGTTGCATTGGAAAGATTCCATGAAGGAGTAAAAGCAAAATGCTATAGAATTGTATCTCCTCTTCTTACTTTATTTGAACTCTTGTTACTAACGTGGGGAGGAAAAGACAAGGTCTGTACCTTCGGAAATTTCGAAGGAGGATGATTTTGCACACAGCGTTCAGGTGGTGGCGGAAAGATCCGTTTGTAACTCAGGGGCTGTGTATTCCCAATTAGCCACTTGGTAACAGCAAGAACCTTGAAAAGTCAAAATAGGGGAGGGGGGAAAAAAAACTGGCTAGCTGGGGATGTTTTGCTGGAAGAGGTGGGGGAAAAACCCCCAAAATCCACAGAAGCAAAACCCCCAGAAGACCAGGTCTCCTTAAAATCAGGCCCAGTGTCTGATTGGGAAGAAGCTTATNGGTCCTGGCGTCCTTTCCGCGCCTTTTTGAAGGCGTCGCTCCTGAGAGTGCCGCGACTTAAAACGCAGCGCTAGACGTTCAGGTTGATCTTTTCGGAGGAGGCGGGTGTTAGTAATTAGTGATATATTTGTCTTTCGGTTATAACCTCCTTACCTTTTTACAGAGTTCGTGTTGGGGCTCGCGAGCGCCATACCGTGCGTGGAGCGTCAGCGCTGTGATCCGGAAAGGCGCTTCAGTTAAAGCTGCCCTACGTGGAGCGATGCGAGAGCAAGGATACGTTCTGCGGGTGCTGGTGCACTAAAAGTGTGTTTTCATGTTTCAGGAAGCTGCTCGGGATCATTACCAAGAAGGATGTATTGAAGCACATTGCACAGCTGGCTAACCAGGACCCGGATTCTATACTCTTCAATTAAAGGCAGACTAGCAGGTATTGTGCGTTCAATGCAAAAGAAACTTTATAGACAATACTGGATATACTTTCCTATTTTTATTGAGACCATGGACCTGTTTTCAGCGTTTCCTTCCATGGAGCTGAAGAAGATAATGTTTTTTTTCTACCAGATAACCAATTGCACTACATAATCTGTGGAACATGATCTTCTTTTTAGAAGAAAAAAAAAAGACTCTGTGTTGCTTTTGTGAAGTTGCATTGGAAAGATTCCATGAAGGAGTAAAAGCAAAATGCTATGGAATTGTATCTCCTCTTCTTACTTTATTTGAACTCTTGTTACTAACGTGGGGAGGAAAAGACAAGGTCTGTACCTTCGGAAATTTCGAAGGAGGATGATTTTGCACACAGCGTTCAGGTGGCGGTGGAAAGATCCGTTTGTAACTCAGGGGCTGTGTATTCCCAATTAGCCACTTGGTAACAGCAAGAACCTTGAAAAGTCAAAATAGGGGAGGGGGGAAAAAAAACTGGCTAGCTGGGGATGTTTTGCTGGAAGAGGTGGGGGAAAAACCCCCAAAATCCACAGAAGCAAAACCCCCAGAAGACCAGGTCTCCTTAAAATCAGGCCCAGTGTCTGATTGGGAAGAAGCTTATTTTGATTAATCTTCCGTGAATGTATTTAATTACTCTGACGCTGCCTTGCCCGGAGAACCCCGAGGAGGCGGTGGAAGGAGTTAACAGCTGTATTCTCATCCTGATCCCCTTTTTAGATACACGCCCAAGGGTTTGTTCTCCTTGATTTCCCTTGAGCACGTAATTAAAGTCGCAAAGCCCTAAGTTAGTGCCCTGCCTTTACCGCCCTTNTTTTTTCTACCAGATAACCAATTGCACTACATAATCTGTGGAACATGATCTTCTTTTTAGAAGAAAAAAAAAAGACTCTGTGTTGCTTTTGTGAAGTTGCATTGGAAAGATTCCATGAAGGAGTAAAAGCAAAATGCTATAGAATTGTATCTCCTCTTCTTACTTTATTTGAACTCTTGTTACTAACGTGGGGAGGAAAAGACAAGGTCTGTACCTTCGGAAATTTCGAAGGAGGATGATTTTGCACACAGCGTTCAGGTGGCGGTGGAAAGATCCGTTTGTAACTCAGGGGCTGTGTATTCCCAATTAGCCACTTGGTAACAGCAAGAACCTTGAAAAGTCAAAATAGGGGAGGGGGGAAAAAAAACTGGCTAGCTGGGGATGTTTTGCTGGAAGAGGTGGGGGAAAAACCCCCAAAATCCACAGAAGCAAAACCCCCAGAAGACCAGGTCTCCTTAAAATCAGGCCCAGTGTCTGATTGGGAAGAAGCTTATTTTGATTAATCTTCCGTGAATGTATTTAATTACTCTGACGCTGCCTTGCCCGGAGAACCCCGAGGAGGCGGTGGAAGGAGTTAACAGCTGTATTCTCATCCTGATCCCCTTTTTAGATACACGCCCAAGGGTTTGTTCTCCTTGATTTCCCTTGAGCACGTAATTAAAGTCGCAAAGCCCTAAGTTAGTGCCCTGCCTTTACCGCCCTTCCCAGTAAACGCTGTCGGTGTCGGATACTGCGCAGCGACCTCGTCCTTCATCAGCAGTGTCTTAGGCGGCTGCGGACCATCCCACTGGGAGCCCTGTGCCGTNAAAAAGACTCTGTGTTGCTTTTGTGAAGTTGCATTGGAAAGATTCCATGAAGGAGTAAAAGCAAAATGCTATAGAATTGTATCTCCTCTTCTTACTTTATTTGAACTCTTGTTACTAACGTGGGGAGGAAAAGACAAGGTCTGTACCTTCGGAAATTTCGAAGGAGGATGATTTTGCACACAGCGTTCAGGTGGCGGTGGAAAGATCCGTTTGTAACTCAGGGGCTGTGTATTCCCAATTAGCCACTTGGTAACAGCAAGAACCTTGAAAAGTCAAAATAGGGGAGGGGGGAAAAAAAACTGGCTAGCTGGGGATGTTTTGCTGGAAGAGGTGGGGGAAAAACCCCCAAAATCCACAGAAGCAAAACCCCCAGAAGACCAGGTCTCCTTAAAATCAGGCCCAGTGTCTGATTGGGAAGAAGCTTATTTTGATTAATCTTCCGTGAATGTATTTAATTACTCCGACGCCGCCTTGCCTGGAGAACCCCGAGGAGGCGGTGGAAGGAGTTAACAGCTGTATTCTCATCCTGATCCCCTTTTTAGATACACGCCCAAGGGTTTGTTCTCCTTGATTTCCCTTGAGCACGTAATTAAAGTCGCAAAGCCCTAAGTTAGTGCCCTGCCTTTACCGCCCTTCCCAGTAAACGCTGTCGGTGTCGGATACTGCGCAGCGACCTCGTCCTTCATCAGCAGTGTCTTAGGCGGCTGCGGACCATCCCACTGGGAGCCCTGTGCCGTGAGGTTCGCAGGGCGGCGGCTGCTGTTCCCTGCTCTTCTCCTCAGGCCCGGATCCGGGCTCGGCAGCGCTGCCGTGCGTGCGCCGCGCTCCCTCCTCTGCCCAACAACTATGCAATAAAGCCCTTCCCGACACCGTCGGCCTGGTCACTCGTTCCACGTGTGTGCTCCTCGAGCCCCTGTCCCAGATCTTACCAAATTATTTTCCTGTTAATAAAATTGTGACCATTTACTGGAATTTTGGAGGTATATGAGTGCTTTCGGAGGTTGCTGCTGTTCGTCACGGCTTCGGTCCGTGGGGGACGGCGTTTTGCGGTCCGTGGCTGTGGCTTGTCGGTGGTGGCAGAGCTCCCTCGCCACTGAGGCTGCAGAGGGGGGCCACGCCGTTGAGTAACGGCCAGGAATTGCGGAGTGAGGGCTCTGACTCCGCTTCCCCACGGGCAGACCTCCGGCTGCTGGGCAGGAGTTGTGCTCTGCACAGCCTCAGCCACGCAGACCCAGGCTGAGGGAGCGGGGGCTCCTGGCTTGCGTTGGCTCGTGGTTTGGGCAGTCTTAAACCCTCTCACATAGAAACAAATCCCTCGTCTCCTCTTGGAGCAGAAGCCAGCTTATTTATTTTCTAAAGCCATGCGACAGCGCGTACCTGCTGCCGCTGCCTCACCCTGGCAGCGAGGTGGTGATGTCCTGGATTCTTGTTCAGTTTAAAATCAAACCAAGTTCTTACCAATGGATCAGCTGCCCTCTTAGAAAATAAATGCCTTGGCTTCGTGCTGGCTCTGTGCAGCAGCACATGGTTGCCGAGTTGAAACGAAGACCGCAGTGTGCCCGTAAGTCGCTCGCAGCTTGCAACTCTTCGCGTTCTGCCTCGGCCGTGGCTGGCAGCAGCAGCTTTGCCTTTAAACGCTGTTTTGTCCTCTTTGGAGAGCGCTGTTGTCCCCCTCTGGCCAGGCGAATGCTTGGGGAGTCTGGGTCTGAGCCCAGAAGAAGCCACTGCCTTGTGCTTCCCTGCGGGCTCTGTCCCGGCTTCGTCTGCACTGGAAGAGGCCGGGATGCCTGTCCCGTGCACGCAGGGCACGCTTGGCGCTCCAGAAGCTTTTCCACTTCTGTGCTCACCTCGCGCCAGGCAGGAGGGCTCTAGCTTGACAAGTACGGTCCCTGCTTCAACATGAGAGCCCATTCCTCCCATTCTCGGGGGAAGGCTGCAGTGCGAAGGTATGGGTGAGAGGTGCCGGAAGGGAAAGCCGAGCGCAGGCTGGAGCGTCGCAGCTGGCTGGTGCCTTATCCCGGACGCTTGTGGGGAAGCAGCGGGGCAGGGAGCGCGGCATTGGAGCGGGACTGTGCCCGGCGGCACGGGGACTGTGCCAGCAGGCAGGCTCCCAGCTCCCCGGCAGCTATCGGCCCGCGTATGGCCTGGCTGCTTCTTGTTTTCTTGCGTGGGAGAGGTGTCTGCGGGAGGCTGGGCTGAGGAAATCCTGCGTGGGAAGGGGAGAGTGGGAAAACACTGCCCATGGCTTTGCAAGGAAGCCTGGTAGAGCTCGGCTTTAGAGCGGCTCAGTCCTTGGCGCAAGCAGGATTTCGAGTCCTCGCGATGCTGGACCAAACGCAGTGACGACGGGCAACTGAAAGAGCAACACTGCAAAGGTACGGGACCTTTCTTTGCCTCTTGCTTGAGCAGGTCTCTCCGCTCCTGCTGCTTTTTCAAATGGGAACCGATAATTCTGTGAATGGGGATGCACGCCGTAAGGGCCAGAGGTCTGGTACACGGGGACGAGGTGGAAATGGGAGCTTGGAGTGAGACTTCGTAGCTGCTCCGCCTGCGTGTGGAAGCCTGCTGACCCCGTTAACCAAGGTGAGTGGTGTCTGCGTAAGGAAATTCTCATTTCAGCTCCGGGCCTGCTTCTGAGCCATAGTTCTCTGTGTAGGGAAACATGCAGCAAAATTGTTCCATCGCTGTTACTGCATTAGCGGCAGCAGTGATGTGCTGGGCGCAGTGTGTGAGGCTTGGGAGGGGATTACGCGGGTATGGATGTACAGCCCTGTGCTGGGACTGGTGCCTTCCCTTCCCCAGTGAGGTGCGGGTAACAGGAGCCCCTGTTCGCTATCTGCTTTTATTGAATTCGTTTAATTCCTACAAAAATAAGTTCAACTCTTCCCTCAGGCCATACTCGAGTGTTTTAACGGGAGCGTTTTCTGTGCTGGCGCTCGTTTGCTGCTTCCTCTGCCCAGGGCAGCCTCAGCCGCGAAGGCTTTTGTCTGGTCCAGTTCTCGCTTTTCCTTTGCTTTGCCTTCCGAGCGACTCCTGGAGGAGCCCTGGGGCTTCTCCGGACAGCGAGCGGGCAAACGCCGCCAAGCCGGTCCTAGCTAAGGAGGAAGGCTGCTCGCAGCACCGGGCCCAGCGCTAAGGCTGGGGCTGGTGCTTGCGTAGATCCCGTTTTCATCCGTTGCTAAAACCTCCTGACTGCGGGGGCGAAGCTCTGCGGGGGGGCGGCCGTAGGGCGCTCGCCCCTAAAAAGAAGGGACCTGGCGGGGTGAGGGGGGTACAGCACCGTGTCTGTAAGTTCTCGGGGATCCCTCCGGGGAGAGGCGAGGTGCCCGCTCGGGCTGTCGGCCGTCCCAAGGGCGGCGTGGCAGGGGGCCCTTGGCTTCGCACAGCCCCCAGCCCAGCGCCGGGCTTCGAACGGGCCGCGAGGTGCCCCAGGTCGTTTCTTACGGAGGCGCGGGACCGGCGCGCTCTCATGCGTGCTCTGCTGCTCGCCTGTCCGCGGAGAAGCTCCCAGCCTCGGAACTTTGCCTTGATGGGGCGCGGCGGATGGGGTGCGCGGTGCCGTCCCTTTCCACCCTGCCAGGTTCCCAGCTGGGGTACTGGGGTGTCTGCGCGGGGTGCGCTCCCGCGGGGCCAGGACAGCTTTGTCCAGGTGCCTGGGGCTGAGCTCCTCCTGCCTCCCCGCGCTGCAGGCAGGAGGTCGACAGAATTATTTCTCCCCGGTGGCTCCAGCTTGGCTCGCTCGGGGAAATAAAAGGGGAAAGCGCGTGTCCTTCGTGCACGAGTTCCACGAGGCTGGCTCGCGCTGGCTCAGCTGTTTTCTTGGGTGCAGCTCGCTCGTCCCAAGGGCAGAGCCGGGGAGCTGCGGGTGCTGGCGGGGAGCCTGGGACCGCGCCAGGGCGCGGCGGTGATGATGAGCGAAAGAGGAGGAAGGGCCGAGCTGCTGGCATCAGCTCCGCTGCTCCGGCAGCGCTGAGGTCTCACTGAGCATCCAAGGTCGGAGCCAGTAAAAGGCAATTCAGTCTGCGACGGGGGAGGAATCACCTTCAAAGCAGTGCCTCTGCGCTGGGGCCCCAGCGGGACCTCAGCACCAGTCCCGGGGGGCTGCAGCCGGTTGGGGAAGGCGTTGTGAGCGGCACAGCTCCGCGACACCGGGCCCAGGCGGACATGGGCTCACGGGGTTCGCTCTGCTCGCTCGCGCTGCAGGAGCATTAACGTTTCCCGTCTCCTACAGCCAGTCGAATCCTTGCTGAAGCAACGAGCTTTGCCGGTTTGGTTTCCTCTTCTTCAGGCTTTAATTAATGCGTGGGGCTGGGCGAGATGTCCCGAGGTGCCCCCCGGCCGATGCGCGGGTGTGCCGGCGGGTCTGCACGCACGCGGCGCTGGGGTCACAGCCCCGCGCTGGCCTGCTTTGTACGCTTTATTTACCATGTCCCAAGAAATGATTTCCTGGGGTGTTGGCGTGTTTTTCAGAGTGGATTTCCTCCTTCCCGCTGCGAATTTGCTCTGGGCTTGGGACTTGAAAGTAAAACAAGATCTCGTCTGGAAGGGAACAAAAGAATTGGATGTTGCAATGAAGGTGGTGAATAACAGAAAGGGGGGGGGAGATGTTTCAGCCCCAGAATTTATTTTGAGACAAAGGGCAGCACAGTCCGGGCTGTGAACGCCCTTGGCTGATGGCGCAGTCGTCTGCGCTCAGTTGAAAGCAGGGCTTTGCCGCGGCGAAGATCAGACGGTCCGTTGGCCGCGACTACAAGGCAGCAGTCTGTGTCTGGATCAAATCAACGCGACGAAGCCATGAGAAATAAGGTCAACCTGAAAACGTTATTAGAGCCGCAGCCGTCCTCCCTCACCCCCCCGGTCTCCTGCAAAGCAGCAGCAAAGGGCAGGGCAGGTTTCTGAGCTGTCACCTGGCACCGAGCTGGAGCAGCTCTCGGTTTCAGGTGATTATTATGGTTTGGTTTTTTTTTTCCTCCTCTGTGTGATTCTGAGCCTGATGACCGCACGGGCAGAGGCTGGGAAAGGCCCCCAGGATCCGCGCTGCCTTTGGCACGGGCAAGGCAAACCGCTTTTTCACTGCGGGAGTAGTTTTGTTAAGTGGCGTGCCGGCACCGAGGGGTCGCACCGATCCTCGTCCCCAAAACTGCGGGTTCTCCGCGCAGGCACGCAGACCGGCACTCGCCTTCCTGGCATTGCCCCGGCTCTGCCCTCGCAGCTGCAGGAAGAAATCACCGCAGGGCGAAGTAACTGTGCCAGGCAGGTAACGCAGCCTGCGGCGCTGTGTTAGACGCTACGCGGTGCCAAATGGTCCGTGTGTGTTTACACACACGCACACAGAGCTTTCGGTGTGAAATCCAGGACAGCGAGTGGCCTGGGGTCTTTGCCTGGCGGTGCCCGTGCCACCCGAAATCCCCGCCGAGGTGCTCAGGGCAGCCGTGCTCGCTGGTAGCGTGGTCGCGCAAGTGCTGCCGCAGGCTCCTGCAGCGCGCTTTTACCCGTGGGTCTCGGCGCCTGTCGCAAACACCGGTGTCCGTAGGCATCTCGTACAAGTGGGGAAACTGAGGCACGGGGGCTGCACGGGTGACCAGAGCTTCCGCTGAGAAACGGAGCGGGGACCTGTGCTCTCAGTCGCTGCCCAGCTCCCTCGTCCCACGGGCAGAGCCGGGGGGAGCCCGTCCCCCATCGCCCAGCGTTGCTCAGCTCCCTGCAGACCTGGCGAAGCTGCCATTCGGCCCGATGCTCATGGAGTTTGTCTTCCCCAAAAACATCCGCCCGCAAGCCCTCTCCCTCCCAGGTGCGCAGAGCAACGCCTCGCCCCGTTGGTGCTGAGCCCGGCTCTCCCAGCTCACCCCAGGGGCTGCTTTACCTGCGATGCCCCCGGCTCCTCGTTGCTGCTTGGCGAACGGCACCTTCTGGCCCGGGGGGGCGGCTTTAAACTCTTATTTCAAAGAAAAACTTTGAACCCCCCTGCGCCGCCGCCTGCAGCCCCGAGCTGTCTGATCCATGAGCTCCCACAGCTGCTGCCAAGGCAGCGCCGGGGCCGCGGGAGCCGGGACGAGCTTCGTGTCAGCCTCGCTGGAGCAGGCGCCTGCGGGAGCTGGGGGTGGTGAGCGGCGATGGCCAGCGTCTGCGGCTGGGGGCACGTGCGAGCCCCCGGGCCCAGCCAAGGATGCAAAGAGAGGGGGCTCAGGCCCGGGAAGCTGCGGGACGGACGGCGGGAGCAAGGAGCAGCCCCGGCCTGGCCACGGCACGATGGGGAGCGAGCCCGGCTCAGCACTCTGGGGTTGGGCTGGGCTTGGTGACCCCAAAGTGGAGAGAGGAGGAGCAGCACCGGGATCCTACCGGGTGCTGGGGCACACGCAGCCCCCGAGAGCTGCCGGGAACAGGGGAGGAAGAGGAGCAGGGCTGGGCTCAGGTGCTGGCAGCGGCTCTGCTGGAGCCGGTGGTGGAGCAGCCCCTGGTCCCAGGGGCGATGAAGGCACGGGCTCGGGGCGCGTCTCCCTGGGAATGCCCCAGGCAGCCGTGGGGCTGAGGCAGCGGAGCCGTTCGAGCCGCTACAGCTGCAAGACGAGGCAGGAGCTGGGTGTTGCCTGCAGCCTTCGCTGGGCTCCGTCTGCAGCTCCCAGGGCCAGAGCTCCTGGGAACCGCACGAGCCCCCGTTCTCCCAGGCCTCCTCGGCACCCGGCAGCTCTGGCACCGCACCCGGGCTGCTCCGCCACTGTGTCCCAGCACCTCCGAGCTGGCGCGTCAGGGCTCTGCTCGGGTGCGGAAGCGCTGGAGGGAGGCTGCGGGCAGCGGGGGGAAGCTGCCCCTCTGCTCTGCCCCCTTGCATCGCCCCGCTTGCAGCCAGCCTCTGTGCCAGGCTGGGGCACGGCCAGGGAATGAGGGGTGCTGAGCTGCAGCACGTGGGGCTGCGCGGGACCCCGGGGTGCTGCAGCGTGCCAGCCGAGCATGGGAACCGGCCCCGGCCTCAGCGTGGCTGCTCCGCACAGCACCGTGGCCGCGCAGAGCCCCGGGTGCGTTGCCCGGGGCACCTGATGCAAAGAGGTGCGAGACCAGCGCTGGAGTACAGGCTTTATTCAAACCAGCACCGAGAGCTCCCCGCCACAGCCGCGCCGCCGTGGGGGATGCTTGCGTCCTTCGTGGGAGCCCGTGCTGCCCTCCTGTCCGCGCACACCCCAACAGTCTTAATAGGATATGGAGAGTATACAGGTAATTACAAAAGGGGGCTGCGTCCAGCCCCGCGGCCGGGGGCCGAGCCAGCTTGACCGCGCTCTGCCCTGCCTGAACCCACCTTTTGCATCTGCCACGGCCTTTAACGCCCAGGGCTCGGTCTTGTCCCTCCTGGGTCCTGTGCTGCCGCCGCCGGGTTAATCCTGCAGGTTAACCACGGCCGGGGCGAAAGACGTGAGCAAGCAAACGGCTGCGCGGGCCCAGCGGGGCTGGGAGGACCAAAAGCCCCGAGGAAGGAGATGCTTGGTCAGAAGCGAAGAGGAGATGTGATGGCGAGCTCCCGTGCGGCTCGGCTCGGGCACGCTGCCACGGGCCCGGGTGCAGTTGCTGGGGCTGGTGCTTACTGCAGCCTCGTGGTCCCGCTCTTTGACCTCGCCTGAAACCGGCTGCTGGAATCGCTCCAGGTTTCGAANCGGCGAGCTCGGGGGCACTGATGCGGTGGCTCGCGTGGCTGGAGAGAGCCGGGCACAGCCCTGGCGGTGTTTTCCCAGGCCGGGCTTAGCCAGCCGGGCTGCAGTCTTGCGAAGACCTGCCTGCCTGAGTGGGTGGGTGCGCGGCGCCCGCCGAGGCAGTAAAGCCCCAAGCGGTGGGGCCGTTCACGTGAAAGCGCACAACGCGAGCGCGTGCTCGGGCAGCGCCGGTGCGCGCGGCTCCTCCGTGCTGCCGGGACCCCCGAGTGGGGGTCAGCCCTCGGCCGGCCGACCCGCTGAGGTGGCGGCACGTCCCAGCGTGGGGACACGGGGACTGCAGCCATGCGCCTCGTCCCTCTGCTGCGAGCAGCCCCCCGCTCCGTGCCCTCCTCTGGCTCGTCCCTCGCCGCAGGGGCCAACGCAGGCAGGGAAGGACCCCGCGCCGGCCGTTCGGCCGTTGTCCGCTGCCACGGGCTGCTGCCGCGGGGCCTCGCGGGGCAGTCGGCGGGCAGGAGCAGCGGGAAGCGCGGAGGCGGCTGTCACAGGTCGAGCCGGAAGGCCCCGAAGTAGCTGGCCGCTGCGTCGTTGTAGTCGATGGCCAAGGAGGAGACGGAGACGAAGAGCTCGTCGCCGGCCTTCAGCTCGAAGAGCCCGCCCTGGTAGAGAGCGTGGAGCCCGTAGTCCGCCTCGGGCGCCCAGCACTTGGTGCCGACCCCCTTGAGCAGGAGGATGGGCTGGCTGTAGGAGGTCTTCCAGTTGATGCACTGCACGAGCTGGGGGACGGAGACTCGGGCGCTGGCCCCGTTGCTGGGGTAGCGGAAGTAGATCTGGGAGTAGACGTAGTACTTGCCCGCCTGGTTGACCCGCAGCCGCCCGTCCCGGTATGTGATGTTCTGCAGGTGCGAGTGGATGGTGCTGTCTTCCCAGCGGGCGATGGCGTGGCGGCAGGACTGGGAGAGGTTCCCGAAGGGCTTGGAGTTTCCTGGGGAGAAGGAAGGGTCGCCGAGGGGAGCGAGAGGCTCCGGAGGGCACCCGTCAGGGTCCGGAGAAAGGGAGGGGGTGGCTCGAACTCCCTCCCACGCTCGTCCCGCTTGGAGGGGCGGAGGTGGTGCTCTGGGACCGGGCAGGAGAAACATCTCCCCCTCTGCCCCCAAAGGCGCCCTGCCCTTTGGGTGAGCTCTCTCCCCTGTTCCCGCCTCGGAACCCCCCGGGGCCCAGCGCCGCTCCCCGGCTCACCATCCTGGGCCAGGCTCTGCGGGCGCAGGGTGAGATGCGCCGAGGGCTTGCCGGCTGTTTTGGGAGGAACTTGCCCTTCCGAGGCGTTGGAGTAGCTCCGCCGGGCTTCTGCGAGGAAAGGGACACACGGCTGTAGAGGACAGAGCGCGGGGACGCCCACCCCGTGCCCGCAGAGCAGGTCCTTACTGAGCAAGGCGCGGAAATGCCCCACTGACCCATCGAAGAGGGAGGTTATTTGGGGATGGAAGCGCCCAGTCAATCATTACCTAATGCTTCTGCGCTGTCGCCTGCGGCCCGGGTTCCCCGGGCTCCAGGCAGGCACCCACAGCTGTCCGTCCGCCCCTTTCACCCGCCCGTCCTTGCTCTCCCCTCTCCTGCCCCAGCTCGCAGCACCGTGCCCGGCGGAGTTTGCCCCGGGAGCGACGGAGCGCCCCACGGCCCGCTGGCACACGCGGCCACACGCCGAGCCGTGCGCACGTGGCCCGCGGCGCCCTGTGCCCGGCTGCGACGCGGCCCCAGCAAAAGCGGTCGTCGATGCTTTGCAGCGCCGGCGAGTGGCAGCCCGGCTGCCGGGCCCGGAGGGACTCACCCTTCACCGCGCTCCTGCGGATAACGTTCTCCGTCACCTGAACCAGTAGAGAAGAGAAACAGCCCCACGGTTAAAGGTGAAACGGGCATTCCCCGCGCCCCAGCTCCTCGCGTCTCTTCCAAGCCTTTGTGGCCTTGCCTTTCGCGCCACGGCTCCGGGCTCCACCGGCTCCTCGGTGCGGAGGGCCTGGCGCGCAGCCCCTCTCCTCCGCTCCCCGCTCAAACCATCCTTGCGAGCGCCCTCTGCCACCCCTCCGGTGAGGCCGATGGGGAAGCTGAGGCAGGGAGGCAGACGGGAGCTCTCCCGCCGGCTGTCCCACCCTCCCTCGGCCCCCAAAGCCGGTGGGGGTCCGGGCTCACCGTGGCCACGTAGGCTTTGATGGTGTTGGCCAGCTTGAGGCAGGACTGGTTGCTGGTCAGCTCCTCCAGGCTGGAGCCCTCCTGTTGCTGGTTGATGACCTGCAGGCACCGCAGCTCCTCCGCGCTCCCCGGCGCCTGGGCTTTGAGCTGGAACAGAAACGCCCGGACACCCCTGCGTCAAAGCGGGCGGGCAGAGCCGGCGTGCGCAGCTCAGCCGGTGGGAGCGGCGGGATGCCCGGCGGGGTGTGAGCACGGGGCAGTCGCCTTTGGCCCAGCTCCTCCTGCGTCGGGGCGCTCGCAGCCGCACCGCGGGGTGCAGAGTAACCCTGAGCTGCCTCGTCCCAGAGCCGGCGGTGGGGCACGGCGGTACCGCCGGGACGCAAACGCCGACCGCGTCTCCCGTGCTGGGATGGATGTCGGCGGCAGGAGGCTGGGCGGATNTGGCCCAGCTCCTCCTGCGTCGGGGCGCTCGCAGCCGCACCGCAGGGTGCAGAGTAACCCTGAGCTGCCTCGTCCCAGAGCCGGCGGTGGGGCACGGCGGTACCGCCGGGACGCAAACGCCGACCGCGTCTCCCGTGCTGGGATGGACGTCGGTGGCAGGAGGCTGGGCGGATGCCAAGTTCCGTCAAAAATCTGTTTTTGTGAATTGAACAGGTTAAATCTGATCTGGCCCTCCTGTGGTCCCCGGCAGAAGCGAGTCTTGCTCATCCCAGCCCTTCGGAACCGTGGCAGCTCCTGTCGCCGAGCTCCAGCGCCCAGCGTGAGGAGGAGGCGAGGCGCAAGGGCTCTCGTGAGCTGCAGAACACCAGGTAAAGAAAAGGAACCCAGATTTCCCGTTCTCCACCTCCTTCACCTCTTCCTCTCCTGCCCCGGGGGAACGAGGAGGCTTCTCAAGCGGTAAAACCCAGCCTCAGCTCGGGAGGAGGCGTTCGCCGCTCGCGGCGGAGCGGTTGCCCTGCGAGGCTCCCTGCGGCGCGCACAAGAGCTGCAGCTGCAGGCTGGACGTGCCCAGGCAGCCTGGTCCACGCTCGTCGTGCTTCCCCGCTGCTGAGCTAAGCTGGGGTTGCAAAACAAGCTCTCACGCAGCTCTGCCCTTCCAGCTGCCGAGCCGTGCCGGCCGGAGACGGGACCCCGAGCGCTCGCAGCGCTGCGTCAGCCCAGGCGCATCCCAGATGCTTTCTAGCTTGTGCTGGCTCGTGGTTTGGGCTGGGAAGCCTTCCCTCCACGTGACGCGGGCCGCTGCACGGCGAGCTGCCCCTTTCCAGGCTGTCCCGGGGCTGAGCCGGCTCAGCTCTGGCCGTGGCGTCGCAGTGGGGGGGCAGGCACGGCCGGCCGTAGGGTCTCACCCCACCGCGCTGCTGTCCAGGGCGTGGGGAAACCGAGGCACAGACGGGACGGCTGCCCTGACATCAGTGCGCCTGGAGCTGGGAGCGAACACCGGCGCCTTGACCACCCTACCCTTACCGCCCGGGTCCTTCCCAGACCCCAGGGCACAACCCCGGAGTCCTGGGGCTCGGCCACCTCCGCCACCCCACGCTGCCCCCGCGTCCCTGCTTGCTGCCAGTGGTACCGGGATGCGCTCGTGTTGGGATCAGCGCAGGCTCTACTGTCGGCAGAAAGACCGTGTGAGGTCAGACAAAAAGGGGTTGGGGGTGCTTTTTGCACTGTTGGGCCAACAGCCTGTCCCAGCACTGGCCGGCTGGCCCTGCCACGAGCACCGTGGCTAGCTGATGGGCTGCAGCGGCGAGCTCGGGGGCACTGATGCGGTGGCTCGCGTGGCTGGAGAGAGCCGAGCACAGCCCTGGCGGTGTTTTCCCAGGCCGGGCTTAGCCAGCCGGGCTGCAGTCTTGCGAAGACCTGCCTGCCTGAGTGGGTGGGTGCGCGGCGCCCGCCGAGGCAGTAAAGCCCCAAGC
Source organism: Steatornis caripensis (assembly GCA_013398225.1). NCBI lineage: Eukaryota > Metazoa > Chordata > Aves > Caprimulgiformes > Steatornithidae > Steatornis > Steatornis caripensis. Next base: position 7,564 of record VZSC01001697.1, on the reverse strand, counting down.
GGTGGGGCCGTTCACGTGAAAGCGCACAACGCGAGCGCGTGCTCGGGCAGCACCGGTGCGCGCGGCTCCTCCGTGCTGCCGGGACCCCCGAGTGGGGGTCAGCCCTCGGCCGGCCGACCCGCTGAGGTGGCGGCACGTCCCAGCGTGGGGACACGGGGACTGCAGCCATGCGCCTCGTCCCTCTGGGTCTTCACAGCCGCCTGGCACCGACTCATCGCGCTAATTGCCTTGACTAAAGCTTGCTGCGATGGGCTGCCTGTGCCACAGCACCTCTGTCTTCGCAGGGTAACCCTCGTCTCCGTCTCCCCTCCTGGGGACCTTGTCCCGGGCCGGGGGTTTAAACTACGGAAGAAGTGGGGAAGTTTGGTAAAACTGGAGGCACGGGAAGCAGGGTAGCGATTCCGCGGAGAGGCTGAGCTCTGACTACCTGCGCCCAGCACAGATCCCCGGCAGGGATCCAGTGCCCAGCCTCTGAAATTAGCCCAACGAGGTCAATTTAAGCGGCTTTCTCCTCCTTCCGCCCTTCCCTTGGCTCTGAGCGCCCGCACTCCCCCTCTCTCCAGTGCCTTGCGTGCAGACCCCGCACAGCGGGATCCAGGGATGGAGACAAAGCCTGAGGCAGGGCTGCAGGCTGCTCCAAAGGATGCTCCGCAGGGCACCAGACAGGCCAGGCCCTTCCTCCCACACCCAGGGGCATGGCTTTTTCCTGCCCCCCAGCTCTGTTGTGGCTTTGTGCAGCGCTCGGCGCTGCGGGAACCCTGTCTTGATGGGACGACGGGTCCCGTCGGCAGAGCCGCCCGGCTGTCCCGCGTTTCCCCACAGCAAGCGTCTCTCCCATTCGGTGGTTTCCCCTCCTTGACCCTCCGGCTGCTCGAGGAATGCCGTGGGCCGGGATCGGCTGCTGCAGGGGGGGGTCTGTTGGCAGGATCAGGCCCGTCACGTCTGAGTTTGGGATCGGTTTGGCACGAGTGACACCGCGGGGAGGTGGGAGTGGCTGGGTCCCAGCACGGTTATTTGGTGTGATTAAGCTGGAGCAAGCACCCAAGAGCTGCCGGGATGGGTGGGTTTCCCAGCCGGGCCACCTCTCACAAAGCGGGTGAGGAGGATTCGGCGGTCCTGGAGCCTGGGTGGGATGGGAATGGCGGGGGCGGGAGATGAAGTAGGAAGCAGGGGCGAATGGGGCTTGGAGCCTGGTGGGGGGGACCCCATCCCCATCCCCGTTGGAGCTGCAAACCCTGACGGGACCCCAAGGCAGGGCCTCCGACCTCCCCCTGTGGACCCTCAGCTCCGCGCGGAGCTGAGAACAAAGGCTCCTTCCCTCCACATCTGGATCCGCGGCTCCGGGAGGGGCTGGGAGCAGAGTCCAGCCCCTGCCCCACATCTGGATCTGGGGCTCTGGGAAGGGCTGGGAGCAGAGTCCAGCCCCTGCCCCACATCTGGATCCGGGGCTCCCAGGCGGGCTGCGGGCAGTGTGCACCCCCCGCCCCACATCTGGATCCGGGGCTCCGGGAGGGGCTGGGAGCAGAGTCCACCCCCCGCCCCACACCCGGCTCGGGCACAGCCAGGCGAGCCGGGGGCAGCGTGCGCCCCCCAGCCCATCGCGGTCCCGGCGGCCGCCGTCCCCGGGAGCACCGGGAGCGCGCAC
>VZSC01001692.1:1506-24053 GCA_013398225.1 Steatornis caripensis | reverse complement strand
CCAGATGGAGATCAGTGACAAGTGATGTCCCTCAGTGGTCCATATTGGGATCAGTCCTGTTTATATCTTCATCTGTGACATAGACAGTGGGATCGAGCGTGCCCTCAGCAAGTTTGCAGATGACACCAAGCTGAGTGGTGTGGTTGACATGCTTGAAGGATACGATGCCATCCAGAGGGACCTGGACAAGCTTGAGAAGTGGGCCCATGTGAATCTCAGGAGGTTTAACAAGGCCAAGTGCAAGGTCCTGCACATGGGTCGGGGCAACTCCCAGTATCAATACAGGCTGGGGGATGAAGGAATTGAGAACAGCCCTGCCGAGAAGGACTTGGGGTTACCGGTGGATGAAAAGCTGGTCATGAGTCAGCAAGGTGTGCCTGCAGCCCAGAAAGCCAACGCTATTCTGGGCTGCATCAAGAGAAGCATGGGCAGCAGGTCAAGGAAAGTGATTCTGCCCCTCTGCTCTGCTCTCCTGAGACCCCACCTGCAGGACTGTGTTCAGCTCTGGGGCCCACAACATAAGAAGGACATGGATCTGTTGGAAAGAGTCCCGAGGAGGGCCACAAAAATGATCAGAGGGATGGAACACCTTTCCCATGAAGACAGGCTGAGTGAGTTGGGATTGTTCAGGCTAGAGAAGAGAAGGCTCTGGGGAGACCTTATAGCAGCCTTCCAGTACCCGAAGGGGGCCTGTAAGAAAGACAGGGACAACTTTTTTAGCAGGGCTTGTAGTGATAGGACAAGGGGTAACAGTTTTAAACTAAAAGAGGATAGATTCAGACTAGATATAAGGAAGAAATTTTTTACAATGAGGGTGGTGAAACACTGGAACAGGCTGTCCAGAGAGGTGGTAGATGCCCCATCCCTGGAAACATTCAAGGTGAGGCTGAACGGGGCTCTGAGCAACCTGGTCTAGTGAAAGATGTTCCTGCTCTCTGCAGGGGGGTTGGATTAAATAATCTTTAAAGGTCCATTCCAACCCAAACTATTCTATGATTCTATGATAAATGAAGAATATTGACACTGTAATACGGAAAAGCCACTTGAGAGACAAAACAGTTCAAACATTGGAAAATGGAAAAAAAGTATTGTGCTTGCAGCAAAAAGGTATTTTTCTTCTTCTACAATACAAAACAGCTGTAGTAAGCAAACCCATGAGGAAAAGCAGACTTCCCAAGCACTTGTTCAACAATAGCACACTGGAAGGCTTTTTACTTGTCGAGACCTAACTCCACATTTTAAAGAACAAACCTATGTCCCCATTGCATTGGTTGTACCTCGACGTGCAAAGAGAAACAGGTACCCTGGTGCAGGATGAAGCAGAAACTGGATGTGCTTAGAACAGTGCACCATTTTCATCAGAAAGGGGGAGTTTGCTTTTGTTGATTGTGGTGTCTGATTTTTTGTTGGGGTTGTTTTTTTTTTAAACAGAAGCTTTGCAGACCTAGATCTGAAAGGACAGGAGATCACAAGTAACAGACTTTGCTCACAATGTGCAAGCGACTGTCAAGAACATTGAGAACCGAGGACTGCAGCCATCCTCATTTTCTTGTGCTGTGGTGGGTACTACAACTAAAGAAATCAGGACATCTCAGGTAATTAGTAATCTGAAGAGCTTATCAAATGTTTTCTTTGAAAAAAGCAAGTTATACTTTCCAGCTCCAAGTGCCCACAGAAATGGTTTCAGATGTCGTCTTTTTTTTTTTTTTTTTAACCGAACTTAAAAGTGTGTCAGGCCACCACTGAAACTCTGCAATAAATTTCTAAGAGAGTGCAGGTGTTGCATCTGTTAAGAGCTTAAAGGAAAAGAGCAAAGACAGCCAAGCCCCCAGCATCTTACCTTTGTGTCATGTTCTCATTAACAGCTGGAACCAAGTCAGTAGGGTCCCTGGGGTCTCCGCTGCGGATGCTATTAGCAGCTTTGATTGCCCTGTTATAGGCTTTGTCAAGTTCTTCCATTATAAATTTCAGGTCTGAAGAAAGGTGAGGTGCTGCGGTGAAGCGCCAGAACAAACATGGTAGATACAGCAGGATAGCGACGAGCAGAAGGATGTATGGAAAGAACTGAAGAAAAAAATTCAGATTAGGCTCCACCTGAATATAAAATGTCAGCCAGTCATCGTCATTCCCTGTAAGTCTATTAAATTCCCTATATATTTATTTAAATGCTTTTAGTAAAACACACTTTTGTGATTATTTGGGATATGCAGGGAAGAAAATTCTCTTTTCAGACATCTCCAGTAACCTTGCTGCTGCTTAGAGCTTTGCAAAAAACCAAAAAACCCCCGCAGAATAAAGTTACCATGATCCTGGAAACACTTTCATTGCATATTCAGAACTCCAGTGCTGGAGCTGAAATTGAGAGAGGCAGCATTAACCTGGGGAACAACAAATAGCAAAGGCAACCAAAGCAGCTGTCAGAGAGGCTGACTGGAAGAAGAGGGTAGTGTCACATAACTCTCCTTCCCAGGTGTGTCACCACTGTTCATAGCAACTAAAATGCTCCAGACATCAGCAAAATCTCTCCTGCTCTCCATTAGCTATCAGAAAGTTAATGAATAGACTCTTTATAGTGCTGCATCTGCCTGCAAACACATGTCTGTTCAGAGTGCGTGACATACAGTGACTGTAAAGGATGTGAGTGTGGTTGTTAATATTTAAGGGTATTTACATATTTTTAGATAACTCCTAAATGGAAACCAACACAGAATGGTCTGCTGTTAACGCAGCACTGAGAAGTCAGCCCTTACACAGTCCCCATTGCTTAGGGAAAGGGCTGAAGCCGGTATAAAATACAACAGCTTGAAGTCTTTCCATCTTTCTTCTAGTTATCAACAAGTAGGGCCTTTTCACCATGAGATTTAATCTCTAATTCCCTCCAGCTGCTGGAAAGATTGTACTTTCTATGTACTGTGGTATTATATTCAAGGTGTACATTCATACACAACATTACCCTTACAGAGACATGATGTAAGATCTAGTTAGACAAGCAGTTAACAAAATGTACTGCAAATTTCGCTGATCTCTTAGTTCACTGCATTCAACTTTTGACAGTAAGCACACTTAACTCAAATCCAGCATCAGTTCTTCAGGAATTCAAAATTAGCCATGGTGAACAGATTTCAAACAGATTTAAGGCATTTTAAATGTTACAGCCATGCACACGTGCACATTCATTGAAAAAGCCCACAGAGAATTTTAGAGGAAACTTGGACTGAAGTCATTAATCAGTGCAAGTGGAACAGCTCCACTTACATTTGTAGATATTTACCAAGATGAGAATCTGGACCTAATATTAATATGTTAACCTGTGTTTGTATTAATCAAGAGAGAATAAAGTTTTCTATGCACAAAATAAATAACTTGATGTTACTGAACATTTTATCCAGGAAATCTATGTCTAATATCACCTACTATTAAAGCAAAATCCTACGTTATTATTAATCCTAGGAATGCATACGACGTATTAGCATATAAATAAAAACTGACTTAAAGAAACTGCATGAGCAACTGGAGACCGTAATATGAATCATCATTGTGGTTATGCACGTTCTCTACATAGGAGTCACATCAGAAATCTGCGACACACAGCAAGACAAAGCCCTGTAAAGCACAAGATAGCCACAGAAAACCGAGGATGCTGTATTTAAAGGTCAGTTTTCCCTAGTGACCCTTCTTATAAATTCATACTTTAACTGCTTCTGTTCTATAGCAACATAATTGAACTTGACCAAAATTGCTACTTCAATCTCTAGGTAAGCCCTTGAGAAAGCAAACTTCAAGAAAGGCTCACCTTTAAAACTGAAACGGAAATCCTGCAGGGATGGATTAACCCAAGAACAAGCCTGTTTCAAAAACCTAGTTAAGATAGCAAAGCAGAGTTGACTGTAATTATACCGTACATCCCACTAGAGGTAGCTCTTCCTCACCAAGGAACAAGCATCGACCCTGTACTGCTGTATCACAGCTGTGGTCTGTCCCCTCTCCACCGCAGGGCATTGACCTCACAGGCCAGAGGGATCTAGGGGATTCCTTCTGATCTCCTGGAATTGCTGGAGACTGCTAATCTGCCCAGTACTCCCACTGAATCCACACTAACTTCTGCGTCACCAAACCACGCTGACCGAATGGATTGTCTACAGCCACCACCAGGAATTTCTTCCCTCCAGAGCTCTTACCTATGCCAGCAGCCAAGACAGCCCTTGGGTATGGGTGCCGCTCTTCTTTCTGAACTGCTACCTGCTTTTGACCGAACTGAGCAAGCTCATTCTATCAAAAACACATCCTTGGTGGCTGTCATCTCCCAGCTCTCAGCAATACTTGCTGCACCCTTGACATGATCTTTCCCCTTCCCCAGCAGCCTGTAGAAACTGTGCAGAGCTCTGCCCTCACTACCTCCTCTCTTCCCTCTTTCTACACAACAAATAACCTCAGATCACTTGGGTTTTTTCCCAGCTCTATCCTTTCAAATTGAGATGTAAATCTCTAGCGTGTCCAACATTTTTTTGCAGACATCTTGTCAACTCAAACCCAACAGCTCAAGAATCTGCCTTTCATATTTATCTCTGTGGACAATGCCACTGGGTCTTTCAGGCCAAAGTCCAGGATGCCTTGGTCTACCAAAAGACTTGCAGTTTCATGGCCAGGCTCTTTCAGTCCTCTGAAATCTGTATTATGTAGAAATAGAAATTATCTATCTATGAACACAACTTAGACTTATCTAAGCTCCTCCATACTGCTGCAGCACCTTTTCCATAGGCCTTAACAAATGCCAGCTTGTATGACATGGCTGCAAAGCCTGTTTGACTTCTCTTACTTCGGTGTCATACACCTCTCAGCACCCTTCCACTGGTGCCAGGTGGGGAAAGAAACAACAAAGAAACATCTGATTTAGTAAGGAGTGACCAAAGCTTCTTACATTGGTTTATATCACTTGGCTTTACTACTCACTTATTTGAAATTTTACAGGCATCAGAGGATTTACAATTCCCCTTTCTGACCATCAAAACTGGAAATGTCACCAGCAATGTCCAATTAATCCTTGAGAACTCTTTATGCTGAGGCCTACAAGACATGTGGCAAGAGGCAAGATAGTTGACACACTGAAGTCACTGCCCAACATCTCCATTGTCCCAGTCCCCATCTCTTCCTTTATACCTAGAAAAAGACTCTGTGGGCATGTTCTGTACTTCTGTAGCACATTGGCATCAGCCCTGTAGCTCTGCCCCAGACCTCCTCCAATTCCCCCCAACCCTCTACCTCATCAGAGACTGTTGTCTTATGAAGCCCAGCTTCTGCCATCTTGCACCTCCTCCTCTCCCTGAACCCTTCACCAGAGCCTCTTCACCTGGAAGCATCACACCACAGGGCAAAGGCACATTTGCCATGCTTTTATTGGGCTTCCCCTCACTAGGCTTTCATCACTCCCAAAGCTGTAGCTTATGGCAGCATGAGAAAACATTATGCAGCTCTTTTCTGAATGGTCTCAAAACCAGAGCAGCAGCGTGACCATTAGTCCAGCTCTTTTTGTTTGGAAACAAAAGCCTGTATTTGTCAGCCCTTCCACAGCACTTGATGCACAACTCCATCCTTCTCGGATTCTGGCTGTTTTAAAAATGAAAGATATGCTTGTTCTATTTGTTAACAGTAGGCTTAGATAACTAGCAAATTGTTTTGAATCATTAAAATTAAAGGCCTTGAACCAACAGGCAGAAGTGAAAATGCAGTGTCATCTGGCACAAGTCCTAGGTTTCAGAGCAACAGACTCGGATTATCCAGCTCATCTGACTACATTTTACAGTCACACATAATGACTTCCCATTTTAAGAAGAGGACCCTGTAGTATTCATGCAAAGATCAGCATGGGCCATATGCCTTTCTTTTATGGTTTATGCATCTACTTCCAAGGCATCAAATACACAAGGAGGAATTGCTACTTCAGTCTTGGATAGTTTGTAGTATTCAAGTTAAATGGGAACTGTCATCAACCTCAAGAACTGTATAGTCAAAGATATGCCAGAGAAAGATATTGGCCTAAAAGTAAAACTCAATTTTTCCTTTGCTGTCTAGTTATCAAGTTCCTTTTCAACAGCAAATTCGCAATGTTGGATGTAAGATGGTATGAGACTGCATAACTGAAGAAAGGTCCTCTGAAAGTAGATTAGAACAGATACATTAGAATAGATACAATATCCTATGGTTCAAAATGCTCCTTTCTGAACTTCAATAGTGACGGTGCATTGAGGGCTATGACACCGTGCTTCAACCTCGATGCCCCAAGTCTTCATTTTCACCTAGTTACAAGGAGAAAAGAACAGGCAAAAGCCCATCGAGTTTGGCCCTCAAAAACAGAGTAGCAGAGCTTTAGATAGGCCAATCCAACCTTCTGGAAGACAGTAGGCATAGGTATGGTGTGATTAATATTCAGCATGAGACGGACAAAACTAGTAGCACATGCACCAGACTCCAACTAGAGTCCCCTATATGTTTTCTGCTAAGTGTTGCTGAGCTCCTGAAAGCTAAAGGTGATGGAAGCAGGTTCACCTGCCTTGCTTGTCCCTTAGTCTGATGGCACACTGGGTGGGACAGTTCCTCCTGAGGAGGCAGAGCACTCAGAAGCCAAGATGTCAACTGCCCTTCGTTCTGTACTGCTGCAGTTGATTTCACCTGACAAACCTCTGAGCTCTGTATACATTGGAGGCTATACCCTTACTCCTCCTGAAAGCCAAGAGTACCTCATACCTGAGCAGGATATGTCTGACAACTCAACACCAGAAAACTCCGAAGCCTGTGCTAACCAGTACTGATGAGGCACTGAAATCCAAACTTTATCTGGGCAGAGAAGGATTCCTTCCTCCCGTGCTCAACATCACTGCTCTGCAACAAGCAACTGAAACGGGAACTGCAGAATTAGTGCCTCTCTATCTCATGGCTGTCCTCTGAGAGTAACACATTCCACAGGGCAGTCAAAGACGAAATGAAGACCAGATCTGACACCAGCTGTTTGGTAGCCTGTGGCACAACACTCCACCAAACCCTGCAATACAGAAAGCATGATCTTTCTGGACAGCGAGAGCTTGGGAAACAGGATGTCCAGTAGTGTTACGGTGCAGAGGCCAATCCCCCATCTCAGTACAACACATTGTTTCCAGTCTTGTGTTCTACACTTGCAAAAGCAGCTATAAAGGTTATCATCAAAGCAAATAACTTATGCACATCAAAACACGCTTCATACTTATGTGCTGTTTTCTTCCATCACCGACCATAAACAGGTTAAGCAATTTTAAATCAATACTAGCTACTACGAACGGAGCTACTATGCATGCAGTCCAAACTCTAGAAATCTCATTCTATTTAACACACTGAACTCTTCCAAAGTCATGACCATTTATTCAAGTGTCTACATTTGCTCCTCTCATGAAGATGATCTACACAAACTGAACATATATTTTCCAAAACGACTCTGTCTTACCAGAATTTGTGAACATCTACATTCAGATAAATATTCAGAATGACATGAACCATCTTCACTGCATTCCAGTTCCTGACGCACATGCATAGCCTTCCACTGATAAATGCACATACACTGCTAGCGTTACAAATATTAAAGTGAATTCCTAATATTCTCATGACGTGTTTTTTTTCACCTTTTATTGGGAGGCCAAGGAAATAAGATTTGAAGACATCAGTCAATTTGCTAGAAATCAACTAACTGTTTAACCAGAACATACGCATGGTTATAGAAGAAAAGGTGTTTGAGTAATCTGTTTGCATAAGCACATTAGACTCTTGAATCACAAAGCTGTCTTTCAAAGACACTTAAGCATTACACTCTCCTGAAGGTGAAAGGAAAAAACAGACTAAACTACAAAATAGTCTATTATATAACACCCCCAGCTTCAACTGTGCTAAAATACAGTAAATACACAGCAAATAAGTTAAAAGGGCACTTTAAACACTTCTTCATAAGCTTAAATATGCTTTTGTCATCCAAAGAAAATATAGTTGCCAATGGTCATGTGGCTCAAAAGGCATTTTTTTTCAAGGACCTAATCCACAGAAAGCTTGCCAAAGTCTGGATAAAGATGGCTGGCAGAAGATGAGAACCACTTTAGTGGTATTTAGAAAACAACAGTTTTCTAATTTTACTGCATCTTCAGTCCTTATTTCCTCTGTGCAACGACAATTAAAGTGCCTGCAAGCACTGACTTCTACCATCCTAACAGTGGTCAACAGTAACTTTAAGTACAACAACACAAAGCTGTTAAGCTACAGAAGTCTGAATTACAGCCTTGAGAAAATTCATTTGCATTCAGTACTCAACAAAGAAGGAAGCACTGAAGTGTCTTCACTTATTTGAGACAAAATATTTCTCAATAAAATATAAGATCATGGTGAAGTGTCTGCTTCTTCAGTTTCAAATTTCTGTTTGCCCCTGGGAAGTGCCTATTCAAAGGCACCAGCCCGCAAACAGGCCAAAATAAGTTGTCAGGTGGAGCACTCATCTTTACAGACAAAAAGCAAATATCTGCACAGAGGAAGAAAACACATGACTCTTCCATCCCACATCACTGTCTGTCTCTCTTTACCCTTCATCTTTAGAAACCAGTATCTCTGTGCTGACACTTCTAATATACACAGGAAACCTCTTGAGGGAGTTAAGCCTGAACGGAAAACCTCAGGAGAAAACAGAGGCAAGAGAAGAGTGAAACCCTATCAGACTAAGTTTCATCAATGACAAACTTGAAGATGAGTCTTCTCAGAGGACTCAATCATATAATCATTTTGTCAGCTTTTTCTCTGACAAAGAAGAGGGAGTCCTAGTGTTAAACTAAGAGTATAGGCAGGACATACCATAGTCTCTTCTTTCCATTTATCTATCTGCAGACAGTTTGTTTCTTGAATTGTGCATTTGAGTACATAACTCATTTTGCTTTCTGCTAAAGGTTACCCAGCGTGAAGAGTTATTCCAGGATCAGTGGAAATTTCAGAACTCCTGTTCTCCAAGGAGAGAGACGCTGGGACCTTCTAGGAGTGGACAGACCACTAGAGAGTCAAGGAACCCAGAAAGGTGCAGTATGCTCCTCCTCTCCACTCCAAAACAAGTTTCCAAACTGATAAATTCAAGTGTTGGGAGAGACCTCCCAGAGCAGAAAGGACAGCAGGTAAAAGTGCCCAAGCTTTGTGGATTGCCTAGAATTGAATCATCCATTTTACTGATCAAAAACCCCAAAATCCCAGCGCAAACTTGTACCATGAAATAGGAGGGAAATGGGAAAGTTTCATTTTTCTGTAATGGAATCTGGTTGTGATAATTCTTCAGAGCAACCAGATGCCTAGAACAAAAGCAGGACAAGTTGCTGCAAGTCTGGAACTGGAACTGGAACACAGGAAGTTCCACCTGAACATGAGGAGGAACTTCTTTACTGTGAGGGTGACAGAGCACTGGCCCAGGCTGCCCAGAGAGGTTGTGGAGTCTCCTTCTCTGGAGATATTCAAAAACCGCCTGGATCCATTCCTGTGCAACCTACTCTAGGCTAACCTGCTTTAGCAGGGGGGTTGGACTAGATGATCTCTAGAGGTCCCTTCCAACCCCTACCATTCTATGATTCTATGATGATTCTAAGTTGGCATCTTCACCAAGAGCTACACAGTCCTACTTCCTCTCCATACCACGCTGAGCACCTACTAGGGCACAAACCTTTGACAGCACTTCTGACACAGCACAGAGAGTGTGCCACAAGGAAACACATCCATTTCAGTCACAAATTGGGCCTACAACCTCAGCCCCCCAAAAAACTGTAATATAATGCCTCCTTAAGCATTTTTTCTCAGAGCCTTCCAGCGTGTCTATATAGTGAGATGATAAGTGAGTCAGAGTATTAGAAAGAACCTGAGGTGCTTGGCAAATAAAAGCATTGATGGTCACAAAGCAAGAAGAAAAAAAAAAAGCTTTAAATGTTGTCTTAAGAAAAACTGGGCCTAACAATCTCTGCCGTCCTTCTACGTGCATCCCTGCCCTTGCACTGCAGTCAAATCTTCTCTCACCTAAGCTTAGGAAGGCTCCCTTGTCTCATTAACATAACTGTGCTCCCACAAAGGCTCTGCTCTGCCCATTTAAAAAATGGTCATCTAGCCAAAATCTGCAGATCAACGAGCTTGTACGTATCTTGCAGCGCACAGCCTGCACCAGGAGACAACCCAAGCCCTGTTCTCTTGCAGAAGTGATCAGCCCCCATGGCAAGCCACCCAGCAGCAAGCTGGCAGCTTCTGGTCCTGGATGCAAACAGCAGCCAAACAGATGTTCCTACAGCCAACAGCCTTCAGATGCTCCTACCACAGCAGGAACCAAAGGTCAGCGCTAATAGCTGTAACACCGCTTGCAAATGCAAATTGCAAATGCAAACTTGTTAAGCATGGAAGCTGCTGAACAACCAGTAGAAGGGTATTAACACTGGCCTCCAAACAGCATTTGCAGCTCCCAGTGCCTGGCTCAGTGGAAGGGCAGGTGATTAAGAATGGATTTAGGAGGTTAAGATGAGGCACCCAGACTCTGCTACAAGATCTGACTCAGCTGTTCAGACGTACTTCTTGCAACCAGTCTGCACGGTATTTACAAGGAAACATCACATAGCATTAAGCTATCATGGAGGAACTGTGGGAAGAAGGGCGCTGCACCAATTCCTGAGACAGCACCAGTAAGAAAATTAGCATGGGTTGCATCATAAAAGTATGACTACTTAAGCTATTAGTCATGGCTGGCAAACTAGAACACTTACAGCTATCAGCAGGTGACTATGGCATAAAATTCAACATAAAAAAATCGGATTACAAGACCTCATTCCCTCAAGAGAAAGGAGCAGCAACCTGTCCAGGTCTGCAGGTGGAGTTTCCACCCACGCAAGCTGCCTGCACTGCAAGATGTCCCAGCAGCTTTGACTGGCCTCTGGAGAAGGTCTGGCCAAAGTGAAGCACAGCACTAACTGAGCAAGGAAGAGTTCAGGCTGGAAACCAACAAGTCTGCCTTTAATATTCATTAAACCCAAGACCATTGGGCCAAGGCTATGAGTGGAGCTAAGTGGAGAAGGCACCAGTAAATCCTTACAGTTAGTGATTTGAATCAGCAAATGAATCAGAGACAGTCCTGAACAGTCTTTCATAAGAGATACCGTCAGCTGACTGGATAATAAAAGCTGAGGTATGGGATACACCAGCAAAACACAGAAATACTTGTGTCGCAGGTCCCAGACCTGAGCTCCCTCTAACACCAGGTTCTCCTTCGTTCCTAGGTGCCAGGGGGCATTATTTGCTGGGGCAAGTAATAAATGGGCCGGGGAAGGCAGCACACAACACCCCAAATCTGCAGAGCTCCAGCAGCATTTCTTACTTTGGCTTCAGCACTGCCCAAGCAGGACAATGCTGCCTCTTAAGCTGAGTCAGCTCCAGGCATTGGCATGGCATTTACTCAGAGTTTGTAACTCCTGCCAAAGGATGGCTAACTGCTTTGAGCCAGCTCGAGTATCTTAGCACCTACTGCACTTTTTACCCATAAAATGTCTCTTACTGAGCATTCAGTATCATAGTATGATACTGCTTTACTTGGAGCCGTGAAAGCCAGCTCACGGTCTGCAAGGGAACAGCCTGAGGAACCTCAGAAGAGCACACAGAGGACAGGGGTTAAACTTTTTGGTACCAGTGACGAATTTCATCTCTCCCAAAATGCCTATCTGCCATCAGTTTCTCTCCATACACAACTGGCCAAGTGTAACACAATAAAAATACAAAATGTTTCTCCTACCCTGTTTTCCTAAAATAAGCTTTGATACAAGCATCAGGCAGTTGTTGTATCTTGTATCCTGGTTTTAAAATAGTTCCTGGCTAAAGTCATGTGAGGCACTCAGCTCCACGGCAACACAGCAACACTAACATTACTCTTGTGTCAGATAACTGGTGACCCTTTATTTAAAAGCAAAAAAGACCTGCTCTACTACTCCCCTCTTTGGAATTAAGGGAAAGAAAACATTCTCTCTAAAAATAGAGAGTCACGTCAAAGCCAAGGACTATAGCAGAGCAGAGGAGCAAGAAAACCGAGGGAAAGGCAGGTTTCCACATGGGGACAAATTTTCCAGGAAAAGATCTGTACATACTTTATGCAGCCACAGGGGAATGTTTTCTAAGTTGTTCTGGGATGGTTGCTTCTGCTGCACAGCTGCCCAGCAGTAGGAGTCCACGTAAGCAGCTTGTCGCCAGGAGAAGGAGCTGGGTGCAAAACAGCTTATCTGAGCACCTGGGAAAACAAAGGGAAAGTTACCACATCCTTGGAAGACTAAAAAAAAAAAGAAATCAAGTTTGGGAAGAAAAGCTCACACTCGAGATTTCGTGGTATCCAAAGCTATTAGGTTAAGTGATCCAATGAAACACAGCAGCTCTGCAGGGAGAAAAGTCACCGAGTTCCCACTGCACCCAAAGGGTTAAACTCCCACAGAGATTCTCTGATGTCTCCTAAGGGTTGAGACAGCACATTAGAATCATCTGTCTGTTAGGCTTATTTTCAGAATTTTGGGTGGAAATGCGACCTCCAAGACCTGTCTCACTTGTACTTGACTCAGGCTGGCCAAAGGGGAAGCAGCAGATATAAAGTGTGACCAGACAAGGCTGATTCCTGAGGAGACACCACGTACCATCATGCCACTGTATTTCCCAAAAGTACAACCTACAGCTTAAATGTTTACTGAAACAAGACCTCAAACACCATTCCCACAGCCCAGCAGTCCTGGCAGTAATGCAAGGGCAAGTTTGGCCCAGGGTGCTGCCACTTCTTCTGTCTCTGAGACTGCGCGTGAGTTTGGAGGGGTTCAAGTCACACATGTGAAACCAAGCATTTCCTCATGTCACTTCTAGCAGAGCAACAGTGGCCCCCAGACAGCTCCAAAGGGTGCCAGACCCCTCCTCACCAGCACAGTGACATGCTGTGCCCAGGATCAGGCATATCACCATCATCCCCAGCTGCTGGGGAGCTTCGAATTAAGATCAGGGCACTGACAGCAAGAGCAGCTATTTAGCCAGCCTCAGGCTTAGGGTCAAACTCTGTTCTGCCAGCTACAGGTACCAGTTGAGTCTTCCTACAGCATACCTCAGCAAGGAAGAGCGGTTATCGGATGTGGAGTAGCAGCGGCTCCTTGGATGAGAGCTAGTAAAACAGGACAAGGGGTTTTGATTTTCTTTCTGAAGCTTTGCTAGAGAAAACAAAAAACCCCATGTATTTCCAGCATGCTTTCCTAAATGTTGAAACGGGATAGCTGTTTCACCAAACAATTACACAAAGTGGAGACGGCTCTTCCACGAATAACCCTCTTCCAAGAGCAACCTCTAATGCTTCGTCCAACACAACACCAATATCAAAAGAGCAAGGGAATGGAGGGAATATTGCTACTTTTTTTTCCTTAATATATTCATCAAAGTTAGTGCTAATGCCATTGCTGCATGCTTCAGAGGGAAAAAGTATTTTGTATGAGATTGTATCATATTGCCTTTTTGCTGGTTGAGCTTGTAGAGAATAAGAACTTATTTTCTAACAGGAGCCAACCGCATTTGCCTTGTAACTTGTACAGCCTTTTTACAACGTAGCAAAATCAAGGAGCATTACTAGTAAAAGCTTTTCCTTATGAGTCACTGTTATAATTATTTCTAAGCCTGTAGTACCATAAGGACATGGTTTGACCTGTCACAAGCCTCCCTTATGGAAAACAAATTACTGTTTATCAGACCAGAGCTCATGTGATTTAGTGAAGTTGGCACCAGATAAGCACTCGCACTCTCCCAAAGCTTCGTGAGTTTCTGCCTTCCACAGAATTTCCATTAGCTGTGGAAGATCAAGAAATAATACACTGCCCCCAAAAAAAAGAAAAAAAGAAAGAAAAAAGAAAATAAAAGAGCAGGCAATTGAAGCATCAGTCCTCCACTGGATAGCGACCATTTATGCTCTGCTCTCATCACTTAACAAACCTCCTGCTGTTGGCTGTGCCCATGTGAAGCAGCAAACAAGTGACCCTTTCAAAGGGAGAGCAATAGGAGCGTTCAGAAAGATGCTTTGTCCTATTCATGTCTGTGTATCTGCAACAAGAAACACATTCCAAGTGTTCATTCTCGTTAATGGGTGGGAAACCACTGAAAGTGATGGAGTGTTTAAATTGGTGAGGAAAAAGGCAGCCAGCCTCCTTCTCCGAAGAGTTATGTGCACAACTTCATACCAGAATAGCTACAGCGATGCCAGTGCTGCAGCAGAGCACTGAACCTCACTCTTCTGACTCCCGAGGTTTCAGCAGGGATGTTGGAAACCTTTGGCATCTTGACCCGGCAGACAAGCAGATAGAGCTCAACATCGAGCAGAAGCTGGGGACACTCCGGTTATCACACTGGTTTTTAATTAACTTACTGCAGTCTTGGTTGTAAACACTTGTTAATGTAAACTACAACTTTGGACTAACAGTGGTAACGTCAAGACTTAAACTGAGAGAATGCTTTTGTGCATTATCTACACAGAACACAGATTACTAAGTGCCTCTGAAAATGGTCGCAGCTTTCCATCTTTTTTTCCTTCCTTTTCCCATCCAAAGGAGTAATAGCAATAAACTGATACAGATAATTTACTTTATCCTGGAGGAAGTGAAAAAGAAAATCCGCAGTTTTTATTAGAGGAGAAATTAGGCAAAGGGCCAAACGCCTTTCAGAGAACCACTGTGCACACACGCAGGCACAGGGCTAGTTTATGAAAGGCTAATGCTCCTCTGCTAGCAAAGGAACAGCCTCCTGGCTTGGTGACATTCCCCATCTTTTGCTCCCACAAGTAATAGAAGGGGAGAAAGAAAAGCAGCAGCCAAGCCCATAACAACATCAGGGAGATAAAACACAGAGTGAGAAGGATGGGGAATAATAAATGACTGCACTCATTAAGCAGTTGCCACAACAGTCTTTGGCCAAGTTATCATTACGCTTGGCAACGCACTTTTTTTATAATCTCTCCCTGGTACTAAATCAACTTTGGAGAGGGAGCGATGCGGATCTGACTTACACTTTTGCAAACAAATGAGGATAAAAAAATGCCAGTTACTATGGTTGCCCTAAAGAGACACCACCTGAAAGAGCTGCAGAAACCTAAGGCAGCAACTGGCATGCAGCCATGTATGATAAAATGTCATTTTTACAAGTGTGCCAAGATTATCAGATGTAGCTCGTCGCTAACAGCAGGAATTACTTGCAGGCATGCAACTGAGTGCAGAGTACAAGCCTGAGTCACCGCAGCCAGCGAGCAGCAAGGCCGAGCTGTCACCCGACCCAGCTGCGGCACGTCTTCATGTGTGCTCTGCCAACAAGCCCCAGCTATCACCTCCACCGTGTCTGCACCAGGAGAATCATTTTCTTCTGCAACTGGCTCATCTGCAGCTCCTACACAGCACTGTAAAAACTGGCATGGGGCTGCCTACAGGTGGAGGTCCTGTGCCCCGGTAACACCTTTCCATCTGCTTTGCCTAAGTCTTGCAAGCTCATTTGGGAAGGATCCATCATGAGATGTCTAAAAGAACATGCCCCAATCCCAGCTGGGACTTCTCAGAGTTGAGATGCAAGCAGTGCCGCCTGCCCTGGCTCCTTCTGCCCAAATGGAGGTGGAACTTTTGGTATTGATGATAAATGAGCAGGATACAAGTCACTTTTGTGATTCCCACCCTGATGCCTCTGAAGTAGATGCTTTCCAAAAAAGAAACATACCTACAGAAAGAAACTCACAGAATCCCAAGGAAAATCTCAGATCTGAAAGTGAGACACCCTGTTCAGTATCCAGCTGCTTTGGTGGGGTGCAAGGCAAGATGAGCAGAGGGCTCAGCATCCTCTGGCTGCATCCCTTACCAGAGAGGCAAAGCCAGCAAGCTGGACTGGTTTCCTCTCCAGCAGCTCAACATCCCTCTTCTGACTTAAACATCTAATTAAGAAACTACAACTAACACAGAGTACTTCCAAGAATCAATGTTAATCATATGCTGAACTGTTTTTCCTGAACCAGTATCAGGCGGTTGTAGTTGACAGGATTAAACCTTCAGTAAGTATAATTATTTGGTTTCTAATACATCGCAATCGCTGGGAAAAAATTGCATAAGCTTGGATGAAAACCTAGCCACTAATTACTACTATAATTTTCCACAAGGCAAAATGAACTAGCCGCAATACCCAAACATCTGATTTTATCTAGCAAGAGTTATCCATGTTAGCAGCCACTAAAGAAAAACCCACAAACTAGAAAATCAAGGCACATATACACAACGTACAGACTGCCAGGCACCACCCAACACATATCCTCCACCCCAATATTAAAAAAGATTTTAAAATATGAAGAAAGATGTCCCAATGCATGCCAAAGAAGTGTATGTGGGTATACATACATGCAGTAAAAGTAGACCAGAAGGAATGATTTTATCAGATTTATAGATGCTTCTCATGGACTGAAGTGGCAGGTTGGGTGAAACAGAATAGACACCATGTTTAAGAAGGAAGTATGGAGAGACACAGATGGGTGCACTGCAGAAACGAACCTGTTCCCTGAGGTTTACTCTGGCAATGGAGTAGTAGCAGAACATAACGCTCAAGCGATGCAGTGTTTAAGTTGAGTGGGTCAGAGAAGCTAGTAAGTATCCTTCCCTCTCCATGGGGCTGCCAGTTATCCCTCAGAGAATTCTCAACTTCATGCAGTGGGAAAAGTGTTGGGTGTTCATCAAGGATTGCCTTCAGAGCAATAGGTTTTCTGATTCATGGGAAAAAACTTATGAATGAAATTCCCACCAGGGAAATGTAAGGAAAACGAAAAAGTTTCCCTTTGCCTGAAGGAGAAACATCTCAAAACAGTGGCGATGACCATCTGGCTCCACTGCCAGCATTGGTGGTACCACAAAGCTCAGGCAACACCACAGGGCCACGATGCTTTTTAAATTAATCCTGGCACCAAAAGCAGCTTACCATCATTTCCATTGGAAATGTAAACCTGGCTCTGTAGATGTTAAGCAGAAAAAAGTCCCCTCACCAACAGCTGAAGATGTTCAAAGACAATTTAGACTTGACATTAAAGCAAATGTTTTTACAAGTTTGTCCTGGCTCCTCAGACAGGCCTGTTCCTGATGCTATTTACTGAGCACTCCTTATATGCCACAGAGCAGCACCGTGTGTGCTGTCTCTGGGGTCTGCACCTCTAATGAAAGAAGCTTTGAAGATCACGGTTTGTCTGGCTGCTCCAGACTGATGCTATTCGCACACTGGTTCAGCCCTGTCATTAATGCCCCAGGTTTCAGATCATCCTGCTGAACTAAATGCAAGGTGTGCAAACATCAACTATTAGCATACACCCTGCTTCAGCAGTACTTGGAGATGTTTTTCAAGGTCTCAGCCAGCAGCTGCCGTAGTAATGGTCTTTGGCCTAATTACACCCAGCTTAACTTTAGCCCCCAGCTCTTACGGAAGTCACAAGATAGGATTATTTCCCAAAAGCCTCCCCAGCATCTCGTGAACATGAAGGGAGAGGGACATCAGCAGGGAGGGCCAGCAAAGGGGTAGAAGGAGGAAAGGAGCCGAATTTGAGTGAAGACTATTTTTTTATATATTTGTTGTGATTTAGTCTTGTTGTTCTTTTTTCCTTTCCATGCATTTGATTCCCATGACTGTTTGAGAAACATGACTAACCTGTATAGAGAGACAGAGGCTCAGCCAGACATGCAATGGGGAATGCAGCAGATGGGCACTGCTGTCCCCGTGGCACCCACAGAAGCTGCTGGGATGTGGCACCCAGAGTTCCCCATGAACAGCCTTTACTCTGTGTTTTCTGCTGGCCAAAGCACCTCAAAATCCCACAGGCAGCCAGCTGGGGGGATGGGAACTAAAACAAACAAATTGGGGAAAAAAACCCCTTTTCAGAAATCAGGTGGAAATTGAGCAGGGCAAACAAGGGTTGTCACCACTGGGAAAGCCCAAAGTGGTCAACAGGGACATTAACCCATGGTGTGCAGAGCACAGGGCAAGCCTCCGCTCTTCCACCTTTGAGCACCCTCCAGCATGTTAAGATGCATCAGAGAGCACCAGAGGGAAATAAGACTTTTCCAGTGCAGCAAATCTTCAGGCATGAAGGCATGTGTAACATGACAGGCATGACAGGTTCATGGAGATGCTGTGGGTTGGTCCATGGCCAAGCGCTTTCTAACCCAGCATCCCACCACAACTGACAAGCCGGTAGCACTGGCCACTCAGGCCTTCATGATGTTTATACACAAATTTCTTAGGTGTCTTTACTCAACACGTGATTTCTGTGTCCTGGGAAGCTTTCCATGGTGTTTTCTTTTATAAAACAGAGATGCTAAAACAAGAGGATTAATTCATATCAGCTATGTATGAGCCACGCACAATCAACACCCAAACTGAACACGTAGTAAGGACTGCTGGTGGCCACCACGAAAGTCCCTTCCCCTCTCTCTCCAGCTCTCTCCCTCCCTCCTCATCTCCCTTCCCAGCCATCACCTCCCACGCGAAGCTGCAGTGAACACAGCCGCTGCCCGCTGCACAGTGGTGCCCAAAAGCTGCTGCACACAGAAGTTCAAACAAGACCATTTGGTGACAAGCAGCCGCTGGGCTTAAGCACATCTGAGCAATTCCCAATTGCCTTCCTACGGGAAAAGATGCAAATATTTGATGTTGAGTGGACAATTCTCACATCTGCTTTTCTTTCAGCTGCAACCCAAGCCAGCCACAGATATCTTTCCCAGAACTAACTTGGAAACAAGCCTCTGCCAAAATTAAGCCGCTTGTTTCGATTGCTGTCTGCTCAACTGACTATACCTGCTTAGGGCTGCAGTATCATGCTACAAGCAATGCCTTGGTAATAACCACCTATGTTTTCAGCTAAGTTGCTTACTGTAAGAAAGCATACACACACAGTTTAAAAACTGGAATCTCAATCCTGGCTCAAAGCTATTCTTATTAAAAACATCATCACGGAAAAAGGACACAGATAAAATTCTACTAATTTGAGGCTCCTACATTGCTGAGGGTGCCCCTATCTTCTGTTTTTTCCTTTATAAGAGGGATGGGTGATTCAGCTATATTTATATGGTTTCTGTTACTGTACTACCTGATCTTCTGCAGTGTATCGACCCTAAGAACTGCCAAATAAGATAAGGAAATAATATCAGGCTAAAACATAAGACATATAAGCATACACAACACAATCCTCATAATCTCATTGTTATTTCCATTTTCAAGTTCCCAGTATAAAACTATATACAATTGCATAAAATTGTATAAAACAAGGTCTAGCTGTAAAGAGGTAGCAAGTGAGGGATTTCAAGCAGCAAAGTTTACCAGGGCTGGCAGAGAACAGCTCAGTCACAGCTAAGCACTACCTGAAACAGCTTAAAATGATCACAGACCTGCAGCTGACCATGGGCTTCTAAAATATAACCAAGAATAAACTTAGCTTTGGTCTCCTCCTGCCCCTGAAGGATGTAGAAGTGCAGTGCAGGCACTAACCCCAGCAGTTGCAGCAGTGCTCGCTGGCTGAGCGCAGCAACTGGGTTTTCCATGCCTCCGGCAGAGAAATCCTCTGCGATACTCAACTGGAATCTCATTTATTTTCTGAAACTTCTATCAAAACCAAAAGTTACTTGCTGGCTTCAGAAAACCTCTGCAGCCTTTGTAAACATTGTCATCATTTTGCACAATTAACAGCGACCGCACGTAGGAGGACAATTGCAGTTATCTGACACCACGCTGCAACGAAATAGGAAAGCAGAGCAGGAAGGGCAGGTAACAGCTTGAGGTGCCAAGGGAATTCTAGGTGGGAAGAATGCAATTATCCCAACAGAAATAGGGCAGAGCATTCATTTTCGGAAAGGGTGTTCAATTTTCGTACCCGGGGGCAGAGATGTCTCCATGCTGTGACTCACATACCACTTTCACACCCACTTCTGATTCCGAGTTGCTCCCCTTCAGACCTAAATGGGACATTTAGGAACATTTTCTCTTGGTTTAGTACTCCTGAGCTTTTTCAAAGCAGAATTACATCAGGAAGCCTTTGAAACCAATCCTTGCTTTCTATTTTATCGCTGGCTGAACACTAGTGTTCACAGAACTGAGCGTATTCAGCTCCCAAGAGCCTCTCTGTCCCCCAAAAAGCCTTAATGGAAACGCCTTCAGGATCTCCCGTGAGCAGCCTGCCTGCCAAGCCGCAAGGACTGTGCAGGAAACAGGCGACAGCCGTAACAGCAGCGTGGCTGATATAGTATCACTTTCTGTATGGAAGCCACGTGGTGTAGTTTCACTCACACTGGGGGCCTGGCGTGTTTCTCATACTTATTTTCATATTTATTTTTCAAACAGAAGAGCTCGGTTTTAAACCCCGTGTTTTCTTCCAATAGGTTCTCAGGATTATAAGCAAAATAAAGCACATGCAAGATGTAGCACTCATTTTATTTTTTGCTTTATGTATCTACTGCACTCATGGATTCAATTTGAATTAGTTTAACACTGAACTACGTTATACATAGCACACACTAAGGCTCAAATGCTTGATTAGCGAAGATAAGAACTTAACTTACCCGAAAGAACGACACACTTTACCAAGCTCTGCAATTCAATTGCATGTTGGAACTTTATGTAAGGAAGGAAAATGAAAGAAATAATTCCGTAGAGCTCATAAAACAGACCGTGATACACAGGCACTGTTTCAAACTGGATCCAGAGCTTTTAAAGGAGAAGCAGAAGGAAGAAGAACTAAGGCGCCCAAATATGAGCTAGTATATGGAAATGCAAGCCCTCTTTTTCATTGCTTTAAGACGAAGAAATGTGGACGTTTCAGTAGCAGATCTAAAACTAAGAGCAGCGGGTTAGATTACAGAAATACTGCTGTATCCATCCAGTCTCTGTTTGAGCAGAGCTGCCACAGGGCTTAGATATGGTCTTGGCATTCCCAGCCTGGTTGTCCTTGACTCCTCCGTGCAGTTATTGTAGGCCACAGTGCTCTGGGTCAAAACAACATCTAGTGCAACAGGTGTGTGGCTAGATGCAAATACAGCAGTCTGGGGCATCTTACTTCTTACGCAGCCTGGTATCTGATAACGCTATTCACGATGTTTTTGCACAGATTCACCACTAATTCACAGTCCTGTTCCAGCTTCCACTCTCTTGACGTTCGCTTCACTCAAACCTATAGCGATGTATCTCAAGTATACAACACTGAGTGCCAATAAACAGGTACATGCAGTAAATCAAACTATTTCTGGAATGGTGGAAGTCCCACAATTCACCTGTCTCCAAACGGACAGTGCTGGTTATTCACCTTTGAAATCTTCATTCATATAATGCTATTTAAATGCAGCGCAATCCTTATAAGGTTTTATAAGTGAGCCCCCAAGTTACAAGTCCTCGTCATTCAGATTTAAAAGTCACCTCATCCTTTAAGACTCCGACAAGGGCTGGCTACCAGGCTGCTGCACAAGCACTGCTGTAACTTGGGGATGGGGAAAAAAAAAAGATAGCAAAATAATTAGGGAATTTGGCCCTTCTCCTGTAAAGCACTCCAGAAGTTGAACTGGAACAGCTGCAGAAGCGCAGCAGAACCGGGGGAAGCTCTGGAGAGCGCTTCCACTGCCCACCCTGCCTCACAGCCAAGGAGCAGGCGAGCAGCCCAAATGTCCACAAGAGAGCCACCCGCACCCCAGCCACAGAGGCCTGAGACCCCTTCTCCTGGGCACCTGTCCCTGACCGCTGCTGAATGACAGCCAGATCTTCCTGCAAAACGCTCCAAGCGCCGGCACCCGCAGCACGCGGGCAGTTTTCAGGGCCCAGCGCCGCAGCTCGATCACGCTCAAGGCTGAGCGGCACCGGGAAACAAAGAGCGGCGTGGCTCCACCGCTCCCCTGGAATCACACCCGCGGGAGCTGAGCTGACAGGGTTCTCGCTCAGGGGGTGTCAGGGAACGCCCAAGGAGGAGGAGGGGGCACGGGGAAGAGCGGGAACGGCCAGCCGGGATGCCCAGCGCACCTGGGCGAGATCGCACGGAGGCACCGCCTGCTGCCAGGGATGCTCTCCGGAAGAGCTGCTCTCCCTCCCGCGCACTCGCCACGGCCCCGAGGCGCCTCTTCCCCCACCCCCGAGGGCAAACCCTCCCGGCAGCCGCCGCCTGAGCCCCCGGAGCGGTGCCCCCCGCCCCCGCGGACCCCGCTCCGGAGCTCCGCACCGCTCCGCCGCCCCCCGCCCCGCCGAGCCCTTTGTCCGCCCCTGGAGGCGCCTGGAGCCGTGGGGGGCTGTCGGGGACGCCGGTTACCGATGGAGATCTCCTGGGCGAAGGCGAGGGAGATGAGGAGCAGCGGCAGCCCCACGGCGATGCAGGTGACGATCTTGTCCAGCGCCAGCTCCAGCCGCAGCCCCTTGTAGCGCGTCTCCGGCGGCTCCTTCAGCAAGAAGTCGGAGAAGACGTACTCGGTGGCGATGTGTGCGATGGCCATGGCGGGCTCGGCCCG
>VZSC01001691.1:152443-247144 GCA_013398225.1 Steatornis caripensis | reverse complement strand
GCAAAACTGAACACAGTATTGAAGGTGCGGCCTCACCACTGCGAAGTACACTTGGGTGATCACTTCCCTAGTCCTGCTGGCACCACTACTTCTCATACAAGCCAGGATACTGCTTACCTCCTTGGCTACCTTGGCACACTGCCGGCTCATATTCAGCTGACTATCGACAAACACCCCCAGGTCCTTTTCTGCCAGGCAGCTTTCCACCCACTCTTCCCCAGGCCTGTAGCATTGCATGGGGTTGTTATGACCCAAGTGCAGGACCTGACACTTAGTCTTATTAAATCTCATACCATTGGCCTTGTCCCATCAATCCAGCCTGTCTAGATCCCTCTGTAGTGTCTTCCTATCTTCAAGCAGATCAACACTCCCACCCGACTTGGTGTTGTCTGTTGTACCTTCGGAGTACCTGTTCCTATACATTGTAAGCCCACCTCACTCAGTCCTGCTGCTGAGCATACCCTCCCTCCCATCATCATTGCCACTCACGGTCAGAGGCTGCTCCTTCACTTCAGTTATCATACCTCTTTAAAGTTAGATATTAGGAAGAAATTCTTCATGATGAGGGTGGTGAGACACCGGAACAGGTTGCCCAGAGAAGTTGTGGATGACCCCTCCCTGGAAGTGTTCAAGGCCAGATTGGATGGGGCTTTGAGCAACCTGGTCTAGTGGAAGGTGTTCCTGCCCATGACAGAGGGGATGGAACGAGATGATCTTCAAGGTCCCTTCCAACCCAAACCATTCTATGACTCCATGATTCTATGTTTTGCCTTCTCTCACTCCAATGGGTAAGAGTTACTTACTTAAGCACTTTGCTTCCTGAAGCTTCACCATAAAGTCTCCCTTTTCTCTCTTGCTTGTCATGATTTGCTCTGTCTAAAGCATTATGTGAATGAAGGCCACTCTTCCAAGACACCTTTTCTTCTTGAGGCCCAAAGGAACAGCACACTGAATAATTTTTTCAATCAAATCTCATTGTGATTATTTGTGAAGTGCCTCGGACATCATTAATGGAGAAGTGTCAAAGAACTAGCATCACTATTGTTATAATTATTATTATAGAATGAAAAATATATTGAGAGCTGTTGGGCATAATTTTCAGAAGTTTTGATGAAATTGCTTCCCGAACTACCATATATTTATGTCTTTATTAGTCATAATTTTCAAACAAATTCTAAATCAACCCTAAAGAATAAAATATCAGCTTCACTTGCCGCAGTTCCATTTTTCAAGTTTAAAAAGAAAATTGCCACAAGGCTTCCTTAATGGAAACAAAATCTATGCTGAAATGCACTGAAGGTAAAACATTCTGTAGCACCCACAGGACGCCACCAGTTTCCAGTCAACACTCCATCATTAGTTAATGTTTGGACTCTCTGTATGGAGATTCAAGGGCAGCAAGGTTATGAGCTACAAGACAATTCTCCCATAATGTATTTTGCCTTCCCTTTGATGTTTAGCCAGATATACCCCTCATACTTCACCCCACAATCTACATCCTTATTTAACTAAAATTTTGGTTTGGATTGTCAAAATCTCACTTGCTCAAGAAAAGTGTAAATCTTTATCAGAATTTCCTAAGGGGCTTTCCTAGCTGGCCTTTGAAGTTGACGGATCCTAATGTGCTTTTTTTCCATCAATATACAGTAAACGGAATAATGTATTAGTGACCAATTCAACAATAGTGGGGGTGTTTGGTAAAACGTCAAGAACCTTCAAAAGAAATAAATCATACTCTATTATGCTTCAGCCCACAAAGTTAAAACAGCTTTTGCTTTCAATACAGCAAGTGAGCACTTAACTGCTCCCCACAGATTTCAGTATTTGAAGCTGGCCATGTTTCAATAAAATGTTGTTTAAAGAAAGAAAATATTGAGAAAATATATAAAAAGCTACATCCAAGCAACCCGAATCACATTCATCTCGTAGGAGGTAATAATTACAGACAATCTGAAGTTAAATCCCAGATTTAAACACTCCCAAACTAATTCATTTTGAAAACCTGAGGCAACAGACAGAGCAACTTGTCTGCATCTAGAAGAGATTGAGGATTAGACAATGGGTCAAATGCTGCACACTGAGAACTTACATCAGTCATAATGATACAGTCTGCACAGCTGAGATTTGCAGTCCTGAGAAGAATTGGAATATAAGCTATTCAACCAAGTCCACCTCTCTCCTATGCTTCAGCATGGGATCAGCTAAGGTGTTTTTATGGACGAAGACAGGCTGCAATTATTAAAGCAGGGACAAATGATGTTCTTCCAGCTTGCACTAAGTGCCATGACCCAGGGGAGAAAGCTCTGGGAGACAGAACAGAGAAAAACCTGACAAGTCTATTATACTTTTTCCTGAGCGTAGCAATGTAATGGATAAAGCTAATGAGAAATAAATAATGGTAAAAACTGCAAGTGGAGACCTGTCTACAACTCATTTCCAGTTAAGTTGTGGACATCCAGGTGATTCACATAACACAGATGAGTTCGCAAATTTTTAAGTACTTCCTTGATAAACAAGCTGAAACCAAGCGCTCCGTGCCTATTACAAACATATATGCATATAAGTCATGGCTCTGGCTCTCGAAAAAACAAATTTTACGTAGTATTGTCATGGCAGAAGATGTTTCTGGCTTTCCCAAGGTGCTTGTAACAAATGAGGTCCAAATGTCTCCAACGAATAGCAAAGGTGCTTAATATCTAAGGAATAGCTGTATTACAAAGAAGGATACTGCTAAGAACCAGGGCAGTACGGCAAGGGCATTGCCTAGTTGCAAATGCGGGGACTGATCTATTGGTTATAAGGTATGTATGGAAAAGACAAGAAAGATGAGCATGACTGACAGGGACTAGAAACAGTTTCTCTGGTGTCTGGCTTACCAGAGTGGTCCACAGTGGAGCTGTGCCAGTATGACAAACTGTTTACTGAAATGGGACTTGGATGCATGTGTACATGCATGTAAAAATAAAAAAGGATGCACAAAAAATATACTTGACTTGTTAGACTAATTTCTCCACTCACTGGAAAACAAACACCCATGCAAGATGCTTAATGTAGATACCCACTCACAGCCAAACAGGTAATAAGACACCAGAAACAGGCTCCTGGGAAGTAAAAGATCATTCTCTTATTGATCTAACAAGGGAAATCAAACTTTAACTGGATTTCCTATAAGCACAGAGTAGAACAATCTAATTATGAAAAGCCCAAACTGAGTACGCTATTATTGTTGGTGAACTGTACAATGAGCATCATTTATAAGCCTCAGGGAAATCGGGGCACCGTTGTGATAGTTTGGTACTGTGCAAACACACAGGACGGCACTTACAGCACAAACTCCTAACCTATCCCTCATGATCTCTATGCAGTCTGCTAGGACAAATCGTTCAGCCCACAACCCCTTCTCAGCCCAAAGCTGAGGCAGCACAAAGTTTATCTTAAGCATGCAAATTAAGCACATCTAGGACCGAAATTTAGGTCCCTCAACCTGCCTAGACCATTTCTCTAGGTCACAAGTAATGGTAGGTGGTTTGGGGAATGGACTCTGTAAACAGGCTCTTCTTCAGGTCCAAACACAGCTGAAGTAAAAGCATTTTGATTATGTAGACTCCTTTCTGCTTAAACGAGTAGGCCATGTACTATATTCTCTCTTCCTTACCCCTCCTACAGCAATACAAAGGCATATCAATCCAAACAGATGGTTGACTAGTATGGATGAAATACAATAAGCAAGAGATGAGGCGTAGACAATACAGAATTTCTCAGGAAAAAAGTTAAAAAGTAGATAGAAAGGAGTTCTACTTGTATTCTTCCATGATAAGGATATTATCCAGAGAATAGGATGTTAAGAATATCATAATCTGGAGGAAAAATACAAACAAAGAGAGGCTGAGTAGAGGCAAGGTGGGAACTGAAGACTGAAGAACACAAAACATGTTACAGCATCCCCTTTGTATTGCAACGGGAAGGCAGGCGGGCAAGGTGGTGAAAAAGAAGTTATTCAACCCCTTTGTAACATAAGCTGTTTTGTTCACCTATGCATTCTGGCAGTAAATTAATGCACCCTGTATGACTGAATGGTCTGGGGCCTCACTTGTTATTACCACCCATCCACTGAAAATTGCTGCCGTAACACAATCCTCCCCCAGGGCAGCAGGAGCATCAGCAGAGCTGCTGCCGCTGAGGTCACTCTTTCAGTCATTGGCTCAGCATTCCAATTGTACAGCAGGTTGTGATCCACGGGATGATGTGTTTGGAGACCCACAGGAAGCCAATGAACCACACTGCCAAGCAGAGACATCCTCAGAGAAATTTGGAACAGCACGTAAGATGTGGATTCCCTTGCTTGTCTCCCCTTGCAGCCTAAACCTGCTTGTGTTGGCATCAGAACAGGGTATAGCTTTAAGGTAAATTATATTATGAACTGAGATGTGTTTTTAGAGGTGTGAACTCTCTTCCATAGTTCTTAAATAATAAGTGTAGTGGAAATAAGGTGTCTTTAATTTTATTCCTGTGTATCTTCCAGCTGAGCTCTGCAACAGAAGATACAGGATTAAACTGTATCATGAACAATCACAAGGAAACAGGTGCTGAGAAAAAACAATAACTCTGAATCTATCTTGGGTTTAAGAGACCCAATTCAATCTTTATTTCTTTTGTATAATTGTCAAGTTCTAATTAACTCATACCAGTTTTTGCCCTCTATCATTAAAGAGACGAAGGGAACAAGAACAGTGAAAGGGGAGGAGAGATTACTTTTTTCTGTGAAAAATTCATGCCTGATTAAAACAAAGCAAGCTAGCAGATCATGAGTGCATTTACACAGCCATCGCTTCTGCGGAGATACACTCATACTGAGTGCCAAAACATGCCCACCAATTCCTCAACATCAGGAATACGGGCTCTCATATTAACTGCAGAATGATTTATCTCAGTGCTGGATCTTGCAAACGCATCCTGAGTAAACTCAAAGTTTGGTGCTCCTGGTTAACAGAAAGAGTATATGCTTTTTCTCTTTTCTGTACCTATAACATCCTCATTATTGTATTATCTATTTAAATATCCAACTGAGTCCCATCACGCTTTCAGCTGCAAGGGTTTCTCCTTTCACCCCTTCCCAGTTAAACAGATTGTTAGACTTAATTAGCAATTAGAATCAAGGTTTATTTACCCATTTCACCAGAGCAAGGTTAGAGCCAGTGGCATATCATGTAGGCTTAAAGATTTTGCTAATTTACTTTAATCCACTTAAGCCTTTAAAGCATACATAATGGAAAACAGACAAAAAATGTCTTCTATTTTCCAAATTAAGAGACAAGAGTTTCCTCCTCTGTGAAGAAGAGTAAAGCTCTAGAAGAACCCTGAAAGGTCAGCAAGGAAGCCTTTAACTACTTTCTTCCTGGAAACCCTATCTCAAAGGTCACAAAACCACAACTAAATTGCCTTTAGCAAAGAACCTAACTAAAGACACGTTGCAAGGTACTTAATTGCCTTTAGTGAAGAATGTAACTGGAGATGCATTGCAAAGCCTTAAATGGGAACTAAAAATCGATATTTCAACATTTAGGAGGAAACCATTTTTAGCGAGGAGATTCAGCAGCTGATGATGCTGGCACACTGAGCTTAACACACTAGTCTGAGGTGAATTCAGAAATAATGGTGGTACCAATATAATGATCTAACTGTCACTGGAGTAAGCATACAGACTGGACAGACAGCAACTCAGAAGTACGTTTATGCTCATGGAAAATCCAACTGGGATAAGGACAAGAGAATTTCCATGTTGCAAAAGAACAGTAAAAAGATTGCTCACACTTGGCAGGGTGCTGCAACACAAAGGCCCCCTCTCACATTTTTAAGACCTTGTCAAGTTAAATGCCCAGATGAAAGACAGAAAAACTACTCGCAGAAGTGATAAATATATAACAAAGAAAAAGAAAAAGCAACAAACAAAAAGGCAGCCACTCTCTGCAATTTTAAAACAATTTACTTCTCTTGCATTCAAGTATGTCCAAATCACTTTTCACTTCTTGTCTGGATCCAGCCAGACAGGTGAGGTATATGAGGATTACCGAATCCAGTTAGAGAAAAGGAAACTGAAACACAGTTTCACTGTGGTACAAGATTACAGCGAGCCTGTAGAAGAATTGCGAAACCTCAGAGCTAAAACACTAAAGCATCGAAGGGAATATGACTCGTCAGGCCACTTGCACTGGCCTGCAGATCACAGGTTTAAGGGAAATAGCACAGACTAAACCTTACATCCATAACAACACCAGCAAGGACTTCAAAACGGATCATCCTACTGGAACTTGAAACAGGAATAGAAGCTCTTACCTTCAAAAGCAATTGTGGGGTGTTCTTTCCTGACACATTGCTGATGTTCAGCTTCAGAGTATTCAGGTACATTCTGTGATGCTGAGAGATGAAAAGCAAGAAGAAAAAGGCTTGGCAATGACAGGGAAATGGCCTTTAATCTTGAAACAACCATGACTGAAGGGCGGCTGCAGATCTAGCTTCCAAGGTAGGACCAGGAAGGATACCTGAAATACAAATAATTCCACTTTCAGAAAGACAAATGCTTATCCAAATTGTGTAGCATGGGTAGAGGAGGGTGGAGGTTCCCCTTTCATCCCAACCCCACTTGTGCTAAGTACACAAGATAATATTCCACAAACAGCATCTAAAAAAAAAAACAAACAAACAAACAAAAAAGAGCCAATTTACTACTGTATTTGGGCTTCAGTCTTCAAAGAGAAGGTAAGTACACAGCTCCCTAAATATATATCTCTGGGTACCTTTGGGGTGCATGTCCTTAAACAGCAGCCAGTGTGTAATGGCCAGCACTGACAACATGAAATGTCAAACACTCCAGGTGTAAGTGTGGACACCTCATGCCTCGGTTTCATGATGTGTCCATGTTAAAATGTCATGCTACATTCAAGAGATCACTACAGGAAGGCCAACACCACTCATCACGAGAACACATGTGCAATTAATACTGTTCTAATAGGAGATCCATACATTTCACCACTGCTGTTTTAAATGTCTTGAAATAAGAAAAGCCAATTTAAAGGTGTTGCCAGGAAAGTGCTAATTAAGGTAACATAAAAATTAAAAAAGTTTATTGGGGAAAACGGTGAGAAGTGAGTCAATTGACTGCGTTATCATGGGATGCTACAGCAAGAGCCAAGGCACAGCTAAAGAAGAGGAGCAGTCAGTCTCCGGCTCCGAGAGGGGAAAGTCACGCCTTTTCTATGTGAGCTTTTTTAACAATAGCAGCAGAAAAGATACAGCTCTCGAAACTCCTCTGGGCCTACCAGGCCTGAGGCAGGGGATAGAGGATTAATTAGCCCATGCCACAAGCTCCGCAAGATGCTGCTGCCTTGCCAAATTTAATCTTACTGATGTGCATATTGTATTTTCCTATGTAACTTTGTTCATTTGTTGCAAACGTGTTTTCAAACAAATGGAGCCTCCTACCCTTAATTCCTATCTAGTGATAAAGCTGATTCTGATTAAATTCACACATAACAAGATTTTCAGTTCCTGCAGGTGTAGTGATTCATAAACGTAGTGTAGCAGTCAACACCTGCAGTGCCCAATATCTCCATATTTTTGTTTAGAGTCTCCAAAACACCTTCAGTGAGCTGAAGTGGCCAGGCTGGTGGCTGGTAACATGAGGAACTGATACACAATGACAGGCTCGTGGCATGGAGCAAACTCCAATATAGGGGACAATATTGCGACATCAAGGAGCTGGAAGAAGTTTGTAAAAGTCTTTGGGCATCACAGGAGTGATAAGGGATTGCTTACAGCCGCAGCGGGAGACAGCTGGTTTGAAAAATGGATTCTATGTTTTATTCTTATCTGTATTTCTCTGTGATTTTAAACACTGGCATAAAGATGAGTTGCCAGCGCATCCATGAAGCATGTTCTCAGCAGCAGCTACATACCATTGACTGAAAATAGAATTGGCATTCAGGATTTGGAGTAGTTCTAGCAACACAGTTTCCCAACAAGTGTGAGTGAGAGATTACAGCATTTCACATTTTTTCCAGCCCATATACATGCAGATTTTATGCAGGGATGTATAAAATCCCTTCCAGTTCTCCAAAGGATGTTCTACAGTGCTTGACTACAGAGGGGTTTTTTTCAACATAGCAAATATAATGTTAAATTAAAAAATAGGACTTGCAGAAGAAAGAGATCTGAAATCACTCAAAGCTAAGGCCAGCACAGTGTTTAGTCATTAAGCACAAGCATAGTGCAGGGCATGCACCACTGGGTACTGTGGCATCTCAGATGATGGAGATGTTGTGCAAGTCAAGCTGTAATGAAAATTACTGATGATGAAGCACTGGATTATATTTTCAGCCATTGGTTTAAATGATCATTGCTTTTCAGTACAAATCCAGAAGTGAAACAGAACAGAGATGTGAACCCCAGGGAGATGCATTTTGCTCTTGGATCCACTTAAAGTTCCAGAAGAGACAAAGCCAAACTTTCCTTAGATAGGAGATGGTTGTTTTGGGAAATGCGCAAGCAGCAGAAGGACTTCTTCACTGTCAGATATCCTTGCTGGAAACTGGGACAGATAGTTATGGAAATCTCACTTTATGTATGCTCTACTCCCCCCAGTGCAGCCATTACTGGCTAATCCTAGAAATGAGGTACAAAACTAGACAGACATTTAGTCTGAGCCAATATGGCCATTTTCATGTACTAAGCATCCAAACAATGACCTCAAGCTAGGTGAAAAAAATTCTTAAATCAAAGACATAGGGTAAGGTCCCATGCTCCTCTAAGGCTTTATGTGGTCTACAATCAGCAGATGAGTAAATTTAAGTTTCACACTCATCGGGGTCATGAAATGATAAAAAGTTGAATACTGGAAAGCTTTATAACATCCCACAGTCTACTCTGTGCCAAAGCAGAGTACATTTACTAGTGTTTTGTCTGGACTAGTTGCAATATGTGCCAAGTAGCTGGATTTCTGCCACTTTCCCTGAGAGATTTTACCACAGTCCAACAGACTTCAGTGTTCCTTAGAAAGCTGTAACTAGTATTTGGGGTAAAGTTCCATCTTCTTTTTCCCTGCGGTCATAGGGAAATCCAAAGCGTGCATGAAAATAATGGTTTCAAACTTGATGTGAAGTGGAAAGTAATATATGACCAAACAAAGATGAAAAAGAAACATTATAAAAAACTTGTATCCTTCCCTATGTATGTTCCCTACCTCCTACATTCGATGGCATCCATCAAATCTGTGGAGCTCTCATGTCCTGGCAAGTTGGACAAAATCAGTGTCATGTGCAGCCCTGAATTTGTGTATAATGGAGTGAGAGTCAATGAGTAAATGCCAGCTTGATCAAGGGCAACAGAAGCCAGAGTCCTGGAGCACCAGCTGAACAATATTCAGACAGCGGATAGCATTGCAAAAGGTTACTCCTTCACCTGCCCCTTCCCAGGCTGCTTTGCTCGTTGTCTTAAGAGAGACTCTAACTCAGTAATTGCTATTCTCAGCTGCTGCAACTTTATTTCTGAAAAAAAAAAAAACAAAAAACAAACCCAAAACCATACTCAGAATTTGAAACAGTGCAATGTGCAAGAGCAGGTCAATTGTATGCCAGAAGCAAACTAGTAACTGCCTGGGAGAGTCCAGCAGCTAGTTATGAAGTGTAAATGTTTTAATTCTACTGGAGATGGCCAAACTCAACCCTCCGGTTTTGCCCAAGCTACAGATTTTCAGTGTGAGGACTGGAGTATGACCAGTGCTCAGGACCAGTCCTCACCCAGACTGCTAAAACACTGCACATCGTAAGCACAGCCCAGGCTAGCGGTGGTTTGCGCTGCTGGAACTTGCACTAGTGTTAAGCCGTTTAGATACAGTTAAATGCTGTAAAAAGAGCTGTTCTTATTAGACTATCTGCCCAAAATGGCTTAGGGCTCAAGAAATCAGCTGTCAAGGTTTCAGTGCAGATGAAAGACAAGAGCTCAAATCCCTGGTTAAACTCAAATCTCAGACAGGACATATTGTTTCGATTCTTCATTTGCTCATCTTGATGTATCTTTACCTCCTTAGTTACGTACCCCTCCACAATGCAGACACATTTAAAAAAAAAGGGTAAAAACATCCAATAAGATTATCTGTCCAAGTTTATCTGTCATCTCCCTCATGAAAGCCTGTCCTCTGCACCCCTGCGCAGTCCCAAGGCTCAGTGATGGGGTGTCTCTCTCCCCTCTCCTGCTCTGCACAGTGAATCCTTCTGACTCTCTGCCAAAAAAAGGTTGACAAGTTCAGGCCCTATTGGATCTGGTGAAATATGCTCCAGAGCATTTTGTAGAGCACCGCTTGTGCCACCATCCTCTTGTCTCTTAAATCAGGCTCTCTTAGCTCATGGGCCTCTCTGACCGTAGCGGCAGTGGCAGGGGATGGGCAAAGAGCTGCGCGTCCTGGGCAAAGCAGGAGGTCTGCCAGCTCAGTGCATCCCTGAACCCGAGATTTGCAACCGCAGCACCCTTGCGAGCACAAACCCACTGCCACATGCCCATTTCTCACCCAGTCCCTTTCATGGCAGCCCGATGGGGACAGCGTATAATTCTGCTTTGCCTCGTGGCTTCACCCCCTTGCACAAGCACAGCATTCAGGGGATCACCCACAGTCCCTCCTGTATTCATTCTCGGGGCATGAGTCTTTTCCAACTTGCCCTGTATTGTATCATTGTAACTCCATTGATTTCACAGGAACTAATCCTGATTTACAGAGGGTAACTCAGATCAGGCCCCCTTTGACTAAAGCTCCATGTCTAAAGGAAAAATACCTTCAATCAATCTTCAGGGCTTTAAAACAAAGCACACTTTAAAAATGGCTG
Source organism: Steatornis caripensis (assembly GCA_013398225.1). NCBI lineage: Eukaryota > Metazoa > Chordata > Aves > Caprimulgiformes > Steatornithidae > Steatornis > Steatornis caripensis. Next base: position 236,273 of record VZSC01001691.1, on the reverse strand, counting down.
TACCAGGAATTCATATCCTGCTTTTCTCTGACTGTAACTATCATTTTGACTTAATAAAATGTGACAGTAAAGTTTAAGGATAAAAGAAAATGCTTCATCTTTCATTTTAAAGAAAAGAGATGCCTTTAACAAAGACTAAAAAAGGAACCTGAAAAAGCATTAATTCTTCTGGATGGGATCTTTTGTGATCGACACAGTTACGATTTTATTAGAATGAGATACCAGAAGGAAGAAGAGCAACGGAAAGAGGTGGACAACAAAGCATTCAAAAACGTACTGGAAGAATAAGGGAAATAAATATAAACATTTAAAAGCAAGACAGCTCAGCAATGCGGCTATGACAGGCTGGCACAGCCAGCTCTGCCCTAGAAAACTCCAAGGCCAACAAAACCACGGTCCTTTATTCATCCACTGCTTCTTGCCCTCCCCTCCCACTCTCACCAGCTGGAATTTGTCCCACCGGACTGGCTCCAAGGGCCATTTCACACTGTCGAAGAAAAGGCACAGCTTTTCCCTCTGGCCCCAGCCACATCCATACACTCAGCCCTTAGCCATGCCTGCGCTGGGGAGACAGATCTGTCTCACGGCCAAAACACGGCACGCTGCACTTGCGTGTCCACACGCCAGACCTCACGCGCACCCTTAGACCAAGCTTCTGCATGACGAGGTTTTCTCATTTATTTTACTTCTGAGGCAAACATATTGGATCGGTCAAACTTCTGTTCAGAGAATCTGTGAAGAGATCTTGTTTTGCTTTAATTACATCACCCTACAGTCTTCCGGACAACCGGCAAGCTCACCTCTAATTTCACAACAGCTTACACACTGCAGCTCTTGTTCTGGCTGGCGCTTGTCATGATCTTATGTGACCGCCTTGTTCAGGGCTTCCCATGGCCCCCACTACAACATCCAAGAGCCTCACACTGAACTTGCTCACACAGCACCCCAGGAAGACAGAACCAGATTTTCATGCATATAATCCAAGGGTTATGTTTTAAAAAATCCCTGCAATTCAGCAGCAGTGTGGATTGCAAGAGTGTGCAGGTAATATGCTCTCCTGTGGCAAAGCAGAAGCTGGAGCTCCATGCTGACCACTGGGTCACTCTCCCACCTCCTGCCTCTCACAGCCTGCAGAGCTCTGCTTGCTGTATCACAGCAGGCTTTGTGTCAGGAATAAACAATCAAGATCTTGCAACACAGGTCACCTTATTGCAACCCTTCTGTTATGTTTATAAATAATTCAGGTTACTTGTTGCAAAGGAGAAATCAGTTTAACCTAATATACCGTTAGGTTCGGGGCTCATGAAGCATGTAGTGGAGCTGAACAGTAATAGTCTATAGGTTGATCTTAGGACTACATGCCACAAAAGACTGACAGCGCGCTTTGGGGCATTTTATTTCTGATGGCTGTTCAAACCCACCCAGGACTGGTCAAGGCCCCGAGTCAAGCCCACAAAATGTAATGGGATGTTCTTGTTCAGATCAGGTAACAGAGACAAAACTCTTAATAACAGCTTGGTACAAAATGAATTGGTTGGTGTCAGTTCACTTCTTTATGGACAAGTGTAAGCTCTCAATGAGCCATCAGCGACCACTTGGTTGCTTGGCCTCAGTAGCACAGTCAGTGGCTGCATGGTCCCAGAAACCAAACTGTTTCCTCACCTTCAGAGGAGGCCCTCCAGAACAGGAACCTATTATAGAAAGCTTCCATTAAATAAAGCTGATTCAACAATAAAAGCCTGTGTAACAGAGCAAAATGTACTGTACTGCTGGGTTACTGCCAAAGCCAGGGGGCATACATAAATACCTGCTCTGCTGACACTCAGACCTGCTTTTGAATAGCGCTAACCTGACCACACACTGAGTGCGTCCCCAAGTGCTTCAAGAGGCTCTCCCCAAAGGGCTTGAGATCTTTTTTTCACTGGCTACACATAATATAAAGACATGAGAGGTTTTGTTAGCATTTGTTTGGGGTATGAATTTGGCACTTGTGAAAAGGTGCCTTGGAGTCTGAAGTCTTCTGTTTATCCAAAGATCATATTTGGCAATGAAGGCTTACACTCATGTATTTCCCTGGTGGTATGTCTCCGCTGTTCTCTAGAAGACTACCTCTACAGTGGGGATGGAAAGGCCTTCTATTTGCTGGTCACAAAATGGCCTCTCTGAGAGACTGTCAAGAGAGATGTCAAAGTGGAGGCATTTTTTGTAATTCTGGGACTTTGACTGACTATGGAATTATTTTTAATGTGCTCCATCTGCGAAACACAGAGGCGAAGGTAGAGACTAAAGCAACAGCAGAACGCAATGGATACTATGGTACTTAGCATGACTGCTATTCAGACACAAAGTTTACCGCAGCCTAGATTAGAAATCAGGAGCTCCTGGCTCCTAGCCAAAGCTTCTGGATGCTCCATCAAAAGGAGAGGACAAATGAGTGTAACACAGTCCAAGAGAGGAGCCATCCCAGGGCCCAATGGACAGTAGCAACACAGCAAGGATAACTATTCCAGAGGCCCTGCCTGCAGAAGGGGAGTGTGCCCAGGGCTCGGCACCCCTTGCAGTGCAGTCACCTTTCTCACAATATGCGTGGTGTAGAGTCCTCTGCATGGGTGTTGCAAATCCAAGGTGCCAGACATGCTATTTACCTGCAGATCAGCTGCATAATGCAACTGCAGTAGATTCAGCATCAGACTTACTGCAAATAGTCACCCGGCTGAGAGGGCTCTTTCTGGCTTGAGGTTTGGTCCTCAAGCCTATAGATCCATGCCTTAGGCCTACAGCTGCTGTAGAAATGCCAATGAAGCCGCTTTTCTTCAAGTTGCTCCCCTGCACAATGTGGGAATGGTTTGTAGATTTGCAAATCAGCAGAGTCACGGCCCCTAACACCACACTGCCCAGCCAGTGTCGTTCCAACACACTCTGGTGCCTGACAGTCTGGAGACACTCATCAATTTGCAGTGATTTCCAGAGGTGTGGTGCTCCTGCTCACACACCTCCCCACTGCAGCTGTGACACAGCTGAGGCAACTGAGGCATGACATAACTCTGACTCGGACACTAGTAACTGCAGCCAGTTTTTGGTAGAGACAGAAAGAGAAGTAAACTACTCCTGACTCTTTCAAACGCCTTTGGTACAGGAGTTTCTTTTGTCTCACAGTTTAATATGAAAACCGTGTTACTGAATTTTTTACTTATTAGAGTACTAATCATTGTTTTACTCACACTAGTTTTTTATGCAACTCTAATTAGAAGGTCCACTGGAGACACCTCATGGGATTTTCAGTAAGGAAGTTAGCGACAATGGTTCCAAACTGTGTCAGACCTATAGGCTGCTAACTTGCAAGGTTTCTCTCTTCAAGACCATAAGGGCTAGCTGCGGACAACTGCAGTGCCCAGATTGTGTCAAGCAGATAGGTAATCCCAATAAACTATGTAGCAGCCACTATAGTGACCCTGTGACAATACAGTGGGAAAGCAGTGAGATGATAAAATTTATTTTAAAAACTTAATTCTCCTTTGATCTGAAACAATCTCAGAATTCAACTCCCAGCAGCCAAAAACTGAGCCATGAAATCATCACACCAATCAGCCTTCTGCCCGAGAGTCAGCCATAACACATGGGCTTGACTTTCCCTAGAGTCTTGTTTTTCCATTTTGAAGACTCCAGCGCCAGCTCCTGGGCCACAGCTCCTGCTACCTGCCCCCCTTTTTGCTCCATCCCACAAATCCTCCTGCATCATTCACGCAGACCCATACACCAGGGTCCAAGGCATTTGCTGCACATCACAAACCCATCTCAGCCCTCCCAGCAGCCCCTTCCTCTACTGCTACATTGCAACAACAGGACGAGAAGAACTTTACCTTTTAATGCTTGCCCATGCAGGAGACAGAAACCACAGCCTGTTTGCTTTTGTCAAAGATTCGTGATTACCAGTTGCCACATACTGTACTCACGGTTTAATTGTAACTCTGGGAGAATAAGCATAAAGCATCACTGTATCGCAACTCCAGGTTTCCGCCTGCTTGGAAACAGGAATATGTTTCGCTGCAGCATCTTCTTGGCACTGCAGAGCATGATTTATCATATGGAAACCTTTGGCTAGAAGGCATTCAAACAACCTATATATGTCCCAAATCTGAACAGACAAAATAATGATTGTCAGCCAGACTCCTTTTTGTCCTGCTATGCCCAGCTTTTCGTATATTCTTTGCAGTAGCATTTACCTGTTGAGCTCTATTAACTCTCCCCCTCGTTGGAGCAGCAGGGCTGCTTTGGTCTTCTGCGACTCTCACACTGCACTTGGGATACCGTAGATGAGAGCAGCTCTTCCCAGAGCTACCCGGCTGCAGGACAGTGCTGAAGGGGAGCAGTGCAGAAAATAAACAGCTCACAAATGACAGGTTATTACCGACTGCTGTGTGTAAACAAAATGGGACTGATTCCTCATCTGCTGAAAACAAGTGACATCAATTTTCCTCTGAAAAATATGTGATGATCAACAGTTTCTGAAAAGGCTGAGCTCAATTTTCCTCTTCCTCCAAACATCCTACACAACTTCTCTGATACCAGGAGCATAGTACTGTGTTACCTGCTAACTGAAGATCACTGGCCTAAGAACACAGCTATTACTAGCTCGGATCACAGCAACATCCTTTTAGAGCTTGTATCAAAAACGATACTTAGGCAAAGAGAAAGTGAAGCAGGATAGCTGACCTTCAAAAAGCCCCAGCTGCATTCTTTCAATGAACTGCGGTCATAATTTTCACTGTCTATAGATTTAATTCGCCTAAACAGTACACAGTACTGTCTCCATCCTGTAAGGTGTCCCTCTCCCTAAACTGCAAAAGACACCAAGGTGATCCAGGACTTAATGCAAATCCTACATCTACGACTTAGCTAAGCAGCTCCATGCTAGAATGGAAGGGCGGAATATCCGAGACTGAAAACTGGGATCATCCTCCACACTCACATTTTTTAAGAATTCAGATGTCCGGCCAAAACTGGAGATCTGAATCTTATGCCATCAGGTGGGAGAAGCAGCCTGCCAGCGGATGGCCCAGCCCTGGGATGCCAGCTCTGCTCCTCAGAAGTGCTTTAAAAAGCCGAAACAAGCCCTCAGACAGAAACCTTGTCGTCATTTCCAGGAGGCAGGGTCTGAGCCAGCGTTTAGGGGCCGATATCATTTTAATACACTCCGACGCCAGGCTTCCTGGAGAAGATGAATTATTTGTAATGAATTCCAATCACATGGCACTCCAGCCCCCACACCTTCATCCTGCATATATAACCAAATTAGTTTAGGAGATGGAAGTTATTCAGGGACTTAGCTGTTCAGTCTGGCCTTGGAGGATTTGCTCTCATTATGGCTTTTATGCAAATTCTGTCCTCCAAATCTCTTCTGAATCAATTATTACTAGATTAATTTAAACATGTCCACCTGGGGTGCCTGTATATCATGTGCCTCATGTTAAAAAGTAAAAAGGATGATAATGAATTCAGGAGGTGACTGAAACAGATTCCTGCTTTGTGGAAATGTGACCTTTTTGCATAATGTCATAAAAGAAAGAAGTTCCCTCAAGAAACATGGCAGATAGGGTCATTCATTGGATCAGCTGGGCTTTCAATCACTCTTTGGAAATTAGCATGATACAATAAAAAATTAATAAGAAATTAGAAAAAAATATCACTTTAATGCTCCCGACTGTTAAAGTCTTCGATGGACTACTAATTGAAATGTAATGCTTAATTTTAAGCAATGCCATTTTATTAATGGTAAAAACTTGAATTAATGTCATTAACCAATGTTAATATTACAAATCCCCTGAGGGATAACAAAGCAATTATGTTATTCGCAGAACTGAAAGGGAGGGAAAAAGATGTAGTCTGTACACGACTGCATTAAGGTGGAAGAGACTGCTTCCATCGGCATTTCCTCTGCTGAGAAAGGGGGTTTGTTTGTTTTTTTGAGCAAAGAGGAGGGAGAGGAAGAGAAGAATTTGCGCTAAGTTAATTACTGCTGATTTTCAGGCACTTAATAGCTAGGAAATTATTCTGTTACTCAAACACCATACAGTGGGGATCCTGGAAAAATAATTTGGGAATGAGAAATTGATTACAAACCCTCCTTCTTGGAGGCCTCCCCTGTGTGCACTTGGATCCTAACACACGCACCAACCGCCTTCACCTGATGGAAAAGCCTGATGCAAATAGATGGGCCCCACCTAGCAGTAAATGGCTTTATGGAGCTGCGCTGGTTTGCGTCTGCCACGGATCACCAAGCAGATCACCTTCTGTGGTACTGAATGCCCTCAAGTCCATGTGAGGGCAGGTGCTTTTACAGTTTAGCAAGTTCGGCATCTTGTCAGATCAACTGCTCACACAGCAGGATAGATGGGGTTAGCGTTAATTAAAGAACCAAAACCAATACACTTGCCAGCTGGTAGAAGTCACATTGCCCAGAGGGAGTAAGAACCTTGTATGGCACTGGTATAATACAGCATTTACCCCAGAATAACCGTGTTTGAGATAAACCCTTGATTAACTATTGTTTTATTGTCCGGCTAATAATTCAGGGACAATGGGGAGATTCAGCAAGCCAGAGCTTGAAAATCTCCCCAAGGAGCTATAAACCCTGTTGCTATTCCTCTGAATTCCAAAGACTTTTGCTTTTTATTTACATAAAGTGAAAGCACTCCAACGCACCCAACACGCTATTGCCAAAATCCACGACTAACACAAACGCCTCTTTCAGTGTGCACTTTTCAAGGCAGCCAGTCATCCATGGGAAGAGATATAAAAATTAGTTTCCTCTGTTTCATGTAACTTGCCAATGCTCTGCTGTAAACCAGCTCTCCGGATGCTCAGGAGATTCTTCTGACACTGTCCAGCCAAGCACTTCTAAAAAAATAAGTTCGTCTTCTTCTTACGGGAAAAAGAAAAACAAAAAACATTGACACTAATTACTACGAGGCTTCCTGCTTAGGTTGCACGATGTGTAAAACCTCAGTACTAACCTGAAAGAAACCAGCTGAAAAAAGACCAGGGCTTTCAGTGGAGTGAGAATCCACCCCTGAATTTGGCTGGATATAATAACAGGGATGCATACTTGGTGGCTGAACCCTGGGTGTCTGTCTGTCTTTCTTTGTAGCCCAAGCACAGAACACCCAAGTGCCTCTTTATGTTTCCATTCCAGATATAGATATAGCTGTAAAACATAATGAGATTTGGGAGCTTTACTTAAATTGATACATTACTTAACAATCCTACTATAAATGGGAGAGTGAGCAAGAGGAAGAATTACTGCAAGGTTTCCACTGTGCTTACGAATGAGGTCCAGCACACGGCAGGCTTCAGTCTACGGAGCCAGTTATGCTGGACAGCATGCTGCCTTTTCTCCTACAAATTTGCAAATCTGTGCATTTTGTCTTCCAGTAATGGTTTCTCTCTTACCTTTTCTCTCCTCCATTTCCTCAAAGAGCAACATTAAAACTCCTGTGAAATATCTCCAAAGTCCATTCTGTCACTTTTCCATTTTCTCTCCTAACTCCCCACTCCCAATTCAAACACAGAGGGAGAGGAAGTCACTGAAGACACCAAGGTCAAGGCAGAGTGAGACAAAGTCAAATTCATGCAATCATTTAAAACCACACGCCATCAGACCATTACAGAGACACGAGACGTTATGGATTGCAGCTTAATAGATAGCAATGGAGGATGATGGGGGAGACGGGAAGAAAGAAATGTTCCTTCTGGGTTGAGACTTACGATTAAATAGCACAAGTGGGCAGGGGACCACGACAGCATTTGTGTTCATAATGCCAAGACTTACGTCTCGATATTAACGGACACACCATTGTCACTAGATGCAATGTGTTGTTATTGTGTGATTAATTGAAAGTCACACGCAATGACATATTAAAGGCAGGATAAAACTGTCACTGGAAAGCAATTCTTCACAGAAATTCCTGCCAGTTTGCACAATCTGAAATTGTATACCCCGTTACAGACGACCCCTCAAGCACAAACGCATTACATATCTTTATATAAATAACAGTGACTAACGGCAGTCTGAGGTAATCTCTGTGGGGTACAAAAGAGAGAAAAAGGTTAAGATAGAGAAATTGTCTCCAAATATTAGTAAGCTTGTCCGTGCTAATCTCCATCAAATAAGCCATTTCTCTTTTCCTTTAAAATAAAAACTGTTCCTGCTGGAGACATACAAAGTATGATAAAAGGACATGTTGTGGCATAAATGACAACTAGAAGCCTTTCTTCTTCAAAAGGCCAATAGTTCTAAAGCTTAAAAAACGTGTCTTGATCAAGACTAATTAAACTTCCACACAGTCGCTTTATCACTTACTTAGGTCAGTAAGTAACTATCAGTAACTGGTCCTGCTCCCTTTTCTAAGGCCCTCACATTAAAGACTCTTTTATATTTCTATCAGTAGCAGCAAGAAGATATCAAATCATTAATTTTCTCCATGCATTTTATTTCGGTCAGAAGCACTGCCTTCAAAACACAATGTAGAAAAAAAACCCTACAGTGCTCAAGGCAAAGGACACAGCCTGGGGGAATACAGGTGCCCAGGAAATAGCTTGTGTCACTTATATTTTGTGTATGAGAAATTCACAGCTGAATTGCCAGTAACAGTATACAGTTGTCTGATCTTCAGCTGGCGTTTAGCGCTCCATTTCCCGTACCACTGGCTAATGGTCAGATCCCTCGCAGCACTCAATTTATTTTCTTGCTATCTGAACATAAATTGGAGGTGATCCTCCACTACTCAGATGGGCACTATTTTAAAGACTCGCCTTCAGATAGGATGGCATCATCCAAAACCAAACAGTACCCTCTCTTTTGCAACTTCTTCATTAAAGAGCTCGATTTCACACCGTGCAGAGACGGTCAGAGGTTTTAAGCCATTTCAATTCACGCATTTGGACTTTCTGTTACCAGCCACCCCTATGATAAGGAAAAGTGATGCAAAGGTCTTTACCTGCTCAGAAGACGGTCTCTTGCAGGCTCTTGTAAATCTGCCAGTGACAGGAGTCAAGAGAAATGGGGACAGGAAAGCACAAAGCCTGGGCTGTCCTGTGGCCTGGAGGCAAATAGCAATGTCTGTCTTCACCTAACCCAACCAGAGCCCTGCAAGGGAGTAAATCTGTGTCCACTGGCCTTTTTAACAGTCCCTTAATGACCGTTAACTTTTTTCAGCCAGCCATTGATTCTAATGGCATGTGCATTCACACACAATAATACCTCAGACGGCCTTCATTAATTTACCATGCATAATTTCTCTGAAAGCTTTTGCCAATAGAATACCCCTAAACTGACTCGCTAACTCCTGAAGATAAAGCACTTTCTGTGTGAGACCATTATGCAGATTCACAGCATTCTCCTCAAATAAGTTAAAAAGTAAGTATTGTTAGGTGCCTGCCCATTTCTTGGACCCAGCAAAGTACCAGGGCTCACAAATGTAAAGCTGCTGCTGGAGTATCCAGCGTGACAATGAATATGTAAGATACTCCCGGCTGGGGAAGGAACAACAAGAAAAAAGACAACATATATGAAAAGCCTTTCTGCTGTGAAGTTCCTGAAATGTCTTACAATTTCAACAATAGGAAGTCCTAAAAGTGAAAGGCTGTTAAAATACCAAGGGAAAATGCAGCAATATAGATATTCACCAGCCTAGGTCCATTCATCCAGAGAGAGAAGGGGGAAGATCCAGCAAAGAGAGTGGATTAGAAACAAACTATCCCAGAGAACAAGGGTTTGGAGCTGTCAGGAACTACGGTGCTGCCCGTTAGCCTTGCAATAAATTGCGGAGCTGTCAGCATTTTCCCATTATAAATCTCTCAAGTCTCCTCTTATGTACACTGATGCAGGATTCAGAACTTAGTCCTGTGGTAGCAATGAAATTGCAGACAAAAGTACCATGGCCGCTCTTTGGAGGTATAAGAGTGATAAATATAACCAGTGGTCTTATAAACTTTGCAGGATGTTGGTTTTAGCAAATAAATAAGAAATTTTTCAAATTACAATTAGCTTAGCTTTAAGCAAAGTCACAGGATGATAAGTGAAAAGTTGATTGAAAAGGTGATAGGGAATAGGCTCCTCTTCTGAACTACTCTCAAGTCTTCTATCGACTTCCTAGTCTCTTATCCCTTTCCGGAAGATTGATCGCAGTGTGATCTGTGACTCCACTTCCAAGGTTATAGGTGGCAACCTGACTTACATAAAAAAAACCTTCTGTAGACACGTACGCTTATTATGCCCTCTAATATTAAATGTGGAGGTAAAACAAAGATTAAAAAAAAAATTAGATCCAAAACTTAATTCAGTCTTTCTCAGATTCATAAGTTGCAGGACCAAGGGTTTTGGGGTCTCATCAATGAGCAGTGAATCACTTGCAGAGAGCAAAGGAGCAAATGTAGCCACATAGCAGGTAGATGAAGAGCAGAGCTCTTCAAAAAATCTCCGTTAAAAGAAAGCTTCGTGTTTTAAGAAGTGGCTTTTTTGTTGTTATTTCAGAATACAGACTGCAGAAAAGGCCCCATGTACTTCAGTAAAAAAAAAAAAACCATAATACTGAAGACTGACCGTGTATGCAGGTGAACCATGCTCACACAGAGGTACTTTTTTTAAAGTGAAAATCACCAGAAGGACTTTGGCAATGTGGATTTAGTACAGAGGATGTAAGCCGTTATCAGCATAAAGGTAATGAAAACTCAGGGAAAACACCGCTGCCCGGAGTTAGTATCGTTAAAGACCATTAATATCGCTGCTAATTACATATGCTTAACTACAGCTTTGCCTGCAGCTGTAACATCACAAAATTGTCAACAAACTGGTCTGTCTAGTGAGTGACAGACTTCTTCAAAAGCCCCCAAACACGTGTTTACAGACGATATGGGGGGAAGTGATCTAACACACCTGAAGAGGAATATCTCCCCCCTCCCCTCTTTTTTTATACATTTGACTTGCTTCAAACAACTAACCCTCCCTCCTTGCTCTGACACGAGAGGCTGGTCAGCGGTGCTGGCACCCTGAGCCTGGACTATCAAACCAGGAAAAATGTTGAGTGTGGGCTACAATTCTCCAATTACTCCAGCAGTAGTAGTAAATCTTAGCACAACATAAAGGACCGTACCAGACATCAAGCAGTGCATATGCTGGAGGATTTGGGAATGGAAGCAGTCTGTCTGCTCCAGATAAAGTAATGACACAAACACAGGGTAGGAGATACTCGAGGCTCCTGGTGTGTGCAACAGCCCAGCAGAGCTCCAGCCACCCCCAGCCCTCCACTCAGCAATAACAGCAAATCACTCTTTACATTTTTCTAACCCTTTAACAGAGTTTCCATACAATACCCTCCTTCGCTCTCGGCTTGTGTATTAGAGGGGAAAAGTAGAACGTTTCCCTTTTTAATCCTTGATTTTTGCATTTTTTTTTTATTGTATAAAGTTTTTTACTGAAATCTTGCAGTATATCTGCTTGTAAAGTAAACAGTGTAGCACTGCTTCAGAGAGAATATATAACAGCAGAATAAAATTCTATCCATATGTCCGAAGTACAAGAGGTTCACAGTCAGAGCTGGCAAATGGTGTGATTAATCCTGACTGCATTTCAGTGAAGACAAATCTAGAAATAATGTACAATTTCTCTCTTTGTGAATTGCCACTTGAGAAAACTCCCTGCCTGTATCATATACATCCAAAGCAATTTTTGAAGATTGTTTACAATAAATCAAATTAGGGACAGTGCTTGACTGATGAAATTTCAAACACCATCTCTTTATTCTTTGGGTGCTCCTTTTATAATGTCAAGTTAACAGAAAAAACACAGCGGATACACAGACGCCAGACGCATTCAAAGGTTTCCATCTGGGCTTTAATTACTATCACAGTTGCCTCACTAAATTGAATACGTTCCTCCCCCTCCTAAGGGCTCGCCTTGTATCTGATTTAGCTTACTTTGCCTTGATGAACAAAATCTGGTATAATCATTTTCTATAATGCCCCAGAGGAGCATCATCCCGTGTATAGACTTACTGCCCCATAAGTGAGGTTTTTACGTTTCTCTCTCCAGTCATTACTCTGAACTTTACTCACGAGAGACTTTTCTTTCCTTCAGGAAATTATTTGGGAAAAGTCCTAGAGCAGATTTTGTCCAAAGGCCACGTTTAGATTAGATTAAGTCACTGCCATTATCATAAAGTTAAAAAAGAGGCAACAATGTTTAAACCACTTCTTCCAAATGCAGAAGACAAACAAAACCCTCTTTCTCCCCCTCCACACAGCATCACCTGTTCCTGACCCCACTGACCAGTTCATTATTGCTTTCAGATGGTAATTAGTGAGCCCAGACAGCCTGATCTTTGCTGTTACTCCTGACCTATTAGGCTTGGCCTCTCTGTTACTATCAGTGTCTTTCTATAGGTGTTCTCAGAGAGCAGCAACAAGTACCGCCATCTGTTTTAGCTCTCCTGATTTGAGCTGCTAAAGGAACATCATCCACAAAAATACCTTTGTTAGGGTCCTGCAGCGAGCTCTGAGCCCTTTATAATTAACTGCAGACCTTCTCGTTGGTTTCCAATAAGGTCAGTCTTTCAGTAATCAGAGGTGGTCCCAGGAGGTAGTACATAAATAGCCTATATTGAAGCCTAAATTAGGCTAACTCAGAACTTCCTGTACTCTTCACTGCAAATAAAGCAAATATTTATAGACTCTTGCAATCTTTGAGGTTCCTGCCTAAGAATCAGGATCAGAGCAGCTCTTCTTGCTCATGGTAAATCAGAACCCAAGCAAATGTCCCAAAGCTTAGATTTTCCTCAGTGTACCATTTTTGTTTGAAACTCCCCACACCATTATTTAGACATCCTATAAAAAAATAAAAAGGCAACTAAAAGTTAATTCAAAAGGGAGGTGAAAACAGACTTTGAAAGAAAGTATCTCTCTCTTAAATTCTTGTTAAGGCATATTGTTACAGACTCTGAACATCTGGCTTCTATTCTGGGCTCTGTCACTGGCTCTCTACGTGGCCTCAGGCAAGTCCTTTCAGCTTTAAGCCTCCATCTTTTCTTTCTTTTCAAGCAAACAAAAATTTTCCTTCCTTGTCCCTTTGCTTTCTGTCTTGACCATCCAGACACGTGCACAATTTTAAAGAAAAGTAACGACATCTTCTCACTGGATGACATCGTATAAGTAGACACTTCTCTGAAGGATGGAGGCTCGGGACTGTAAACACTTCAGGGTAAGGACCATCTCCTAACATTTGTCAAGTCTTCTGCTTTATAGACTATTTAGAGAAGGCTAATGGTATGCTGTAGGAGTTTCTGGAAGCAGCTGGCTGAGTTTCTGCTGGAATCATCACTTCAAACACTGTTGAGATGTCATTGTTTTATTCAGAGGTGTCAGAACGCCTAGAGCTTTGGCCAGCCATCTTTTCTCATTAGTAATTTTCACACAAGTCTAAATAAATGTGTTTGTACTGTGCCCAACGTAATGCAGCTCCTATGTGCCACATTAACACAGCTAATAAATGAAAAATCCTATTCATTATATTCTTACACTAAGCCAGCAGTAGAAAATGGACACTCATCAGGGAAGCAGGAAGCATTAGTGGCTGGGGTGGATGGTGTTAGCAAACAGGCTCCAGCTGGAAGTGTAAGCATTATAAGTAACTTTATCATTTATTTTCAACAGCTAACTCTGCAGTTTCTTGCCCCTTTACCACCTCACAGAGAAGGTCTGGTGAAAAGCATGGTACCCATTTATCCTTGGCTAGCTGATGAGCCAATAAACCTCTTTGTTACATTTTGGCCTGGAAACCAGGAGCAGATCTGAATGATCAATGCTGTTCGGCTTCTGCCTCTACACAGCCAGTAGTGCAGGAAGAATGATACCAATGGGCAATGAAGAATACCGCTTCCTAAATAGCTGCCATCAACACGCTAGGTGCTTTTCAAAAACACAACACCCAGCCTAAAAGCGTTGTCAAAGACCTTTCAGACACCACTGGAACACAAAATTAATACGCAGGGGAACGCCTCTGTGAACACATCAGTGCAACTCCATGTCGCTTGTCTTGACTGCATCCAGCTGTGGTGCAGCTTCCTTACATGTCTTTATCACTATTCATCCATCTTACATGGAATGATAAAATGATCATGTTTCACAAGAAAGTGTTTTAAGAACAGAGACTTGACTTTGGAGCCAAACATAGATAATTATCATAACATGTACACACATTATCCCCCAGAATCTGGAATTTCAGACTAATCCAATTATTTCTTTGAGGTAGAGTGGTTAATGGTTTTCCTGATCCAGAAAATAAACATATTTGCACAAGCATTTTGCAACCACAGCATCCCANTAACATGTACACACATTATCCCCCAGAATCTGGAATTTCAGACTAATCCAATTATTTCTTTGAGGTAGAGTGGTTAATGGTTTTCCCGATCCAGAAAATAAACATATTTGCACAAGCATTCTGCAACCACAGCATCCCGTTGAACTCCCTTAGGCTGTGGACGCACAGAGCAAAGGTTCCCACCTCCTTTATCTGGAAAACTAGATCATCTTTTAGGACTAGGTTCTACCAATACGAATAATACCGTATCAGCTTACCGAGATTCACTGTGTCTTTGATAGAAGCAATTTCAGAGATGGTCTGCAGAAGCTCTCTGCCTCTGCAGCCCCAGCCCAGAGTTCTTTCCTTCCACCACTTCTTTTCATGTCTCTTGTTCCACAGATGAGAAGCCCAGTTCCCAGGCAGAGGCAACTACATTTTTCCAGAGCTGTGAAGCTAATGTTTCTCCCAAAGTTCAAGAGAGTTGTAAGAAATATTCTTGGCCAAGACCCGTCGCATACAAAGACATTTGATAGAGGAGAAAACCGAAGACTTCCTAACCATCAGCCTTGCAAAAATCCAAGACAAGAAATCATTCACCTGTGCTCATAAATAATAATATTACTTTGCTGTTGCAATTTTTGAAATTGAGCTACTCAAATTTCTGAGTGTTAAAGGAAAAGGAGCCAATAAGAGCAGCCTTCCAGGAATCCTGAGGATATGCTGGGTGGTTCACTATGAAGATGTCAGTTGCCCTAGAAACCTCATAAGCAGGAGTGGCAGATAACTGAAGTAGACGAGACTTGTCAGAAAAAGTTTGGCACAATCAAACCAATGCTTTGAAAGCATAAAAAGGACTAATTCTCGGTGTTTTCTTCTCCACATCAGACAAAACGTTCCCTGGCAATGAGGGACAGCTCTTTGAGTTGTGTTTCTCTACTCATTCATCTGTTTAAATTCAGAGTGTAGGATTTAAAGCTTCTATGATTTTTTAAAAAAGCTTATTTCATTTAAATGAAAGCTAAGTAAGTAGTGGCCTTGCGTTTGTTCCCCTTCTCTTTCGAAGACCAGAGTTCAGACAACTTTCTGAAAAAGAAAGACTGGTGTCCTGCTGGTCCTAAACCTTACTTACCACCACCATAAAACTGCCACAAGACTGGGCACACATCTTATTTTCTGGCCAGGAAGCTATCAAGACAAAAAACAAATTTGAATGTCTGACCTGCAATGCATTGATGCACGAACCCTATCTTTGACCAAATTCGGACTTGTCGTATCAAAGTAGATTAATTAATCAAGGTAGGGGGTGAACAGAGAGGCGATAGAAATCAAGGTTTGGTTTGTAGCACCAGAAGCCATTGACTTTTGCCAAGCCTACTAATCCCCATCTCTCATCAACAGTAAATAAGCTACACTGGAAAACAGAAGGTTGAGTTTTAAAAATAAAAACCCATTAGCTATAATGTTTAGACTGGTGTTTCCTTATTTGGCCTCTTTGTGTATGTTTCTCATCTCTCTCCCTCCCTTTAACTGGACAGTTGCCAATAGAGAGGAAAAGAAGAGAAAAGGAACAAAAATTAGCTGTAAGCAATAAAAGTAATTTTAAACTTTCTTAAGGACTAGTGCCAGAGCAGGAAGGAAAACTCGGGAACTCTGGATTTGCTGCACTCTTCTTCACGGGTCCCCAGTGATGCCGGTGTATCTGTGTAACCAGCACACAGCAAACAGCACAGCTGTTTGCATTCTCTCTGTGCACAGGGAAGCAATTTTTCCCTTTCATACATTATTCACAACTTGCTGCAGCCATTCTGCAAATTCAGTACATCTCCTTTAACGCAACGATGAGATTGAGATGCAGATTCTTTCCCTTGATTTTTTTTTCTTGAATACTGAGAACACTGGATATGGGTTTTCTTTCTATTTAAATTTCTCTTTTCAATTTGGAGCTGATTTAAACTATGCATAATGCAGACAGGCAACAAGTAAGAAATTCCTGCTCTGATCCATGACTTCTACTCCAGTCAAGCCTGCAGAAATAGCCCTCCAAGCTTGGACCCAGGCAGATCCCCTGCAGTTTAGAGAAGAGAGAGTCCCAGCTCCCCCAAACTTTAAAAATGGTTTGAGAATTGAACATCTTCAGAGAAAATATTGTCTGTTTTTCCTCTCTACAGTGACTAGCACAAATCACAGCCAACTACTTTGCAAAAAGCAAATATTTAACATGAATAGCCGTTACCATTAATAACTCCCTGCTTTTGAAAAACCCCTAGACTGCAGCCACTAAAATTTATTCTCACTTGACGTTAAGACGACAGATTTGCCAACAGACTTGGGAGGTGAAATAACATCACTGGGCCGCCTGCTCCCTTGGAGTTTAACTTTAATAATGTAATGCAATATGATAAGCTAAGTCATTTGATGCACTTGATGCAGGAGGGAAATGTAGATTTCTTGCTTTCTCTGAAAGTTTTGGGTTAGGCGCCACAGTAAGCTGTATCATTCTGCTCCCACATCCCCAGACCGACCAGAGCAAAGAGTCAGATCCATCCCTGGTGTCAGCCTTGGCTTGGCATGAGGCCAAAAAGAAAACAAAACGGTGATTTTATTGCCATTTCTAAAAGATATAGTTGAGCACAACGAGCACAGATTTCTTTCCACAATTCAGGTTTGGCAGTCACCTTGCATTTCTTCTCCAGATAAACTGGAGTACCTTTGTTTTGCTTTGAGAAGTCAATCATTTTATCATTGAGGCTTCATAACATACTGCATAGGAGTGTCTCTGGAAAACATCCATCTTGCAGCTCGGCATGGTTGGTTACCTGTTCACCCACTACAGCATCACTGCACTATCTACGTTGTCAAGGCTGCTTGACACAAATTGGATTTCATTTCAATATTGCATTGATGCCGTACCCTGAACACAAAACACCAATTTGTATACAATATTGTAGGAGCCAGATATACACACTTGTAACAGTCCAAGTACACTGACGAGGGCAGAAGTGTATCATTCACATTAGCGGATTGCCTGGTGCAGTTTTGATGTTTGGGGGCAGGACTGGCCAGCAAGAACTTTGGACTTGAATCTCAGCACAGTCTGGGCTGTTCTTTTAACCTCTTCAAACAGTAACTTGCTTTTTGATAACGTGGTGCTTATATTGCCTGTCCATCTTATCAAAATACCTTAGATATTTACATTTGCAAAATGCTTTGAGGTTTTAGGGTGAAGCAAACTGTGGCGATTCAGAGCATTGCTGAAGACGCGGTCAAATGCACTGTACACTGTGGAGGATGTTACAGTTCTGCTGACATGGGAACGACAACGAAGTTCTGCGCTTCGTAGCTTGATATGACGGATTACGTGCAATTTGAAGGACTAAGTTTCAGAGGAAAATTTAGTAGTGTAAGCCTCATCGCCCCAACCTTGCTACCAACACGACTGGTGCTACGTTATGTGGGTTACTGCAGTAACCCACCTGCAATATTCACACTTCCTAGTGAAGATTGTCACTCCTGTCTAAGAGGTACCCAATAAATCCCTTGTTCCCACTGACGCTAAATCCTTTTAGGAAAGGCTGCTAAGCTTTGGACTACCTGCACGCTAACCTAGAAAGCAGAGGACTCTGCTAAAGAAATGTGCGAACCTGGGTTCTTCACCACCAGTGAGGCTCAGGGCTCAGATGAAAGCCCTCCTTTTTGTACATAGGCTTACATGTTAAATATGAGGGTCTTGACAGTGAGGTCAGCTCCAGGTTCAAAATACAACACAGAAAATGCTTACGCCGAGTTCAGGTCAAACCAAATGGCACCTGCACAGGCTAGCATGACATGCAATGAGTAAGCATTTCTCCACCAGAAGTAGGTACATGTAGGGCTGTTTCCTGCATTTGCAAGGAACAGAAATCGATCATTTACAGCATGATAAATACCCCTAAGTTTCATCTCCAGGCAGTGCCTCTATCAGAACAGGGCGTTACCAGTTACAGGGGCTCATGTTGTTCTTCCTCCTCCATTGAACAGGCTGTTAAATGAACAAAACCAATTTGATCTCACACATCCAACAAGCATACAAAAAAAGCTCAAGAGCAGCTGCTGCCTACCTACAACTCTCTAATTCCAGCCCAAACAATCTGCTTCCCAGTTGTGGGAGAGCAATGCGCAAAAGGACCCGACAATCAGACGGAGTCAGCAGAGACGTGACGTGCCTCCCGCTCTGATGTGTGGCTAATTATGAAGGACAATTATTATAATTAATGCCAGTGGATGTAGCCAAGTCTCCCTGCAACTACTGTGGGGAATTTCTACCCCTGCTTCAACCAAAAACCATCTGTCAGACAGGAAAAGGACAAAATAAAACCCCTCCTTGCCAAATATTCTCAGTAAAATGTGTTATTGCCACTAACCTGGCAGTCACGGGGAGGTCACAAAAGTTTCAAATAGGAACCACACTGTGAAGTGAAAACCCCTGAGTTCATATTCTCTGCCTCATCAGGTAAATAGTCTGTTGATTTATGCAGCAAGAGGCTATTGCTGGATTGGTAGAGGGATGGGTAAGTTACACACTCTGGTTTGTCCCAAGCTGGTTCGGTTTATACAGCAAGATTGGCAGCGGGGGTCAGCTAGAGAAGATGGACTGGAAATGCTGCTACTGCACAGCTCTATCAAGGTAGTGAGCTCTGGAAAAGCTGCTGGTTATTGGCCATTCGCACACTTAAATTTTCTTGTTCTTGTACCTCAGTAGATCACTTGAAACACAATAGGAATAAGGAAAAACTATTAAAGCAGATGTCATGTTCCTGACTATCTATGCACAGACTGCTAAGAGGAAAATCTCACTATGCAGGAAAGTTGTTGGCTATGTCAAACTACTTTCTGCACAACTGGGAGACAAAGCCCACATAACTGCCTGCCACGGCGCTCCGATTTCTTCTCATCTCTCCTCCTCTTGCTGCAGCACTGTTTTTTTTGATGAGCTCTCATCAAAAAATACCCACCCACTTGCTTCAGGTATCAGACTCTTACGTCTGTGCAGAGGTCTTCGCTTGCTAGTTATTGGCACCCAGGCCACTGCAAGGAATTTGGTGGTGATACTCAGGGATATCTGAACTAGCTGAGACTGTTGGAGACTCAACCACTTGTCCTTGATTAGAGGAAAACATGAATGGCCAAGACAAAACTAGCAAAACAGGAGTGCTTTCAAAAACCTTACACAATGTATTGGGACTGTTTTCTTCCCAGAGTGTAGTTCTTACTGGAAAACAAAACCAGTAGCTGATAAACTTTCAATACCACCTTCTTCTGAATAGTCGGATCATATTTTGCAGTGTTACGAGCTCCTGTGAGGAGCTCCCTGCATTTCAGGCCTCATCTACCCTGGAATCCCTGCGCCAGATGCAGATACACTCACACCATCTTCAAACCATGTACTACAGGTATCGTTAGCAACTCAGTCACAGCAGAATGAAGCATGGCTACACAACTTGTGTGAGAATATTTGGGCCATAATGCTGCTGAAAAGTTCCAAACTCATATAGCTACGCATTGAGGCTGCCTGGTAGAGAGGCTCTGAGGAGTTGAAAAGGCAAATCCAGAGTCTGCTGAAGAAAGAGACACTTTCAGATGAATCCAAAGCTCAGGTCTATGTTATTCACTTCCATCAAGCTATTACATGATCAAGGAGGCTGTTAAGTGGAGCTAATATGGTTGGAACACCTGGTTCAGCTCCTAGCTCTGCAAGAGGTAACTTAAACAATTTAATGCAAGCCTATAGATGACATACAGGCACCATGAAGTGTTACTACTTGCAAAAGCATCTGACGGTATATTCCTATTCATCCCTGTTACTGCAATAATTATTAAAATAGACATCTGCTGTCTGCAAAGCCTCATGGGTCAGAGTTAAGGTGTTTTTGCAGGATATTTCTGTACAGGTGTAATGAATTATGTACACGTATTGATCTGAGCTGAATGAAGATTTGTTATTCTTGTAAGTTCTTGTTGATGTACCGCTATGCAACGTTTGACATAAGTTAATTAAAAACTGCTTAGTAGTCTTCACACATAGGCTAATGGTGAATACATCTGTAAAACTGAAACCATTACCCAGGACAGTTGTTTTGAGTTGGAATGTACACATGTAGGATTGTGTCATTCTAAAGAATGCTAAAATATTACTATTTAATTTGAACATTTTCATAGTCATGACAACTGTATATTTTTCAGCCCATTTAAAATGTTTTCATTATTTCCCATCAATATTTAATTCTTTGCTTGATAATGATTAGCCTCAAAAGAGAATAAAAGGCTCCAGAGGAATAAGGAAAGCAATTCATAACTTTAAAGTATAATCTTCTATAGCTTCTAGCTAAGTAATCCAAGCTCTTGTATGCTATTATGTGGGCAAGACAATATATCAATGAAGCATGTTTATTCAAAGGATTTAAATTTAAAAGTGTTCGCAGAAATCCAACTCATTCTTTTACATTTGAAATCACTCTTGCTCAGACTAGTCAGAGAAAATAATCTTCTCAGTTTTTAAAAAAAGTCTGACGTATAAAGCTTCTCACCGTACTAGTGATTCAAATGTTGGTGTGAGTTTTTTAATATCTAAAATGACTTTAGTTTTTATTTTGATTTCTGAAACAACTATGAGAAAATAATCTTCATATCAATGGTAGGAATCCCCTGGACTACCTGAGCCTGCCGAGAGGAGAAAAATAGAGACATCCAAGCCTAGGAAAGTAGTTTAGTGTAATAACTAAGCACATGTTGCAGCAACTGTTTTTAAACCCGCCTTCCTGTCAGATAACCTACTCATAAATCCATCAGCACCAGTTCACCGCTGCATCCCTCTGGGGTGCAAATGTAATTGAAACCTCACAGCCACTTAGAGCTGTTGTTTTTCGATGTTTAAAAGGCTAGAGAGGTTAGCCTCAACTGCACTGATAGATCAGATCAGGCTGGCATTTATACCACCACTGTCTAACTGAAAAGATCCTTGTAAGTCTACCGGCAAATGTTTTGCTTCAGATTTGCACTGGCTTGCAGTATGCACATGCAGATCGCTTGGCCTGTGAGGGTCGTGGGAGATGAGCCTTTGGAAGAATGTAATAAGACAATCAGTTAACGGTGCTTAACATCTGTTGCTTAACTACATTATGTCTCATCAATCGGTTTTCATTCCACTTCCCACTGGTGTTTTTCTTTATCACTCTATCTATCTTCTTTCCATTATTTCTGTTCAGTGGAGTAAAGACAGTAGATGAAATGTTAAAATTACTTAGGATTTTCAACTGCAAGAACAGTGTAGAAGCAACATTAAGAGTCTGATTTCAGTGTAAGAGAGGATATTCAGGTAAATCAGAGATCCCAGACCAATTCAGCGTCTTGGAATAGCAGAGGAAAGAAATACTTGCCATTCTCTTCCAAGAATGGTGAAAAATTGTGCATGTAGCTGATTCAGGTATGTTCTTTTTATTTCCTTTCTCTGTTCTTTCCTTTTTCTCTCCATTTTTGAAAGTTCCCTTTTCAATTTTTTTAAGTATCATTTTGCACCCAAAATAGGTGCTGTCATCACCACAGACTCTAATGCAACTGCAAGAGTGTTTGCAGCACAGTGCAGACAGAAGTGGGCCTGCTCTCACCTAGCCACATCTGGAAAGGAAGGCAACCAAGCTGGGACAGCATGGACATCACCAGTACAGGTTAGCCACCAAATTCAGGCAATTCAGCACAAGCTGACTTCTGCATTATTGCAGCTTTAGTGATGCAGACCCCCAAATGGCAAAGTTCCCAGGAAACCAGAACACACGAAGCCAGCGTAGAGGGCAACAAGCACTGTCCCTCTGTTAACAGAGTTTTCTACAGAGGACTATTTCGTATCCAAAACCAGAGGATGTGCTGAAGCTTTGAAACACAAGAGAAAAGATCCAAACCCCCAAAGTCAAGTTGATTACTTTCTGAAGAGAGCAAGAGGTGGAATCGCGGTGCCTGAGAGTCTGCCTGGGCAGCAACGTTTGCCGTGCCCCTGAGGGCACCAGTGTGAAATTGGCCGCTACACCACGGTCCAATGTACTCAAGAATTTGCAGCCCTACCCAGTTTCACTTTGCTGATAGGGCTGGATGAAAATGGATTTGTCCACATAACCACAGCTAAAGCTGCTGCAATTCTGCAGCTTGCACAGGTCTTCCTCCAGCAAATGCCCTCTTAAAAATGCAGGAGCCTCCGGAGCCTCGCCACCACGCTGGCGTCAGTGCCTCCCCCACCTACGAGACCTGCCAGCAATGCCTGGAGTCCTGTCATTACACAGCCAGAGAGAAAGTAACACACAAACCTTATTTGAAAATTATTTTTAATAATGTTTTACACAGCTGGGTAAAATTCTTTGGGATATTTAATCTCTCTTTGTTCTAGGGAACCACCTGTCAGAATAACCAATACGGCACAGCCTCCCTAGGCAGGTGATGTCAGGGTTGGCAATGCTCACGTCTGATATATATCACGGCAGGATATTTCAGGCTGATGTTGACATCCTATACATTGAGATCTTATAGCCAAGTCACCTATATCAATTCTGTGTTACTTCTCTGTTCAATAGGTGGTGGGTCAAGAAATTACAGGAAGTCAAGTGGCCCCCGTCTCCCACATCATTATTAGATCAAAACTTAGTGATCGCTCTGCTGGCTCAAATACATGGGGAAAGAAGAGCAAAATCCCAGTCACTCAAACATATAAAAGCAGTTAAAAGTGAAAGCAGAATTAGGTTAGTTAAGTAATGAGAAGAAAAGCACACCTACTTTTTATGCAAGTTCCATGGTAATTCAGAGGCTCAGAAGTCTTCGCTGCTTCATGATAGCCCATAAGAACTCATTAGCAAAGCTTATTTTAGTTCTGAGCAAATTAAGACATACATTATTGTAATATTTGCCCATGGACCTGCATAAATGATTTAATTAATTTATCCAATGAAAGGAAAGGACTAAACTGTATGGATTGTAAGTGATAAATGTAACGAAAATTGAGAATTTCCACGGCGTTATTTAAATTTACCCTGACCTTTCCTGGCTCCGCAGTCGGCCAAGCCATACTGCCCCAGTTACCTTTGCTTCCATCACTGCTCTGCTCTGTGACATTGACAACTCACTCCTAACGTCAGTCACAAGCTAAAAATCACTGTCTATGCTACATCAACACGCTTGGAGGCACCAGCCAGCTCTGACGGGTATGAGTCACAGGAAGTTCCTTTATGGCACATCATAGTTTCTTGCATCTTCCCTAAAGCATCCAACATTGGATACTGTCACTGGCAGCACATTGGAGAAGAATGATTGCCAGTTTCATCTGGCATGGCAATTCCTATTCTCCTAACAAATAACAAGAGTTACCAAGCATCTTTTGAAAGCACTGCTTAAAATATGCACCCTTAATTGTTCTGCCAGTATCCTGTAGGGATGCACTACCCACAAGAAGGATATGGTGTGTCAAATAACCGGCTTCCTGCTGAATAGAAGTTATCTTCAGAAAAGCATTAAAAAATCATGCTGGATAACAGACACAGCCATGCTCACTTTTTTATGTGCACAGTATGTGCATCATTTGCAAACAAATGCCTAGTGCTGCACAACCAAAGTAACTCTGCGGAACAAACTTCGTCCTATCCATCCTGTGCATAACGTGCACAGTTACCAGCCAGCTTCCAACCCCAGCCTCCTTACTACTACTGCATCTCTTTAAAAAGCAGGAGGAAAACACATTTTCTCCTCTACATAAAAGGAAGAGTTTGCAGTGGTCAGAGTCAGGGAAAAAAATGTTCTAACTTCGAAACTGGCTGGCTTGAGTGTGTGAACATTAATCAGGAATAAATAAGAAATATCAAGGTATGTACTGCACTGTTGGCCTGGACCACGCTCTGATGTTTGTTACTGCCAAACATGTTCACTAAAATAGGAAACACCTCAATGCTGAGGATCTCTCAGCACCAAAAGAAGGGGTCGAGGCAACAAGGATAAAAGGCTATGACGGGAGTTAAAAAAAAAAGCATAAAGAAAATGCAAGAGTGTGAAAAAAGTGGTAATGTACTCCAGGGAATAAGGGGAGAGCAAAGCAGAGTGAGCTCAGGGTCTGTGACAAAAGAGCTTCAGTGACTCCCCCTTTCTTTCCATTCATCCAGTCCTGATAGACAGGGACAAAATGAATAAAAATCAAATTCACTGAAGGAAAAGGAGAAACAACATTTTTCATTAGCTTTCATATCAGACAACGTGGTGGGAAACTCTGGAGAAGGGGTGCAGTGTGCAATAGCCCAGCCACGGAGCTGCAGTCTGTGCACAGGCTGGGTGGAAGTCATTTAGAGGCGGGACAGAGCAAGCAACTCGTTAAATGGAAAACCAAAAGATCAAACAAATAGGCAAGCGCTAGAATCTTAAAAATCAACGAGCTGCTTTATTGGGAATCAATTTTGCTCCCTTAGGAAAGAAATAAGATAATGGACAGACTTGGATTCAGAAAAAAACCCTGCTCCTGAATTCTGTGCAGGAGAGCAGCATTAAAGGACATCCTCCGGCAGTGACTCAGAATAAAAATGGCCAAACCAGGTTGAAATGGAATAAAAGCAGACAGCGTATTTCTGTACTGCCACTGAAATGAGTAGTCTTAATTCATGTGATCAGTTCGTTGCCTCTCAGACATGGTATTTCTCTTTAACATCACCCTCTGTTTCAAATCAGATCATTTTGCTTCCTTCTGTGCAAAAATACAGGTTCTGCCTTTCTACTGCTTCTATCACCACTCCTGGTCCCAACACTTTTCTAGGCCAGTTCCTCCACCATCACCTCTGGCCCTGATCTTTTCACAGGTTTCCCTCCAACAGCAATTATCTAACCAATGTTCCTTTAGAATTAGCCATAAAACAACACAGCAAGCAAAACAGTGACTTCTAGATGGGTGAAGCCACGACCTTCCTCTTTCCCCATCCCTTGACTGCTTCCATGTGCCCTCCTGTCTGCTGGATTTCCACCACGTGTCCACTTGGTCCATCTCTTTTCCAGGCTGGAGAGTCCTGGTCTGTTCTCCCCATTCACCCGAAGATAGAGACACACTTTGTGATAAACTTCATTTGTTTTCTTACAACTGAGGTCAGTGCTTTATCTCCTCAAGATCAAGTCTGAAATGCACTGAAGGCTGAAGCAACACTCCCCAGCCTCCCAGATTAGAGTTTGGCCATGGGTAGCCAGCCAGGACTTCACTGCACGTGATGCCCTACAAACAGCTTCCAGCCCAGCTCAGCTCCACGGGTGACAGTATCCATCAGCAACATGTCAAAAGTACCGGTATACCCTGAAAGGGTCAAAGCAAAGTTGATAAAGGTTTTGTGCTTAAGACTCCAGCATACTATTCTGACTCTTTGCAGCAGGCACCAGCCAGGAGAGAACTTCCAAGGCCCAGTCTCATTAAACTGCAACAGAATTTCACTGAACATTCATTCGGTTCTCTGTGCTTTTTGCCCTTTTTGGCAGGGAAAGGCGCTTTTGATAGCTTGGCTGTTTAATAAGGAAATTCCTCGGAGGGTCTTTGCCGAGAACATACAAAAATCCACTGACAGCTGCTCTGACGGTTGCTCATTTTTGGGTTAGTGCACAGTATTTAGACAGGAAGCAGTTGAGGAAAAGGTACAATTTATTAAAAAAAGGTCTGGTTCCAAAACTCACATTATGGTACAACACGTGGCACAGAGCCAGCACATTCCCAGTGCAGCTACCTGCATGGACAGGTAACCTCAAATCCCTGTTATTATAAGAGCCAGAAGCAGGAGCTGCAGTTACTCCACAAAAGAATAGGACCAACACCACTCACAGTTCTTCAACACTACAACATTGTGATAAATTTCTCTTTTGAAAGACATATCCTGCTTTTCCACATGGTGCAAAGTGAAGCCAAATCTTTGCATTTCTTTTTCATCTTTAAAGCAGCTGTCAGACAGAAAGCTGTCTCTCTGAAGGACTCATACGGTCCCTCACACCACAGCATCACTGTAACATAATCATTTGTACAGCGTCTTTGGGAAAGATCTCCAATTTACAGGAGGGGAAACCAAGCCAGAAAGCCACTCAGTGATTTTGCTCAGCGCTCCCCACTGCAAAGCAGGATGATGATTGCTCTGGCTCTTATAGACCCCCCAGCACTTACATCACAGAAAAAGGTGTCCGCACATCATCCCGTCCACTCCAGCAGTGGGGCGGAGCTGGGATTTTGCCCCCTGCCCACATGGTGGCTGCAACCCTCGCAAAGGGCAGCCTCCCCAGTTCCACTCTTTTTTTACCCACGGGGTGCTGCTTCAGTGGGACGTTTTGTGTATGTTACAGCCTATGAGCCCCTGTGGGGCCTTGCACTGAGAGCATTGTAAGCTCTGTAAAATGCTCATCTCACTTTGGGCGGAGAAAAAACAATGTCTGCCTTGCCAAGCAACACCAGTGCCAGGCAGCCGCAGTTCGCATCAGCATAAGGTTTGCGCTGTGGATGCACGACCCTGCTCTCTTCAAGCAGCCAGCAAAGAAAACCTCTGAAATGGGTTTCGTAAAGCACCTGATGTCAGCCTAAACAAAAAAGCAACAACAAGATAGCTTCCAAAAACTGGTTGCTACAAAAAAAAAAGATAAGATTTTGCTATCCACTTTAGAAATTCCCACTACCCATACCCAGACAGCAACTATTTTACTTGCTTTGCAAAAGCACAGAAACTCCTGTCGCCTCTCCTCCCTGCCCATGTCAGCACGCTCTCCTGGATGTTTTCATGTACACCCACATTTGTCTTTCCTTGCATGGTATTATAGAAACATTTCGTTTTACTCTTTTCATCCACTACGTTCCAAAGCATTTCTATCAACATCAAGCTGCTTCCACAGCGTAAACTCATGTGTGTAGTTGACTGGTAGGCAGTCATCAAATCCCACATACAGCCAAAGCCTGCTGGTAAAGAAGAGGATCAGCACAAAGCGATGACACGCACAAGCACACAGACACACGCGGGCCTTTCCTGCCCTCACCACCAAGGCTTTCTGCCCAGTTTAAGCCCCACGTAAACCCTTAGTGTGTATAATAAGCCTGGCAAAATTTCAATGAAATTTCGTGAAGGTTCATGCCAGGATGGGAGCACCAACAGCTTGGTCGTGCAGATCTTGGAGTGTCTGGCTGCTGTACCCACCAGCGCCATGCACACTGACAATTAATGTTAACATATAGACAGAGGAACTGGTCAGTGGTCACAGCTGACATGAAAGACAGAGTTTTGTGGATTTAGGAACCGAGCCTCAGCTGCTGCGCTGAACACAAGACCTTCAGCAGGGGCACCGAACCACAGAGCGGGAAGAGAAGAAGTGTTTGCCTGGAAGAGGCAGTACTTCACATTTTTTCACAATTAGAAAACTCACAACTGGCTGAATGGATTTATATTTGAAGTATCAAAAAGAATATTTTTTCTGCCTGTAGAGAAAATAGCATCCCAAGCACTAATTTTTATTTAAGCAACTGTAGAGAGCAGTCTAGAATGAAATTGCCATCTGAATCTTAATTATACCTTCACATTGAAACACTGTAGCGAATTACATGTAAGATTAAAAAAAAGGAGTGATATTAACATATAATGAGCCTCATCAATTACTATGGATCAGGAAAAGTAGCCCTCATATTATTGAAATAGTTTAATTTGCATGACTGGATGATTCAGATTCTTCTTGGTCATTCATTCAAATCTCTCCAGAAGTCATAGCCACAGACAAATGTCCTGTAGCAGGCTTGGCCTTAAATAACTAAATTAAATACACTGTTAGTTACCCTCTCATTTTGCAGCAAAATTGAAAAAATTTTCTACAGTGAGTCTGGGGAGGAACACAGATCTCTAGCCATTACTGAGCTAACTGTATATGTACAAAAAATTAGTATGGTTTTTACAGTGCAGCAGTATATAAAATGACTTGCATATTTGAGTTTAGCTTCTCATGGACCAAGGTTCAGCCCCATGCTGGAAGCAGGAGATGTATTTTAGCAGTATAGCAAGGGATGGACTTAAGGACAGCGATCTGTGTTCCCATCGTTTGTACAGGAGCCCAACGACTAATAAATCACCCAGAAAACAAATACACTGTACTCAGAACTAAGGCTGTGTCTGCACTCAGGTTTAGTCCCAATCCAGAGCAGCTGACAGATCTGAGACAACAAAAGGGAGAACACATTGAGATGCTTCCTCCAATTTTGACAGACTCTGGCTTTTCTTGGTCATCCTCAGGAGTTATCCTCAGCTGTAACTGCATCGGTTGATGATGACAAACAGCAGAATGACAGGTACAAAGATACAAGTCAGAAGCTGCTCAGCATTGCTTTAGACATCACATTTATCCTCCTGCTTTAATATTCCTGCTCAAGAGTTACATTATTTCCCCGCTTTGCAGGGACGTTGGGAAAATCCATTTAATACTTGTTGAGCAGATTAAGATGTTGGATGAATATCGATCACTGAGCTCATTCTGACTTTAGTACCGAATACATATATAGGCCAATCTTCAAGACACTTTTGATGATCAGCACTGACCGATTATATTTAATGAAAACTATTTTAGAAACACATTTGAGTCAGGTATCATTCATTCATTTCCAGATTCAATCAGCAAAGGAGCGGGGGAAAGTTTGTTTTCTTTTCTGCAGATTAAAGGTTGTGTCTGCTTTGAAAGTTAATCACTTTCTGCTGTCAAAAAGTGCTCCAAGAGGCAAACTGATGGATTGGCATGAGGTTGACTCACAATAAACAGATACCCACGTACCTGCAAGCACTAGTAAAGATTAAGGATGGAAAGTGATTTTTTAGAGGTAGACAGAGATACCATCATGAGTAATGAAATGAGGAAAACAAAGGCGAAATCTTAACTTTAAAATGCACCGTGAAGTGTTTATTAGAGAACAGGGCAGGGATAAACTTCCAAAGGAAGCTCTGAAAGTTTCATCACTTGCAACTGGATATAAATGAACTGGACAAAGCAGCTAAGAACATACTGTCAGGTGTGCACATGTTTAGGCAAGCAGGTAATTTAGATGACCTAAAAAGCTCCTTTTCCACCTGATACTCCATCAAGGCCCATAGCTGGAATTATTACGAGCCCCTGGTCCAGCAAGGCCCTACACTGTTAGCAGGGGAGAGAAGAGGGCAGGAAGGACCAGTTTGTCCTTGGGACACCAACATAACCCAGCCATGCACCAAGCCTCAACTTTACCACCTCAGTTGCCCTGCACAGAAAAGAGCCTGCAGTCATGTATCGCATGTAAAAACTCTCTATCTGACAAAGAGACTGTCTGTCCATGTCCTGGCTTGAAAAAGAAAGATGGCAGGACATTCACTACATCCCTGCGTATCCCTTGTGGTCCACAGGCATCCTCCTGCCCTACCCATGACTGCTGTCCCAGCAATGCCCTTGTTGTGGGCAGCATGATAACAAAGTACAGATAATGACTCCAGTTAACAGGTGTGAATGTCATTCCACTCCCCCTGCTCGCTTCCAGGTCACTATGAATGTGTTTGAAAAGTACTGGCACAGCAATTTAACGATAATTCAGATTTAATTTGCACTCTGTCATCTCTGTTTTTTCTATAGGCCTTAATAGTTTAATTTAACAGTCTTAAGCACTGTCTATATTACCGAGACATAATGTGTATTTCAGATTCGAGCAGCTGCATGGCACAAAATAATATCTCACATTTATATTGTGCCTTTGACGCCGAAGATGCTTAAAAGTGCCTTGATTACTATATCCACACAAGAATCAACTCATCCATCACTGAAACGCAGCCACTTCTAGGTTGGAAATCTCATCAGTCTTTAATAATTTAGGCAAAACATAGCAGAATATTTCACTGAAATGAGGAGGCAAGTTGAGCAGGTAGAATTAAGTTACCCAAAACCCCAGCTGGGCAGGGCTGTCTGATATACTTACCCTCATAGCAGGAAGTTTTTACGACTCTCAAATATCTAATCAAAAGGTAGTACCTGCAGGAACAGTTTCCCTTAAACCAGCATCAGCTTATTACCAGTTGATAGAAGGAAGGCTCTACCATCTGTCTGCTGCACAGCTCAGCAGCACGGCTCTGTGCAGTGCCCTGCCTCTCCCTCTGCCACCTCTCCTTCAGGTCAGTAAGCCTCAACCTGATGGAAGTCAGAACTTACCCTCAAAAAGATAAAGAAGCAGTGAAATGATTGTCAAAGTTTTTCACTCCAGCACTGCCCAGGCCAGACCCTTCAAGCCAGTGAGAAGGCACCCACTGATGTCAATACGCTTTGAATCAGGCCCTAATGAAGCACAGCTCAGCTCTGCCCATCAGCCCCAACGCCTGCTAGCATCACCAGCTGCCAATTTCCTAACGGAACGGCTGTCCAGCGAGAGCAACTTTCATGTCTCAGTGAGCTCTCTCCTTAATCTTTCAATGATCAGCATAGGAAAGAGCTTTCACACACACAGATGGAAACCATTTGGCAATGAGTTTGGCTTCAGAAGCACAGCCCCACCTGCTTTAGCTGCCCCACAACCCCTGCTCTGATCAGGGAATCGCTACAGCCTCTTCCCAAAATGCCATGTTCTCCAGGCCCTGGCAGCCATGGAAGGTGGTGCTTTCCCATGTAGTTACCCAGCTAAAGCTTTGTCTCACTGGCACATTTTTGTGATAGTGATCTAGGGACCAAGTAAAGTAGCAGGGAAGCGAGTGGGTTGGGAACAAATGTGTCAAACTTAATAAAGATTCTCTCCATTTTCAAGCACGTTATCATCCAGGTTCATCACTTATTAAAAGCATTTCATTTATAAAGTCTTTAACGCCTAGTTTAATAACCTCAAATCATTACTTGAATCACAAAATTTGCTTTTTATTATATTGCGTAAATGAAGCACTGTAGCATTTAATGTAAATTATTTTTTCCTCTCCCTCTTTTATCACTGTTTTTAAAGCCATTATGATCAGGTATTTTTCTCAACCTACCCTAAAAATGCACAACACACCATCTATGGCCCAAAGTAATGCTGTTCCTGGGATCTGCGTATAGCAACAAAAGAACAAAGATAATAAACCAGCCTTCCCCATGTGCTTGCTGCCTCTGAGATTTCTAACTCGGCTGACCAGTCTCTCTCCCCAGGGAGAGGCTCGAGATCCCCTTATATCCAGGAGACATAAAAAGGAATTTGCTCGTTATTAATACAGCATCTCCAAGAGGCTTTTCTTTTTAATCAAAGTATAAATTCTGTGGTGGAATTGATATATGCGCAAACTGAGAACACCACACGGTCGATGGGGTCTTCTGGCATTATGGGCAAAGGCATGGTAACAAACCATCCAGCAGACTTGCAGCTGCGGGACTGGTCAAGAGTCATTGCTGTTTCACGGCCAGAGAGAAAGACATTTGCCGTTTAACCGAAGGAGGACTTCCCAGGGACCATATTTTACTGAGCTGCCAGAATGCCAGTCGGAGCAGCCACCTGTCTGCCTAGATGGCACAGAAATGTTCGTCAGCCCAAAGCCTTGTACACGCTCCCCTGGGGTGTATCAGCACATCCTGCTACCAAATTACGTCTCTGCAGCCCCAGTGGGACTTGTGGCAGCGGGTCTCATGCCCGTCGCTGAGGCCAGTCTTTCACAGAGACAAAAAGAAAACATTAAAACACCTAGAGCAAAACCAAAAGGAAAAATAAAATGGAAAGAGAATTAAACATTGGAAATCGGTCCAAACTGCAAAGCTGAGAGATGTGGATCCAAAATCTGGAGCAACTCTAATCAGGGTTTTGGTTCTGGCTCATCTGTAATTAAAATGAAGTACAAATCTGCCTGAGACAGTCAACAATCTCAGCTGTTTCCGAGATCTGGCTTTCATTAATTTCATTAACATCTTAAATGCATTCTTACTGCTTGTTCTTATGCTGAAGAGCAAGCAAAATAACAACACACCATGAACCAGTTTATCTTTGTCTTCACAGAGCAGCAGATGCGGTATCAGTCTCAGGGGCACGCAGGTCCTCTGCAGGGAAAATGGCAGCGAAGGGAGTTGTGCAAGTGTGGAAATCTTTGGCCTGAAAAATAAATAAATTGAAACTAGCACTTTCATCAGTGCCTTGTGCACTTTGAGGAGCTGCACCAGCATTATTAGTATTAATCACTGTGACAGTCTCAAGCTATAACTTGTCAGTCTTGTTCCAGAGAAACAGCAAAAAAGCCAAAACTCATATGGAGCCCTCCCAAGCACCTGTGCTCCAGGAGGCCTGATCTGGGGATGCTGCAGGAGACTCACAGCCCTTCTTGAGGCTTGTGGAGGGAGAAATACCACAGACCAAGCCCTCATCAGTGGTATGCATTAAACATGCTATAGTTAGGTGTGTGACGCAGGGAATAACGGCACTTCTATCCCTTCCTTCAGTTCAGATATTTAAGATTAGGGTGAAAATAGGAATTGGGAGGCTGGTTCCCCATCTCTCGGAAACAAAGCTGCAGCAGCCAACAAGATTAATTTCCTGCAGGCTCCCCGCTGCTCTGCAGGCGTTATGGCCTCAGCCCGGGTGGCAGAATCGGTAGTGTGTGCGCACAGCCCGCTTCAGCCCAGCAATCTCAATGGCAAACTGTACCCCATCCGCAAGCCTTGCCGTGGCAGCAGGAGAGGCAGCGGCAAGAGAAACCCTATGCTCACCAGTGGCAAATCCAGCAGGGCTAAGGGGCACGCACCACAGTTTGGGAGGGGGAAGGAAGCCGCTTTCAACCTATATAGACAGTATTATCAGGACACAGAAACTCTGGACAACTTCTAATCAACTTTCACTCGATCTAAATTCTTTTGCCAGACTTCATCCCTCCTCTAGAGTGAGACAAGTTACCAACAGAGCGACTAGAGGGTGCTACAACACATATGGGCCTCGGACTGCCTGGCATTCAGAAATTCCTGGCATAAATTAACTGTTCAGCTCTGTGATGGTGCTGATTTGCTCCGCTTGGCATATGCAGATATTTTGATACAAGAGAGACAAGATTTTCTGAGACCTGTCATCCTCAGATTTTCAAATCCACTGGCATGTTTAATAGCAAAAAGATGAAAGACAAAAATAGTCTTGTACAGATATAGACCTCTATGTCACAAATGAAAATTCAGTTTAATTAAGCCAACTCACATACATTATATTCCAACCATAAAACTTAATATCACCTAAAAATTCCTATCAAATGCAAATTTTCCTCAGTGATTTATTTGTGCAATTGTGAGACGGGGAAAAAGCACACAAAGCAGTGGGAGCTGCAGGCTGAAGTAAACAGTGTTGTCAGAATATGCAAAACAAGGGAAGAACACAAAAAAGAGAGAAAGAAGGAAAGGACAAACATTCTCTGGCTGGAAAGTTATTGAGCATTTAGAGCCAAAGAGGAGTGGAAAGCTTGGAGAGGAATTTCTACATGTAACATACGGACTCTACCCTTTTTCCACTCCCAGCATCTCTCCCATTTAGCTGACAGATGAAAAATCTTTTTGGGGGTAGATGTAGGGTTAGGTTTGTGGTTTTAAAGATCATTGCCTAAAATCAGCACTGCAGTGAGCAGAAAGGAGCTTTGCAGTTGGTCAGCTTCAGCATATCCCACACTTTGAGGAGCACTGGCAGTGAGGTAATCCCCTAGGAATGTGTGTGCGGTTGGATGGCTGTGAAAAGAGAGCGGTCAGCTACCAAAGCTCTTTGCTGAATATTCACGTCACACACACACAATCATTTTTCTTGTTAAGTATTGAGAAGAATGGGAACATTATAAATGCAGTATCTTTTTTGGCTACAAGTTTAGCTGCTTTAAAAAGATCTGCTCCCTCCCTGCTACTCCACTCCACCAGCTGTGCTCCACCTCCATCCCCAAACTGAATCTGCACACACTGAACTTTAGAAGACATAAAAAAGCAGGGGGGAAATTAAATACAAAGGAAATAAAACTAAAAAGTAAGAAGTTTAAAAGATGATGATGCAGCAAACTGGTGTAAGCATTTTAAGGTCACTTGTCTATATAAAAATCACACTTTATTCCACACATAAATCCATGCCATGTGCTTGGGTTATACCCACATACACATCCATATACATATCCATGTCATATTCTTCAAAGCAACTTTTTTCCCCTTTACATGTTGAAGAGACATTACAGCCACAGCAAATTAAGTTTGCTTTGCCAGTGCCAGGTAGTGTTGATAGTGCTAGCTGTTGAAAATATCTTTATTTGCCTGAGGCACCTAAGCAATTTGTTGCAGTGAGACCCAGAAAGAGTGAGGGAGGAAGGATCAAGTGTCCCAGCCCAAAGCTCAAGCACACCATGGAAAGTTTCCCACTCATTTTGTTGAGTTTTGGATCAAGCCCTAAGCAAGAAAATATGCAATACTTCTAGTCACTTTTCTGATTATTTGCCAATAATGCTAGACAAATAGAAATAATTTCCCTTTCCTTTCCTTTCCTTTCCTTTCCTTTCCTTTCCTTTCCTTTCCTTTCCTTTCCTTTCCTTTCCTTTCCTTTCCTTTCCTTTCCTTTCCTTTCCTTTCCTTTCCTTTCCTTTCCTTTCCTTTCCTTTCCTTTCCTTTCCTTTCCTTTCCTTTCCTTTCCTTTCCTTTCCTTTCCTTTCCTTTCCTTTCCTTTCCTTTCCTTTCCTTTCCTTTCCTTTCCTTTCCTTTCCTTTCCTTTCCTTTCCTTTCCTTTCCTTTCCTTTCCTTTCCTTTCCTTTCCTTTCCTTTCCTTTCCTTTCCTTTCCTTTCCTTTCCTTTCCTTTCCTTTCCTTTCCTTTCCTTTCCTTTCCTTTCCTTTCCTTTCCTTTCCTTTCCTTTCCTTTCCTTTCCTTTCCTTTCCTTTCCTTTCCTTTCCTTTCCTTTCCTTTCCTTTCCTTTCCTTTCCTTTCCTTTCCTTTCCTTTCCTTTCCTTTCCTNTTCAAACACCCCTGCATGGGCATTTATCTGTCCACTTCCCTATGCACTTGCTCATCTCATGCTTAGCTCAGTACACTTATGCTCATGCAGTTTGTCTGCATGGAAGCAAGACAACACCACCACACAGAAGCAATTTTCAAATTAACGAGACCTACAAAATAAGAATTAGACAAATCACATCCTTCAATTAAAAATAAGATTTTCTATTTTCTCAAAAAATTGTACATACTTGTACTCACAAGACTACATTAAGTTTCTAGGTCACTAGACTCCTGATTATGAGATGATTAGCTTCAATGGCATGTGTAAATGCCAGCCTCTGTTCTCTTGCAGGAAACAACTAGTTCAAACATGCAAGTCTTAACCCAGTCTAGTACCTTTAAACCTATTGTTTAACAAAAATAACAGAAGAGGGGTGGGGAAAAAGTTGCCAATCCACTTCAAAACTTCTACTATATTTGTGGATAAGCAAAGTCCAAAAAGCATTAATGCACGTGCTCAGAGAGATGAAAACTCATTGGGAACAAACTTTCTATAACTAAGCAGCACAAGACTCAAACAGGTGCTCTGTACCTGGGGCCAGAATGCAAATTTACTGCAAATTTATTATGAATTTTAGCCTTCAACTTCTAAACACAAATATAGAAGTGTTCTTATAGCTGAAACTAACTCCAGCACAGAGGTCTTCAACAAAGTATAGCACTGGAAAAGGTCTTGGACAGTGTCTGGTACTGTATGCTTCCAGCTGAGGATTGCCCCACAATGTATCACCTTTCCCTCAGAAGACACTAACTCTCCACAGATATTAACTGACCAAGCCTGAAAATGCTACTGTGTTCCATTCACTCTAAGCCATTCACTTTACCAGTGGGAAAAGCGAGATACAGTGCCATCAAGGGACTTCTCAGGGTCCTTCCACAAATCTGTGAGTATAAGGTACAATTCCCTTGCCTGCTGGGGAAGTTAACTCCTATGCAAGGCCATACCTGAAGGCTGACTCCAAGTACTTCACAGAAGGATGCGAATGGCCCACTTCATACAAGGAGGACCACTTTTTCACACTGCTTAACTCACACGGACAAAAGGTGCTTTCTGGGTTTCTATCATTACTGCCATGACTACAGCAAAGTCTGCTCATGCTTCAACCTCCAGAATGGCTGCCCCCACTGGAATTTCTGCAGATGGTCCATCTCCCATGCTGATTAAAAAAATGTCCGTATGAAATGATGTTCATAATTTCAAAACTGCCCCAATTACACAGGTTTGGAAGGAGACAATCAGGGGCTATGGTTAAAAAAATTACGCTACTAAAAAGTTATTTTCCTTTCAACTATCTTATCCAGTTCGTTAATACTGTCTGCTGTTGGCGAAATGATCCCCCATTAACATTTCAATTTATTATTGCTGTTCCATTAATGAGACCACAAAAAATGGAAATGAGGCCTATAAATATGCAAAGAGTTAAAGTCAGGAATCGTAACTCTGTGTGCACTTTATGAGTAATGTTTCGGTACCACTAGCATTCAAAACAGCATGGAAGGATGGCTCTGCAGCATAAGCATCTGGCGCAACAAACAAAACTCCCGAAGTCCAAACAAAAACCGACCACAATCCTGACACTATAGGTTAACATCTCAGTCTTAACCCCTGCTGCAGCAGACGGGTGAACTGCATGCAGTTCACCATTAAAATGTCTTTGGAGAAGGACTTTCTCAGTGAAGGTCACTGGGGCTGTTAAACTTCACAAAGCAAATTCTGCAGGAGGAAGGATTTGTCTCCATGTCCTTTGTTAAAAAACCCTCTCTCTATGCTAATGTCCACTGATTACCACCACACCCAGCACTGAGGGAAATTGATTCTCTTGATAGTATCTCAGGTCCTCCAGAAAAATGGCAGGCTATAAATAGAGAAGTCCCGTCTTTGGAACTACATTAAGATTCATTTGAGAAACATGTTTATTGCCAGATAGCCTTTTAGATCCATCAGGCTCCCACGGTTCCTCTGCTGATCTTCTCTCCAACAAACAGTGGATATCCTCCATGGGTCAAGAAACATCCTTATGCAAATGGCATTACTGCACCTTGAATTTTCAATTATTAATATTTCACTTCTCGTCTTATAAACTTTTTCAGAAAAGGAGGAAAGCAGCAGCTTGTTCCCCTGGGAACAAAAACACAAATGCAGTGCCTCGCTGAGCCATGAAGGGAACAGTCCCTTCAGCACAGGGATGTCATATCATGCTAGAAACATCTTTGTTTCTGCATTTTATTTCTCTCTAGTGATTAAAAATGATCGACCCTACCCCATTTTCTGTGCACAGCTGATGGCACTAGGCTTATGCTAAATTAAACACGTAGCCACACTTCCACTAGCACTATCATCTTGCAAGGAACAAACTTAAAATTATACATTGACTTTATAATTTATTTTCCAGGAAGCTCAGAGTTCATGACAGGGACAGGCTTTGCACTGAGGTCCCACTACTTCAGCGAGAAGAGAACACTGCAGTCCATGCTGCTTTTAAGCATTAACAGAAGAAATGATCTAAATTAGCCAGTTTGCCATGGCAGTAATACTAGGTTTGAAAAAAAACCCAGACACCTTCAGTAAGATGAAATAAAATGAAAACATAAAAAGCAAACTATTTAATGAGAGCACAGGTTATTTCAATAAATCTAGTTATTTGATAAGCAGACTGTCAGCCTTTTATCATCTGTGAAAACACGTGATAGATCTTCTCTGTTTGCTTACAATTTCAAACCTTCCCCTTCTGATCAACATTAGCATTTTTGCTCCAGTGCCTCTAACAACACGGATTGCTAGCAACCAGCCCAGATTCCACCTTTCAGGGTGAGTCTAAGCACTGACAACCCAGGCATCGCTCAGTGGCGCATACATACGGCACACGGACTGGCTGGTTCGAGGCTGTTAAATGTTCTTCCTCTTCCGAGTTTGCCTAAAGGGAAGGCAAAAGGCCCCTGCTGAGAGTGTACATACATAAAGATGTAACAAACATTTAAGTTTAGCCGCTCCGAGAGAAAATTGGTCTGTGCATTCTGCACTGCCAGTTCCTACTGCAGCTGCTCAAACGAGGTGGCTTTGGAGGGTTATTAATTCCAATATTAACAGTCAGCCTCCTCCTCGTTACTGAAATGGTGGCACCCGAGTGTGTTTCAGTCTTACTTTCCCACATCTCTCTCAATTCTTCCATTGTAAGCAGATAAAGTCGTTATTTGGCCGAAAAGGACCTCAGTCCAACACAGGCTCACAATACTTTATCTAGCTTTATGATTCAACTACATGTTTTTCCTTCTGTGTAAAAAAAAGCTTGTTCAAAAAAAAAAAAGAAACAAGAAAGAAAGAAAAGAATTAAAAATGTACAGCAAGTTCCAGGGAAACCACTGAAATGGCTACTGCGTGTCTGCATTGTTTGTGCTAAACCAGTTAGCAGCCACAGGAGGGAAAGACTCAGATATGATTTTTAAACTAGGATAGCGAAAAACATTTCACTCTCCATCAGAGCTGATTTGAAAGGATTATTTCTCTGCCACGCTTTGAGAGGGCAATGCTGCCAGATGTCATGAATCTAAAAGCACTTCATGCAAAACACAAGGCATCATATCAAATCGTGTGTACCTTACATACTGCACAGCCTCTTTCTGTCCCTTTGCTGAGGTTTAGGTACTAAGATCGGGGTACTATTGGAACAACCCCCAAAATCTCCACAGGGAATTGACTCCACTTGAGAAGTTACTCCACCGAAGTCACCTCTTCAGCACTGAAGTTTAGCCCATTTATGCTGTCTAAGGATCTAACTCTACTATCTACAGATTGAAAGATGCTAAAAAAGGGCTATTTTTATATGTTTTACCAAATATAAAACATGTGATTGAAATGTAGGCAGAGATTCATCTCACCCTACTTTATTCACCTGAAAGCTGGGCTAGGCTAGGCAGCAAGGCATTTGGTACGTCAGTGGGAGGAGGTCAGCATTCCCAAAAGTCAGCTCTTGCCATCCAAGGGAATGTCCTTCTGATGAGCTGAGCACCTCCCTCAGGAGATGCTCATCTCCTTCCTGCACTACACAACAAAACTGGGTTGTGATAGATAGTCCCAATCAGCTGTAACAAAATAACCTTAGAGTTATGCAAAACCCTGATCCTCCTCCTTTTCTCCCCCAGCATTTTTGTGCCAGTATGAACCCACCAAATTATGCAGGGTTATTCAAACTCAGATCCATCTAGTCATAATACCTGCTCCAAAGTTATGTTCACCTGGACAGAAAGCTGCTGAGGGCACTCAATTCAATCGTCCTAACTTCTTCAGAAAAAGTGCCCAAAAGGTAAGAGACTCACAGATCACCCTTTAATATAAGGCCTTTCATTTTTTTCATCCAGGTTTTGCCTCAACAACAAGCTCTCGCAAGTTTGGTCTGACACA
The DNA here is from genome assembly GCA_013398225.1 of Steatornis caripensis. Taxonomy (NCBI): domain Eukaryota; kingdom Metazoa; phylum Chordata; class Aves; order Caprimulgiformes; family Steatornithidae; genus Steatornis; species Steatornis caripensis. The sequence goes on along the minus strand of VZSC01001691.1, from coordinate 196,528 downwards.
TGACAACTCTACCACGAAACAACTGAGAAATATAAATTGCTGTAAAAGACCCTTGCCACAGAATGAATTGCCCTGGTTGTGGAGCAAAGGTAGATACCGTTCACACTTCACTGCATCACTTCCAGTGAATGTTGCTGAAGTTTTTGAGAGTTAATAAGCTGCCTGCCTCTCTTTCCAATTTTAACAGTGTCAAGGCTGTATGCAGAGAGGTGTATGGAAACAGTATCTGATCTAAAGGTAGAAACAAAAGAGCTTATTTCCCCTTATCTGGTGAAGAATCCAGTAAGCCTCTTGGGCACATAGTTGAAACCACAGCAAGGACAGTCAAATCCTTCCTGGAATTGAAGGATCAGGAAGAAAGCAAGAAACGAGGAAAATGAGTCGTTAAATAGAGTATTGGGCAGAGCCTTAATCAAAGGCAATGCATGGCGTAGGTCCCTTAGCAGACACTCTAGCTCTCACTAGCAGGAGACACTTAGGACAGGGACTGGAGACTGGAGCTGTTTCTGTTCTTGACTCAACCAGGGCTGCATCTCCACCTTTGGGCACCTCTCTCATCCCCCACCCCGTGCAAAATGGTGATAACTTCTTATGAATAAAATTTAGTAGATGAGAGCTAAGCCTTATTAGTAATAGAAGGCCACATCCTCTGTGTCTTCAGGCAGGCAACACCCCAGAGAAATCAGCGTGGGATTTCCTTGACAAAAGGTTAGAGGGCAGAGCCCAAAGCTGTGGGATAAAGCCCATACAAGGAAGAAGAGATGACCAAGAGCTGTGCCCTTCGCCTATCTCCAGAGTGCTGCAAAGTAATTCCCAAGTTTATTGTTGCAAAGCATAGCTGAGATATATTGCTCCTTTACACACAAAGACATTTCATCAGAGGATATCAAGACAAGTTTTGCCTTTGTTTTGCCCTTCATAACTAAAAAAGACATCCCACAAAAAAAAAAACCAACCAAAACCCACCAACCCAAATCCCTTCTTCTTTCAGTATCTCCAAACACGCTGCTTCCACCAGGAGCCAGCCTCTGCAGCAGCTATCATTTTGCTCCAGTCTGGTAAATGTCCTCTCCTCTCTTCCCCCTCCTCTCCCCTTTTCTACCTGGGGAATTCAGCTGCTTGCAGAACAACTTGAAAAGAGAAAAAAGGAATAAAAAAGTTGGCTTGCATGGCCCAGAAATAAGAGCTGAAAAAAAGTGAACCATATGCCTTGCCCCCAGTGGCTCTGGGACTTGGAGACAAACCAAGGCCACGAAAACAGAATATTGCTCTTTGTTAACCATAAATAAATAAATAAAGGACTCCTGCCCTTCGGGATATGTTTTCTAAGGAGGAAGAAATTCCCTGTGGAGTTTATTATGTGTAGACGGGAAGTGTGCCTCCTAGGGAAAAGCAGTGGGGGTAGTTTTTCCCTTGGTGATTTCTTTCCCGCCTTTCTGTTACTCCTTTATTCGTCTTGCAAGTCTCCCTCCCCTCCTTTCTGCAATAAGTGAAGCCACACAAAGGAACATGCAGGTAATTCAGCCACTCAAAACTACACAGCATCTCCTTTCCTATATAAACGATCAGTGTGTGGCCTGGGTTTCATTTGCAACTGTAAATGAAACAGGCCTACAACTGTGTTCATAATCCTCCTTAATTGAATTTCTGTGACAAAACCCAGACAAAATTATTACCCTCGAGTTAACAGTTTGCGCGAAGTAGCCAAGGGTTCCTGGGAAGCTTTAAAACAAATGCAGAACAAAACTGGATACCACAAAGCAGTTATTTGGTGTTGGTACCATTTGTTTGAATGGGAGGAAGTTTCCCTGGAGGAACAAGGTCATTTTAATATAAGGGATAGCCTAGAAATTCAACACAGGCTAAAAAATAAAGAATGAGAATTAAATCAGCAGCAAAAGAACTTGGATGTAAACCAGCACATGCTGCTCACACAACAGCTACTGGAAGGAGGTGTTCGGTTGTCCTGGCTTTTCGAAAGGCAGCATCATTCACAACTTGGTGTGGCTAATTGAGAGAGTTTCACAAATCCAGGAGGACCTGAAGCAACTGTTTGGTTTGCGTTGAAGTTCACACTCCACTGAAAGGGGTATCTCCTTTAAAGCCCTCCAGGTAATAATTTCCTTCAGCTTGATCACCAGTTATATGGTAAATACACAAAGCATTAGTAATGATGTCAGGCTGCTGGTAAAATAACTAGACTTATTTTTAACATGTGAGAATCACTGCTAAATGGAAGCAGGGATGCAAAACAGGCACTGTCTTGAAGGGCACTCCCACTGCTTGTGGAAGACGAGAATTAAGAGAACTAAATTTTAATTATTTATTTAATTTATTTATTTAATTAATTTCCTGTTACCAAATTTTAGTGTTTGTTATTGTTTCAGATGATACAGATGTTTTCTTGAAGGACTGGACAAAGCTGGGGTGAACAGAGATGTCTGTTTGCAACAGATAATTTTGTGTGTCATATGCCACGCACTTGGACAGACACCCTATTTTGCCACAAAGTACCATGTTTTAGTCATCTCTGTATCAGCTGGTAACTAAAGCAAACTAGAAAAGTTATTAGAGATCAAAGCAGACTCTTTATGCTTCACTTTGCACAGAGCTGATCAGAGCAGGGAAAATCATGTCATCTCAAAGCGATGCCTGCCTGGGTTATGCCCCACATGCTCATAGAAGTAGATACCCTTTGCAATTTAAGCAGAAAGCAAGGCTATGAGGCAATGCGGAGGGCTGAGGTAATGGAAAGAGAAATCCTGTAGTTCCTCAGCATGCGCCCATGTCCTGTGTGTCACCCAGCCCTCTCTCAGGCAGAGTTGATGGAAATTTAGGGTTAGAGGAGGCTGGTGGGGCCTCATATGAAAATGCCTTCCAATTTAATTATTCAGAATGGAAATAAAATATTGCGAGAAGTGATTAAATGAGCAATACTGTTTAGAGACAGGCAGGCGGAGACGAAAACTCGTTTTCACAGACCACTGCGCTGCTGTGGGACAGTGTGCTCCTGCCCCCATCCTCACTTGCAAGGCACAGCTGGTGTAATGAGGGACCTCAGAAGAGTTGCCAGGAGACGTTTCCTCTCCCAGGGATGCAGTGGGGTAACAACCAGGGGCTGCTGCCTTCCTCAACATCTCTGCTGCACCAAATGTTTCAGTGGTTGCATTAACACCTGGTTTTGAAAGATTGCTCATTAGCCCTCGGGTCCTGTGCCACTTTAAGTAACCTTTTAAGAACACATTTTGATAGCTTGTGCGCTCTCTTTTTCCTCAGGCCACAAGTCAAACACACTGAACAACACTAGGGGCAAAGTGAGACAGAAATAAATAGAGGCACATGCATATGCCTACAACCCTCCACATACACACATGGTCAGGGCCAGAGATCAATGTCTCCAGGAAAAAACATGAGGGGATAAATTCATCACAGTGCTTTGTCACTGGTGGCAAAGGAAAGAAAAAGGAACATTTAAAAGGGTGATGAAATGTTTCAAGAAAAAGCAATATATCTTTATGTACTTGTAAGATCCATTGGCAATGACTTTTCTGGTTAATTGGTTTCATCTTATTAAACTAAAAACCTATTTGTAAAATCCAGACATATTCAAGCATAAGTCCAGTTTCTTCGCCAAAAGCCAATACACCATTTCAAAGAAGAAAATTAAGCAATGCAAACCAGTTTCCATTAGTCTGAAAGCACAGCACTTGGTACGAGGAAAAGAAATGGAACAGAGTGCTCCACTAGTCTAAAATGCACTTTGGTAAAATCACGTTACTTATTTACCCCAAACTGCAGCTCCCTTCTTCCCCAGTCCTGTGAAAACGGATTAATATTTTGGCCCAATTATGCAGTGATTTAGAATTCAGCCTTCTGCTATCTTTCCCTGCTCTTGTCACGTTCAACTTCTTCCCCCTTATTAGACCACTCTCCTCATTAAATAGTTGCTCTGTCTCACTTGCCAAAGAACTGCCAATGGGTCCCTCATTTTACGGAAGAATAGACTCAACTTTACCAATGGGAAAGGGCCTCTAATGTACCATGGACACAGCACAGTGAAGCACGGTAATTTGCCTCTGTTAATGATGCTACTTCACAATGATCAGGAAAACAAAAATCTTTAATAGCTAAATGACACCCGGCCCTTCTGTGGCCTGTTGAATTCAAAAACAGTGGAAGCAAAACTCAATGTCCTTTAAGAGATGAGCTAAAAGATGCTGCAATGTTCTTTTTTTTCTGAATTCCTGATCTATGTGGAATCACTGAAATGGGTGATTTGGTGCTGGGAGCGGGACAGAAAAACCAATCCAACTGCTTCATAATGTTTTTGTGGCTTAAAGGCAAGGGATATTAGAGGAAAAAGATACTGAACATATATGTAAACATTTTTGGTCATACTATACACATGCAGGATTCTCAACCTCCCAGTTATTCTGCTCTGTGGGAGGGATTTTGTGCAAAATACCACTGACAAGTGGGACTGGAGCATAATCACCTATTTTCTCCTTTTTAGGTGAAAAGAGGAGGTCATTATTGTGGGAAGGACAGAGGGCCAGTCTGCATGTGCCATTGCTTATTTCTGAGGATGCTCCAATTCAGCAAAGCACTGAGTTTTTGAGTGCTAAATCAATCCCAAGAAATGCTTTCAATCTTAGGTCTCATCAGAAGATTTTCACTTCATACAGTTGGGTTCCCTAGGCTGTCTGGCTAGGCAAAACACTGATTGCTTTGGCCAGTCAAAGTCTATTTGCTCCAAAAAGTCAATCTTCGAATACAGCATATTAAGCTGCTCAGTGGGAGAAATTCTGCACTCATATTTGGCCAAACACAGCAGGCAGAACTGCACTGACTTTGACGACATTATTTGGTGTGCACCAGAAGGAACCAAGGATCATAAGCAATCATATGATGCTTGTTTGGTAATCCTTTGGCACTGTTGAAAGGCTGGGGAATAGACTTGACCATAGGTTTATGAAAAAAGATGAACCAATATTTACAATATTGCCCATACAAGAAAAGGTTTCTATGATAGTTTCCAAGGGCAGAGGGAGTGATTCATCAGAAGCTGGCCAGTTGCAGTTTTGTAGATTTTGTAGCCATCTGATTGACACATTTCACACCCCAAAACTTTCTCGTACAGCTGTGCAAAACAGGAGCAGGACTTGAGAGCTGCAGGAAGGCAGAACTGCTGAGAAATTAGGACCAAGCCATTTCAATGCAGCACTTGTCACGGCATTCTTCAATTCACAATGTTCAACACTTAACAAACCTTGAGGTAAGTCTCTACCACAATTAAGCGATAGCTTCTGCTGTAGAGTGTTTTGGGTGGGCTTTTTTAAGATTATTCTCTGTAGAGTTCATCAGTTGATTGTCTTATGAAATTATGTGCTTACCACTGGAAAAGTTTGTCAACCCAGGCTGAAAATAAGCACCTGAAGACTCTCTAAATACCTTTTTTTACTCCATCTGGAGCAGCGCTCAAGGGGAGTACTAAAACCTTCGAGACAAATGCCACACATTGCCTGTTAAAAACTCCCCAAAATGTTGCATACTTAGGACTTTCTTTACTAGTGCGCCTGCTTCAATTAAAAAACTTGTTCTAAAAGTCTCCCAGCATGTGTGTTTCAATGGCTAGCTCAACATTTCATTTGCAGAAAATGTGGCTACAGCGCTAGCAATGGGGCTTTGGGAAGGACATAAGCAAATCAGCATTTTTGATCTCCCTTAAAGACAAATTATTTACTGCAATTTTAAATCTTAACATTTTCTGAATGAATAATTTTTATACCTTTCATCTTGAGTTCTGTGGACCCGGCCAAGTTGAGACCATAATACTTACCAGCAATTTATCAGCAAAACCATAAGTGACACTTCAGACACATGATATTTGAGACCTGTCCAGGCAATCTCCCTCTGATGTTCAGGAGCCAAGAAAAGATTCCCAGCTGTCACCCAGCACAAGTGCTTCTCCAGTGGGGCATTCATTCTCCATCCCAGGCCTTGCTCAAAGCTGCCTGGCAGTGTGAAAAAGGCACGTTGCCTTCCAGAGGCTGAGAGCAAAACAAACCTTCATTCTTGGGACAAAATTCACTTCTGCAGCAGCAATAGCAGAGGTGCTCTTCCGGACACTGCACTTGTCAAATTGGCCAGGGCATGAAACCAAGAGAGCTCTCACTGCTAGTAATGAGTAGCCTTCCCCTCATCCTGCCAAGCCAGCACAGTACCACCCCCTCCTTTGGGGCAGCAGAAGCAGTGGAAGCAAACACAGAGGCAGGGGACAGAGCAGGTACACAGGCCACAGCCATCTTCTACTAAGGCCAGGGAGATCTCTGTGCTGCAAAGCCTCAAGCAGTTCAGTGAGCACATTAGGAGTGTCCTGATGCCATAGCTACTCCCTCCTCTGCATTTGTCCAAAACAGCAATGCAACAAAGGCGTGTGAACAGAAAGGCTGGAGAATCTCACATAGCACGAAGTTTCATCTCTTGGTGTCTCTCTCGATATCAAACCGCTAGTGTGAACACTACTGCTCATGTACAGTGATGCTAACACCATTCAGTACGGTGGAGCTCATACAAGGTACTTGTCATAGCAACTTAAGTAGCATCCTAAATTCTAAAACAGTGGTATCTCTTTTGCTTGCTACGTGCCAGGCAGATAAGAGCCACCAGCGTGTGCAGCTAAGTGCAAACTACAGTTCCTATCATCCTTTTTTTTACCTTCCTTTTACCATGCATTTTCCTTGAGCTCTTTCTCTTTTGATCTCCTTGAAAAAAATGGCCTCCTTTATTGATTACATTACAAATTCCAATGGCGGGTGATTGAGTTATATGATAACACCTGACGAAAGCCATCAACTACAATTGAAATAAAAGGAAAAATTAGCACCCTCTTTATTACAAAAGGTTTGGATGTTGAATAGCTGAAGGAATTAAATGGAGATTGAGCAGATCTGAGGGAATTGATTAGGAAAACAACGCAGAATTCAGAAAAGAGCTACCAAAAATAACATCTCACTAATTCACCTTAGAGAAACACGGGAAAAGTTGAGGAAGAGAAGGAAATGGTACCTTTTTCAAGCATTCACAACCAGGAATTGCACATAAACTTGCTTCTGTGATAAGACTCCTCATTTATCCAACTCTGATGCCAAGTTACTAAAGGCCAACAAATACATGACCAGGGCAGCAGTCTCTCGGGTTCATTCATTCAGCCTCTAGTAGGCCTTTTGAATTAGTGGTATCACAAGCAAAATAAGGTTCTTAACCTTTGTTCTGTGCCTGGGAACCAACTGCATGCCAGCTTTTGGTAATGTATCATTGCATTTTATTCACTGCTCATCTATGCTAATGAGCTAATTCTTATTTTTGTCTGCTCGTGGAACTTCCTGCAATACTGACAGATGTCTTTAGCTTTCCTCCTGCAGATTAAGCAACCGTTACTGGCATTCTTAAATGAGACAAGAAGCTGATAAAGCAAAGTGTCTAAAATGGCACAACCCACTTTAGAACTGTGTCATCTTCCAGTCACTTCCGTGCAAGCTCATTGCAAGGTAGGCTCTAGCAAAGATAAGTTCTAGCAAAGCTCTGGAAGGAGTGTAAACACAGCTGTTAAAGAAGAGTTGCAAACATTGTATTATTTACTTACAGCCTCCACATTACTGAAGTGTCATATTCGAAGTCACACTCCAGGGAAAAATCCTTAGTAACCTGTGGAAACATCAGAAAAAGAGTCTTCAGTGGATATTTCTAACTACATCTTCTATCCAAGGGGGAAAAGAATTTAACATAAAATTTAAGTTTAACCACAAAACAACAGTATAAAATCTTTCCTTAATGCTCATCTGAAGGTTGCTTCAAAACTTTCTTTAGCTGCAATCTTTTTTCTTCATATTTGCTTTCTGCAAAAATCCTACCTTACAGATTCACTAGCAGTAAATGTTTGTAAAAACAATAAATATTTTAACACACTCAATCTAAGTTAGAAACTGTGCAGCTATGCCTGAACTTTTCATAGTGCTGAATGCTTCATCCTCATGGAAGAGACAAGGAATTGCTCTTGTCCCGGTTTCCAATTGGAAGATTTGCGCCAGTGAGAAATGTAGGCTGCGAACACGCATCTTACTCCTCACTGCAGTGTTCTGCTTGGACATTCCTGTCCCCATCACCCACCACCCTGTCTCAGCATTTACCTCTGCCAGAGTTCATTGCACCCTACATTCTGTCAGCAGAACTACTCACAAACGCAGTCAGATACCAGTTAGTAAAGACCTATTTAAACTGTTCAAGCCAATCCAGCAGCTGTAGCCAGACGAAGGCGTGTGAAGGCAGCCTACAAAATTTGCCCCAGGTCCCACAGCAAGCCTGGCAGGGCAGACAGCTAGCACGCTAGCTGTGAGCCCATATGCCCCCTCTTTGACACACCAAGGGGACCAATCCCAAAGCAAAGCACAGAATGAACAAATCTGCTCAAGAAACCCACACCTCAAATGTTATTTTCACAATTTTCACCCTTCTGTCTTATCCAAAACACTGAATTCCACCACAACTTGATGCAAGAGGCAAAAATTATAATAAGCTTTACCAAATTCTAGATTATTTTCTAATAATTTATCCCTCAGTTTCATACACAGCAGCACCCCAGAGCCTGCCCTATGTATGCCAAGCACTGCACAGACACTGGCCATGGTAGCCTCTGCTCCCTGGAGCTTACCAGCAAGAGAGCAAGGAGCCAAATGTGTAGGCAGGAAAAGACAGAGACAGCACAAATCAGAGGACACTTCTGCACAATGGCTTGTGAGCACAAATGTCACTCAGCCAGTAAGAAATGATTCACTGTGAAGAGATTCTGACCCTGCTACCTATTATGCTCGACAGAAGATCTCACTGAAATAATTTATCTAGTTATTTACATGGCTTTCATTAGAGCAATGTCTGAGCATTCACAAAGCAGATGGGTTTTTCCTCACCACACTCCTGAGAAGGAGCACATGCTGTTAAACTCTGCATCATAGACAAGGAATGGAGATACTAAGAAGACAAAATGTTTTTTCCAGGGAAACTAACATCTGATCTGCCAAACCCCTATATATCGTGCCAGAGGGGTCCCATGGGTTAAGGTGCTGCACTCAGAGACAGGCCATCAGACTTCAGCCATAGGCAGACCTTTCACCACCCTGGTAATCCTTCCTTGAGCAATGGCTTCTAAATAGTGTGTGAATCAGGAAAAGGAAAAGGGAAAGGAAAAAAGGGAAAGTGGAAAGAGAGAGAGAAAAAGGAAAATAAAAATAAAAAAGAATTAATAATTGTAGCAACATCTGAAAAAAGCAAACTGCAGCAACAGTCCCAGTCACCCAGTTCACTGAGAGGACTGAAGCAATTGTTCTCTAGAAGAAGCCTCATTCATCACATTTCCATGACCCAGAAAATGTTCCCACAGTCCCTTCTTTCAACATTTTAAAGCTAACATGCATACGCCGATAAAAAGCCCAGTGACTGCTGTAGCAGAAGTGGAGCTGTACCAGAATCACCACAGGATCTGAACGTCTTCTCTTCATCAACAGTTTTTATCCCCTCTTCATCCTCAGTCTAAGGCAGGAGGTGTTATTGCCCTTTCGCAAGCTATAAAACCCCAACACAGCAGATGGGTTAAACACCTCACCCAAGGTCCCTCAGGACATGCACATCTGCACTGCGAACTAATCCCAAAATGCCACAAACACAGTTTACTGCCCTTCCCTCCAGCCCAGCCTAATTCTCTGAATTTCACAATGATTCAAAGCTCTATTTAAAGCCCCTACAGCTATGGGTGTGTGCAAGGAATTAAGGCTGAGCCAAAAAGCATGAATTTAGCAGCTCCGATTGGGATTATTCTTGGTAATAGTGAAACACAGAGCTGTGGGGTTTAACCTGAAATGGAAAAAAAAGGTGGTATGTGTCATCTGGGTTATGACGTGAGCCCTCAGGAAGGTACGGTAGCAATGCCAATGTCTTCTCCTTCCGAATTCACCTGTCTCCTAAACGGTTCAATGGTGACCACCCAGCCCAACACAGCTTTCCTGAGCCTGCTGCTTGCTTACACAGCAAGGGCTGCTATGAAACAGGAAAAAATAGATACAGAAGAACAGCTACTAAAATCTTTTGCGGTCTCCCAATATAAGGGAAGTGGCCAGGCACAGTTAGACGCTGAAATGAATGGCGACCAGGATAGCTGACAAGGTACAGAGACACGCAGCCATGGTTTACTACTCAAATGATGCTAAGCTCTTTAGGTAAGCTTTATTATTACAGATGGTATTGCCTGCCCTAGATCTGATGACCAAAATGGAGTTGCTCTCTGTAATCCTTCAGAGGCTGCTTATAAATCAGACAACACTTCACCTCTGGACACATGGCGCTAATAGATAATAACGTAAAAGGTGCAATGTTTTAACCTTAACAGACATTTGTTGGGTTATTGTAGACAAAAATGAGGTCAGGAGCTCTGGTCATGAGCCTTAAGTTAGAAGAACCTCAGTCCGGGGTCATCTGGACCACCCTGGCCTCTGTAGAACTGTGCACACAGCTGACACGTAACAGCAACCTGTAGGCTGGAGTTGCAAAGGTGAGAGCACCCCACAGGCACCAGTCACCTCCGCCTCCCAGACCCGTCAAAGTCATTACGTCTATTAAGAAACACCAACAGCAGTAACATGATTGCTGTGAATATAATTTTGAAGGCATCAACCCCTAAACACACACAGGAAATAAATCTGCTTCTATTTGAGCCTTTCCACTTTTGTCGGGCATCTGAGGGATGTCCTTTATAAAACACAAGATAAGAGCAGCCTTGTTCAGACCGTATATCTGCATGGTTCCTTAGATACCAACGAAACCCAAAGGCAGGTCTTGGCATCTCATCTCCTTCTTATAAACTCTTTTGGAAAGTTAGAGCTGACTTATTTTGACACGAACATGATGAGAAATGGGGAGCTATCTGTGCCATTCTGGGGAGCATGCCAAACCCTGTATTAACACCCCCCATCCCGTTAAAAACAAAACAAAGCAAAAAACAACAAAAAACAACTCTCCTGTTTGCTACTGATTAGGCAGCCGAATTAGAACTGATGAAGCGATTGGATAGGATCCAAAGCTGTTTATCTGCACATAAATCACAGACATGCTTTACTCCGCCAGTATGGATTTACTGAGCTAGGGGAAAGACCTCTTATTCAGAATGCTGATTTTTATAGCAATTAAAATATCAGTGAAGCAAACATTTAGAGCAGAAAGCTGTTAGGGGCTACTGGAGAAATCATTCCATTAAATATGAATTCAAACAAATTTCTAATTAAAAAATACAAGAAGTTTTAATAGAGAGCTGGTTTGTTTCTTCTGGTTAAGTACATGATGTTAGAAAAATCAAATTCTAAAGGAGGACATAAAGAAGCAAATTAACTAGCTGGACATGCCAAAGGACGTTAAAAAGGAAGGCTGATTGATACATATTTTATGATCACAAGGGAATAAAAAAAATAAAGAGATATCTACTGTCAAACCAGACATAGTGTTAATAGCTAAAGTATATGGCAATAAGAACTGCTGTTCCCACAGCTATTAATGTAAACTGAAAATTGGGATCAGGCTGCAGCAAAAGAAAGTAAATCACACTTTTTTTTTTAATTTGAAAATATGTGTAAAAGAAATCCCTACCCCCAGCATTCAGTCTCTGCATCCCAACCCCCCAACAGCAAGACAATTTCTTACTATAAATCATGGCTAATTTATTTATGCAATTTTTCTACTTATCAGAATCATTGGCCTAGAGATTATCTCCCCTTTCCCCTTTCAGTCTTGAGAAACTATTTAATGTGGGAAGTGGCTAAGGGGGGCAAAGAGGGGAGAGTGTCATGTAGCCAAGTTACGCATCCCAGCTGGAATTTGGGATGATGTCTTGCAGTTCTGACTCCTTCAGCCAAGTTTCATACAGGAAGCATGAATGCGCCAAGGGCGCAGTGAAATACACGCGAGCCAATAAATAGCACTTGACTCCATTAACATATTCATGCTATGGATCCCATCAAGGAACCCTTAGTCATCTTGCAACGTGTTTGTTCACAAGGTAGCCAACAAACTGCACAAGGGAAAGGTTCAGCAACCAAGAGGATCCTCTGATGCAGCCTTACAGATAGAACCTGTGTATGTATGTGGGAGGTGTGAATGCTTCCATAAGAGGCAAATGCTGCTCATATATAAAGCTTATATGAAAATACTGACCACAGATGGTCATGGTGTCATCAGTGAGGTAAAGGGCATATTGCTGTGAGGAACATCACCAGCCCCGGGAAGACAACCCACTCTTGGCACAGAGGCTCCTCTTGAAGCCTGGGATGGGTGCAGAGGTACCAGAGAGGAGCAAGTGTCCTCATTGGTTAATGCTGTATTCACCTATACACAACAATTTCTTCCAGCTGTGCCACAGAACAGGAACTTGTCACCAAGTGACTGTCAGAAGGTGATCTTTCTACGACCCTGGTGTTGTCTTCAGTGTTGTATTATTTATCTTCTTTTTCCCCAGCTACCTATAGCACACATGCAGTGCTGATCCTCTCCTGCTCAGCATGCCTCATGCCAGTTCCTCCCTGGCCTCAGGAGAACAAGAGGGTGGCTTCATGTGTAATTAAATCCCCCTAGATGACCAGGAAAAAGTTTCTCAAATTCTTAATTAAAATTTTATAATGCATGCATTACAATTCTGATGGTTACTTTGAAAAGCTATTAGTAGCAAGAATAACTTCATTCAGCATAGAAATACCTCAAATTTTGTGCTGGAGTAAGAGATAACTTTCGATGAAAGCTGTTGGCTAATTACTTGACAAACTTGTCAACTACTTCAGAGCCATCAAGATGAAAGGCTTTATATAAATGTTGTATGATTTTTTAATGTATATATATAAAACGCTTTTACTGGACTGTTGATAAAAGCCTGAGCAACAAAGGAACTCTTTCCCCCAGTTGAAAAAAGGCAAGCTGCTAGACAAATCAGTTCAATCTCTGCCTTTCAAACAACATAAAGCAGTATAACTTTCAGGAGCAACACCTCATCTGGTTTTTTTCCAGACTGCCTATCAGGAATCAAGCAGTAAGTAAACATTTGAAAAGTGTTCCTCTGAGAGCAAAGGTTTAGATTTGAGTCACAGGATCCATTGAAAAGAAAAATTGCTTCTGTGCATTGGGACAGTGCCTTCCCTTCTGAAAACTTTATAAAAAGAATAAATGGAGATAATCTTTTTACAAGGTATAGCCCATATGGAAGTTCATTATTGCTTCTCTTTAAAAAAAGTCAAGATATTTCAGAAAGTAAGAATCTGGTCACTATTAAAAAAAAAAGAAAAAGGTATGCAGATTTCCTAACAACTGTAGCCAGCAAAGCAAGGTTAAAAAGCTTTATCATGGTCTGAAGTGAAGCTCCTGTTGATGAGAACATGAGATAAACAAAAGAGGGAAAGACATAATAAAGCCTTAAATCACTAAGAGTATTTAATGCAGAAGTGGGGTGTCTATACCCAGAGATTGTTGATTAAATATTTTAAGGATCCATTCTTCTCCTAGTACAAAACACTTGGTAGAGTAGCTTCAGCGTTGCCGCTCCCTGAAGACTGCATTACTGCTTGTTAGACCTGCTCAATCACGCTGTGGAGGTGCAGCTGAAAGGAATCATTGTTCCTGCTTTACAAAAGCAAAACTGAACCTCCAGAGAAGGTGAGTGATTTGCAAAGGGGTTTATGGCAAGCCAGTGGCACGGCTGGGGGAAGGGAGGAACCCCACCTTATGGGCCAGTCCCTCCCGAACACTAGTCCCCATTGCTTGCAATGTTTCTACTGGGAATACCATGGGGTTGGACACTATTTTCATTCCTGCCTATTCCACATACAGCCATGACTCTTAATTTAAGGCTGACACTAAAAGCATATGTATATACATGGATGATCACAGAGATGGGGCCCGGGATACTGCTTGAAGACAACATTTAGGTCTAGATTCTAGATTCAACAGGTGTGCATCTAAATAACCTCTTTCCTTCAGTGGATTTTTGCTGGAGATGAAAAATTGATCCTAAAAGGCCTAAATTAAACCTACAGCTGCTTCCAAATAGTTTTCCATCATAGCTGACTTTCACCCCAAATTCAGTTTGATACATAGCGTAAGTGTGGCAGGCACCTGAGGACAGAGCACAATGCCACACCATACGCACGCTGCGATACCCAGACAAATAAACATAAGCCATGGAGCCAGAGAGCCCTGGGCGGTCGCACCAAGACGCACACTTTTCTTTAACACTGATTAATTTAGGTGATTGGATGAGTCAAAGACTCAGAGGGAGCTTTAGTTCATTACAGTTTTTTGTCTTTGGCTATTCCAAGAGAAATTTTAAGGACAGAGGATCTTTTTAGCATATAGTCATGATTCTCATCAGCACTGAAAATATGAATATGAAAAGAGTTGAAGGGGAGGCAGGAAATAACTGCAAACATCCTTCATCAAAGAAAATGTCTTTCCTCCTCCAAAGAGTACAGCTGCTGAGCACCATTCTGGGCAATGAAGATCAGAGAAGTAAAACCCATTGAGCAAAGTTCACTCTTTACAATTGTTTCTAAACCAGACCCAGGATGCAGTAAGCAGATCTGCACAGGAAAGTCCCAACACAACTCTCTTCTGACAGTAAAGCTTGATTTCTCAACATTGACATGTCCAATCTCTTGGTTTCACCAGGTTTATCACAAAGAGGTGTGAGGGGACCAAGCTTCTCTGCACGGGTCCTGGCCGGCTCACGCTGCAGGACGGCAGAGAAACAGTTAACAGGTTCTGTGTTTTTACAGCACTGACAGCCAGCAACTCCGAGCTTGCAGCAGCCATGCAGTAAACCAAAGTACTTGAAGCCCAAGCAGATTTTAAGACCAAACAGGGCTTCTAGGATCCCCAATAAGCAGTCAAGCAGATCACATTAAGACAACATTCCTTGGCCTCTAGACTGCCCACAGTACAGGACAGACTTGCCTGAGCAAGCCTCCAGAGCATAAGGAGCACACAACTGTTCCTTTTTCTCTAGGGACAGTGGCACTCGGTTCCTCTGGCTGTGCATCTTTTTCCAGCAACAGGATTGGACCATATGGTCCTGTCCTCCCTTATCAGATGACCAAACCTATGCTCTGTATACCAACCTGCAGATGAACAGTGTATCTGGGATTTCTCGGGCTTACTGGACACCTTTCTGCAAACGGCACCACCTGATAATTCCTGACACCTCCTTCACAGCTCCTCTTTTTCAGAGGACTCCCAGGCTGGGAGCTGCCTGAGGGACCAATACCGCCACTTCCCTGGGAACAACTTCGTGTAGACCCATATCTCTTTGCCGGACAGTCCAAAGGTAAATGAATCACCAGGATGGGACCAGATTGGTTATTTGCGCAAACTCTGTGTTGGGTCGATCATTCTACAAAACCAGAGAGAAACGTTTTATATTTCTGTCAAAATAAAATTAATTTTCCATAAGAAACTTAAAAATGCTTTTGTATTTTCCAAAGAGAAGCTCCAACTTTTCCGAAGTGGAAACTTCCCCTAGTTTCAGAGAGCACAAACTGGGCACAATGTGTAAATAGTATCTTCTTGTAATGCTACAGCATAAAAGCAATATTAGAAAGCTAACCATTTGCAACGTTATTTACTGCATCTGGGATATATTCTAGGACCAAAAGAATCCATTTCCATTCACTGTTCCCCTGTCCATACTGCATCACATGTACCTATATGGAGTGACTGTGAAGTAGTAGGTATTTGTGTAATAATTAATTTTGGCTAAAGACACCAACAACATTATTTTGACTTTAAATTGGCATAACCAGGGTCTGAACGTGACCTACCTTTTAGTTAAACTGTGCTTCTCCCGCCCACTAAACTGCATCTGCAAAAGTTGCATCAGTTCTCTGCACTGCAGCAGACACACATTTCTGTATCCAAATGGTTACAGAAACCTACCTGCTTCACATAGTCTGAAATATAAGGTACTTATTCCCAGCAAAGTCCAGGGAGAAAGTCCCATTGAGTCCAATGACAGCAGAGTTAAAAGAGCCCTGAGCAAATTTGGAAAACCCTACATCTAACGTCTGTCACTCTTTGCCTTGTCCAAGATCACAAATAGGCTGTGGCAGTGCTAGAAACAGAGGCCAAGTCTTCCAGCTCCCAGATTTGTGCTTTAACTACTTGACACATCCTCTCGTCACTGGAGCAAGAGAAACAGAATGATCAGAGACTGAAACCCCTCACTCCGAGTAAACCAAAAATATCATGTTTGAGCACAACAGAGACATGTGTCATTCCATTATTAACTCACCAGCCCAGAGGCCAAGACAAATGTCCCGGCAGCAGCCCAAGGTTGGAGTCCCAGAAGGTAAACCCGTCAAGAATTAGTGATGTAAACTCTCCCTCTCAAAGGCAGTCCCACTGCAGTCTTCTGTGAACTCCCTGGACTCTGCAAACTTCCTTCTCTGGCATGCCTCTTTGGCCTTCTTCTTTCTATTTTTCTCATAAGTTTTTTCGTGGATGATTTATCTAAAAAAGAAAAAAAGGCATTTTTTTCCTTCATTAAAAAAAAAGTGTGCCTGCATTTGGCCAATACAATAATAATGTTAAAAAGTCCTCTTTGGGGTAGGCTTTCTCTACTTCTGTCAGGTCCTTCCTCTTTCCTGAGTTATATGACTAAGATCTTGGGAAAATAGCTCATAGCCTTCACGGTCAGCATCACCTCCCCTTCTCCATTCTCCCTCCTCACAGTATTTTTTGAAACAACTTAAATGATCCCATGCCTGGTCTGAGTGTCGAGTCTGATATAGTCATCATCTCCGAAGACCCTACTTTACATCCATCACTGACCAGGACATAGAATCCCTATTCAGTGTAAATGTGATTCAGTTTAATTTTTCCAAAGACCATTTGTTTACTTTCTGGTAGAGACTAACGAGTAAATATTATTTGGTAGGCTAGAATTTCACAAAGCCCAACTAAAACGAGGGCTCCAGATCACTACATGCAGCATAAACATATGGTAAAAAGTTTGTAATCATCCCCAAGACTACAGAGGCATCCTGTGAGGCAGCCAGGAAAGGAACTGAAGTCAATTTTCTGAGTCCCAGTGTAGAGTCTTAAACATAAAGCCGTCTTTTCTTCGTATCTCTGCTCTCAGAAAACACACACTTTCTGAGTTTCTGCCTAGTTAGCAAATGTCTAAAGCTAGCAGTTATCCGTCTCCAGTACCAACTCAGTTACAATTTTAATTGCAATTGGTTTCCTAAGTCGTTGTCTCTTCTTGTAGTAATTTTTGCTGAAAGTATACCTCCCATTGTTGCATGGGCTCCATTTTGATCAAGCTACGCTGTTTTCTCCACATTTGGCACCGCATTTAAAAAACAAAGTGCCAAATTCCTCTGTGAACTACTCAGATGCAGCACTTATATATGCCCATCAAATGCAGAGAGAAGAGAAACTTTGACCCTAAATAAGCTGATATATGAAAACACGACAGTGTTTCTTTGGCTAGAAGAAAAGAGAGATTACTTATAAAGCCTTTACTTAATTCTTTGTGGCTGTATTACAAAACAAGCAATTATAAATCTCCTCAGATTGTTCTAAACAGTACAAGTAAACTCAACAAAATGAGATACACAGGCCAACATCATGAATGCTTTTCCAAACAGAAACGTTAGGCACAGTTACAGCACCGCTTCAGGTCCATCCGGTCCAGTAATAATTACAAGTGTTAATAACATATAAAGCGAAGACCAGATTCAGAGCAGAACCCAGCCATTTTCACCTGTAAAGAAAACAAAGTTCAAAGAAAACCCAAGAAAGAGTGAAGAAAACTTCAGAGTTGTACTGAAATCCCCCAGCCTGCCCTATGTGCAGAGATAATGATGGCTCTGTTAGTGAGCTGAAGAGGAATGGCATAAAGCATGGAGAAGCTGCCAGACACTGACAAGCTGAGATAAAATGAAGAGAAACAGTTATAAAGACAGACTTGTTTTCCCTTCGTGATGAACTACTTTGTTCAACTATAGACCCAGAGCAGAGACAGGAATTAGTCTATGGTATCTAACAAAAAAAAAGCGACTGGCACCTACTTAAAGGAGGGAAGATACTGGAAATAAGTCCATAGTTTAACAACACAGGAATGAGAGTTTTCTCATCCCACAAAGCTTCTCCCATTTTACATGGGGATAAAAATGAGCCCTTCTCTAGGGAAAGACCACCTGGCATCTGCACGCTGAGGGACAACCCAATGCCCCAGCATAAAAGACTAAAGTTTAAGTCTCCGGGCTGCCTAATTTAACCAGGCCCTCTAACATTTGTCTTCTACTTCTCAGCCAAAATTCTAAGCCACAAAGCTACTGGCTATCCAGAGAGATGTAGATATCTGTATCTTAAACAGCGATCTGCAACTACTAGCGCGTTCTCAACCAACTGTGGTTCCTAACAACACATGACGCCAGCCTGCCTAAGCTCTAAGCTATCTAAAATATCCCAGCAAATTCTGAAACATCCATGCTTTCACCTTTTAACAACACAGACGACCATCTGCGTGAAGGCATGTTTTAAGGCTAATCACACAGCTTTCTGCAGCTCCATACTTCCGTTGCTCGGTGCAAAACCACAAATGTTTGTGGGCATTAATCGGGGCATCTAAGACCATCATTCAGAGAAGTGAAGGCAAGAAGGAACCAACAGATCTTTTTCTCTGACCTGCTGACAACTTGACTTCCCCAGTTACACAGCTGAGTCCAGTAAGTGCTACATATTAGCTGATGAACCCTGGAAATGTGTGATATACATCCAAAAAATATTCCCACGAAACACCCAGGGAGCATTACCTTTCCTAGGGTCCTGGAATAACTCTATTAGTAAAAATTTTACGGGTTATTACTCAACAACTTCAATGACTCATACGAGGGATGGATTAAATCCGTGATTGTCATTCTCTGACCCCAGCCAAAAAGATTGAGTTATTTCAGGAAAATGACTTGCACTTACTCTTGATAATTTGCATCTACTTTCCTCAGCATTTACAGCTTCTTTCTTTGACATTTACTGCCAGTGCAACTACTGCTGCTGCTTTCACTGAACATTACAAACACTTTCTTACTAATTTTCAGCTCACCTGCAAAGAGCAGAGATCTGACAGCAACTGAGATCACAAGCCCTCCGAGCACCTTACAAACTTATGACTGGAACAGAAACTTAGAAGCTAAGACTTAGAAACTCACAACGGGAATAAGGAGGTAGCAGCTAAGGTGCACGGTATATCCAGTAACAGATGTATAGAACCAAGAGACAAAACAGAATAGATTGCAAAAATGGATTCGTTTCTCCTGTAGAAGAAACAATGTCCACACCAGTAAAGATAGCTACTCCTGCAAGACTTTATGTGTTTCGCTGGGGAAAAAATCTTGACCAGGAGCCAGGTTTCCATCTGAAACTTTCTGGTAGCTGGAAACTGATAATTTTCAATTTTTCCAATGAAAATCTCCAAGCTTAAAGAAAGATTTCTATAAAAGCAATGTTTTCACAGGAATAAATTAATTTTCCAACCAGCTCTCCAACATACACGTCTATAGTAGCATGTAACAACCAATGCTAGTATTTAGGCTGACCTATTTTCCTGCAAAAAGCAACACTGCTTTATTTCTCCTTAGGACACTACCCATTTTCATCTCAGATAAATTACGGAAGAAAAATCTTGTGTCTTCACCACTTCCATTGCTGCTGGCAGAGACCAATGCCTTAAGACTTCTTTTGTTTTTCAGTGTATGGTTAGATCCCTAGTAAGCTCTGCCCACCAGATTATTCATTAGCTTTCCAGATGACATGATATCACGGTTTTACATTCACTTCCTGATCATTAACAAGGTCCTGGAAAAATTGCATTAATTTTTGAGCAGCTCAAATCTGTATGAGAATTCTGTTACTTAAACAAAGTAATCACCAGCTGTATTGGACAATATGAGCCATTTCCATGCACTGAATGCTCTCATTTCATTTCATTGTCAGACATTGCAAAACCACCACCAGTCGGTGATGATTGGCTGTTAACCGGGATCCCTATGAAACTTCATTAATTAGGTACTTTGTGCCCATCGATACATTTAAAATAAAGCAAGAAATATCAGCTGAATGTCTGTGGCACAAAGAGATAAACATTTTTGTTAATCAATTGTCTTCATCATGATAGAATCACTGACTTAAGTATCAGTTCTTGCATTGTTCGCTAATTCCAGTAAGTTTACACTGGAAATACATTTGGTCCACTTTTACTCAGACATGAGGTTCTGGCAGTATGCATTCGTAGCCTTTTCCTCATAAAGCCATCTTGGCAACACAGATACCAGGCTGTTTTCAGACACGCTCCTAAAAAGTGCTGTAGCAGGCAGGAGACTAAAAGCCCATTTGGAGCAGTGAGACCTGTAGGTGGTTAATTAAGATCAACCGTTGCATTACTTACAGCCATCAGGTCAGCTCTGCTTCAAGGAAACAGTGGAAGTAAGAAGTAAGTGGAAGTAAGTAATGTAAGAGTAGGATTTTGAACAGATACCTCTGGGGTGTGCAGTTGTCCCCACAACACAGTGAGAGCAAAGCACCCAAGTCCCACGCAACCCTAGGAAAAATCTCCACCAGCCTTTCTGTAACACAGTTCTGACCAGACACAAATGCTGCAAGGCTGTAAATCTCCATGCGACCTAGGAAGCTCGTACAACCACAGCTCACTTAACTTTTTGTTTCATATTGTGAAGCCACTAAAAACCTAATTTCTTTCCTCACTTTTAGAGATGAAAGAAGGATTCTCAACATGTACCGATGTGACTGTACTGCCTTTGTTCAAACACGGATTATGAATGCAATTAATGGTCATGATGGACAAGGCCGACAAAACGCCACTGGGCTCCCCGGTCAAACCCACCGTATCAGGCAGGAAAGATTCAGCTCTACACTTGCTGAATTCAGAAACCAGAATATTTCTACCTAGTTTGTCATAACTACCTCATTAAGCAAACGATTTCCCTTCTGCCTGCCCTCAGCCATCTAAAAGTTTAGCCTCATTTCCAATGGGAATTTGCCCTTTATGAAATTGAATTCATTGTTCTTTGTGTTACTACTTGTGTTATGTGTCATTTCCTTTTCCTGGTATTAAATGACCCTTAAGATGATCATCCTGCCATTAAACATTTCTTTAGATGAAATTGGCTAAATTCATTCCCACTCTCGTATCTCCTTTAATGTTGTGGTCTTCCTTTGGAGACTGGTTTCTGAAGTTAAGAGCTTGATCTTGGTGCATGACAGTACAGGTGTGATCTTAGCAACAGCATAATAATGCATTTGTAAACTCTCTTATCCTGACAAAGCTGTTTTTCAACCTTCAGGCCTTACAAGGCCTTACTTCTTCTCAAACACATCACACTAAAATGAGAGGTGTATTGTTAACTTTCATTAACAAATCCTTCTTTCCCTGACTGCTTTCATTTTGCATCACTCATGCTTTGCTAAGGGCTCTGGTTCTGACCAGACTCTCCCTTTGTGGCACCGCAAACGTCTATACATGGAATTACCTGTCATTAAAAATCCATGGGGTCTCAGTGCTACCCCAAGCCTCGTGAGAGTTGGCACCCACATTCACAGTGACGCGAGAGGCACCGGATCGCACTGCCAAACAGGGGTGGGGTTAAGAACTCATATGTTTTCCTGAATCTGAATCTTGAACTTTGGTTTATGGGATTTACTGTGGAGGAAGGCACTGTCCAACATCAGTAAGGTTAATGCAGTTGTGGGTTTCAATTGAATTAGCTCTCCCATCATTTATTTTTTTAACTCAGTTGTATTCTTTCATATGTGTACTACCTTCTCACTTTTCACATGCAATTTGACACAGTCATTTCTCCAGTTGTGATCTTTTCCTATATGACTTTAGATCCGGACAAAAACACACCTTTTGTTACAGAGAACCACTGGGTAACGATCCATTTTTCAATGCATCTGTGCAAAGAAACACAGCAAATGCTGAGGAGAGCAGATTTTGAAGTGAATCAAGGAAGTAAATGAGTGTGGGAACCAGGGCCCAAAAGCCATTTTGGAAAGACATTTCTGAGCTACCTTAATAGGATCAGCCCGCCATATTTCAAAACAGCATCGACAGACAGAGTAATAAAACTTGTCTGATCAGTTTAAGCACAGGTATCCCTCACAGTCACTTTCTGCATGCGTGCCCATGCACTCACGCAAACACATACGATTTCTTCACCCATAGGATCAAACCTCTTACATTGCTTCCACAATTAATTTGCAAATAGATGATAAGAAAACCAGAGACCCAACTAGAAGACTGCCTTACAGTACGCACATTCTGCCCTCTGAAGGTGCTCATTTCTAAGGCTTTTTTTAAACAAATATGTATATGGATACAAATACGATCTGAACATCTAAATATAAGTATGTATATGTACACAGACACTTAATTATTTATAATTTTGGCCTTACATACCCCCAGAGGGCAAAACACTCAGAAATCATTCTTTCAGTGGAGCTGTGGCAACATGGTGAAAATCTCTCTGTTCTTAATTAGTCAAAAGCTATTCAGCTCATGGAGATATAAACTCCCAGAAGTAGAAATCTACTGAATGTAAGAAATGTGCTTTAGCTAAACAGCAGGGGAAAAACGTACAAGGTGGCCCAGTGTTACTTGGCTCGACGAAGTTTTACTTTCCCTGGATCAGCAGCAGAGCTTTTAGTGTTCCTCCTCTACTTTTAATGAAACTTTACCACGGAATCTCCCCTGTGCCATGACCTGGGATTCATAAAAGCAAGGCAACAGCCTATATATTTTTCTGATTATATTTTCTAGAGCCAGTTTTACACAGGACATTTATAAGTCACTCACCAGAAAGCAGAAGAGAGGAATGACTTGCATCTCTTCACTAAAAAGGAAAAAGCCTCAAACCAAACAAAAAGCAAAAAGCCATAACTCCATTTCCTGCATTGTATACAGCTGTGTGACACCAGCAGTGACTTTTATGGTACCATATGCCCTGCTGAATAGTGTTTGCCCAGCTGATGTAGCCTTATTGGAAGGTTAATAAAGAGGCGTGATCTTTGGCTAATAAAGGCTGAGTCCGTTATAAAGGAGGTATACTTCAACTTGCAGGGAGAAAGAGGGAGAAAAAAAACAGACAGGCAGCAGAAATCTCTGCTGAGGGCCCTGTTGGCATGCCATAATTTGCAAAGCAGGGATGACGGACCTTTTATGGGGTTTCGCTACAACAGCACACGGGGCAGGTAGAGCCAGGACTTGCTCCAAAGCCCCCTGCAAGGTTCTTTCCCCAGAGCCACACGGCAAACCCAGAGCTTGTTTCCCAGCTTGAGGATAACAGAAGACAATGCCCCAGCTCTCATCTGTTCCTATATTTGACCCTACTTATCACTTTGATGGACTGTGCAGCAATTAAAAAGATAAGAGGATATTGTCAGCTTGGGAGGACTTGCTTTCTCTCCAGGATGTGAAAGAAGGAAGGTCTCAGATGAAACCACCTCAGAAGCACCTATGTGAGAGTGCGAGCTGTACTGTCCCCGAGAGACAGGGCTGGGCCACCACCAGGCACCGAAGAGCCTCTGTAGGACACAGAAACCCTCACCTGCTCTTTCTACCACTGCTAAGAAAGCAGGAAGCAAAGTTTGTTTTTATCGAAGCAAGTCTTCTTTTCACATGTGTGCCCATTTCCGGAGAGCCTACGCCTGGCGGGCTTCTTCCAGCCTCCCAGGAAAGCATTTCTAGCACGCCTTGTCCCGAGATCCTCCCTCACTCTGTTCCCCCGACACACACACTCAAATCCCATCAAGGTAAACAAGTGATAAGGCTTCAGGATTAAGTCTACTGACCTCAGAAGGAATTTTGCTCACGCGAGAATAAAGCCTGGAAAGATTTTGTCCTTACCGAGAGGCTTCTAAAGGTTTCCCATATAAGAGCTTCAGGAAAATGACTTGTGGAATTTACATCCCGCTTTGCTCCCTCAGTCACTTTGGCAGCTTATCCTGGAGGGCGCTGGAGCTGGCACTCAGACAAGCCATCAGCTCACAGCCTAAGAAATTATTGATTCTTTCCTCACTTCGAAGCAGACGACAACAAACTCCTAAATGCACTGCATCCTTCAATATCTCCCTCTGGAGAAACACCCGTTTGTAACACTGGCGGTATGGGGGCATTTCCATCTCTCAGGCCATGACGGGTGGATGGAGCACTGCACTTTATGAATTCTGTTCTTCTGCCTTCAACCAAGGATTGGTGAGTAGGGGAGATTTTCGCACAGAGCGTGACTTTCAAATCTACGCTCAGACCCAGCGAGACATATGTACAAACATTCAAGTGCACATATATAAAATTGATTGAATTTGGAATGCAGAAGATGTCCAACAGAAAATGGGGTAAGAGCTTGTTTTCCCCAGTATACTTTATTAAGAGGCAAACACACATGCGTCATGCACTTAATGAGCTCCAGACTGCAGGATACAAAAAGATCTTGACATTGGCTTGAAGAAACAAAATGTTCAAAATGATCTGGATACATGGAGGCACTTCATCATAAACGGCACATCACCACATTGAGTATCAGTTTTGCAAAATTCCTGTTATTTCTCTGCAACTCATAGCAATGTGTCCCAAGCGTTCTTGTTTTCCTCCTGCCTTCTCCGCTGCCCACTCACTAGCGTTGTAGGTTCTCCCTTGGCCCACTGCTCTGGAGGGGCTGAGCCTTCTGCTGCTGATCGTATCCCAACTCTGCGGCCCCCAAATGCCCCCACCAGTGTGTAGCAGCCAAAAAGTGCTGGGGGATCATCACTAGACTGATGTCAAGAGCAGCATGAAGAGTCGCATCTATTTCTACCTCTCTGTGTGTAGTCATGGCAGCAGCCCTCCCTCATGCCAAGGGCTAGAAATGAGGGCATTCGACAGAGTCCGTCACAGACTGCCTTGCTGGGGTGTAGGGGACAGACACAGCAGCTGAACCAGGAGCTGCAGCTCACCGTCTTTCATTACATGCAATGCCTCCCGCTGCCTTGCACTGTCTCACATTAGGACTACAAGGAGTCCCTTGGGTAAATTCTGCCTGCTCCCAGCTTAGAATACAGATAAATCCAGCAGCCCATCTATTCTGCATTGAAATGCTTCCTCTGCACATGAAATTGATACGATTTTCATGCAAATTTTTACTACATGTGCTGCACCAATTCTAAACATTCATTCAGTCAACACACCTAAATAGCTCTGAAAATGATATTATGGTTTATCGGGTCAACGATCTACAATTTTATCTCTCCCTAAACACATATTTATAAACAGCACCATAAACATTGCTAAGGTTATTGTGTGAAACTCTTACATCATTTCTAAGTGTATTTTTTGCAAATGCTAATTTTATCAGAAACATTCAACAGTAAAAAAAATGGTTTTTGCTTCAGCCACTCTTTTTCTGATTAAGATTAATTTAACAGAGATTTCAAATGTGCAAGAAGTACTCTGTATCACAAATACTTTTCATTGTCCCTGTGTATTGCAGTATGTCCCAATTTCAAGAGTCTGCTTTGCTTTAGATAACGTTGCCAAGTTACTAAAAAAAAAAACCTCAGTGATGGGCTGTTTGCATCCCAGGGTCATAATAACGTATCCTGGTGACACTGAAACATCAAGATGTAAACAATAGACAGAAGGACATTGACCCAAGTGGCTAAGTCTAGAAAACTGCAATTCCAAAGCAATGTGGAATTTAGACCATTGGATACTTTATTGGTATTGGTACTTGCAGAACTAGATGCTAATTTCAGCATTTCTCAGATGAATTTGCAAACTGAGTTCATATGTTGGGCTTACTGCAGAACAGAGACCTCAAACAGATGCAGATTCATATACACCGAAGAGGCCGAAATAATCACTCCTAGCCCCAAGGCAGAGAAATAGGAGAACATTTGTTTTCAATATTTAAATTGACTAACGCTACAGGATAGGTCGTCATTAATACAAACATATATAATAACAGGCAAAAGACAGAACTAAGGCAGACATCTATCCTGGCTGGATGGTTTTACACCCTTAAAATACACTGGATACAAATCAAATATGAGCCACCATTAGCTGCAGCAACATTTTAGGTGATGGACTGATAGTGAGACATGGTAGATCATGTGCATCTTTTATTGGACTAATATATAAGCTGTTACACATGAGCCTTCAAGCCAAAAAAGTATTCTGGGGGCTGGCAGCAGAAAGAACATTTTTGGCCCGAAATCATCTCACTGTTTCAAGCCAACACAAAGCCTCCACCTCTGTCCATTTTATCTCAAGCAGCTGAAAATATTTTTGCAGCCTGTTTGTGACAAACAGTCACAATGACAACTTGCACAAACCCAACAGGCCCAACAGAAACGCCCTTACCACTTAAGTGCTCTGTTTGCTTTTTGCACTGTCTCTATCCATCCAGGATATTTATAGAGCACATTCACAGCCCAATCACGGTGACTTGGCAAGTTTCGCAACAAGCATAGTCCCAAAAGCAGCAATTCTCTGCGAAAACACACAAATACTTTCACCTGTCACTAGTACTTGAGTGTCCCTGGAACTGATTGTTGCAAATCTCTTGGGATTACAGTGCAGCTTAGGGAAGGGAAAATACTGTTGTCAAGGTGTTTCTCAGAGACAGCCAAACAGGGATTTGGCCAGGAGCGACGTCCATGTCTCTTTTGATAATGTTTCCCTACAAACATAAGGGCCACTTAGCAGTGACTTGAACAAGGTGTTTCCAAACTAAAAGCCTGAAGGAGTGTTGGCTGAGATAAAAAACTGGACTCTGAAATTAGGGACTGCAATAACTCGGAACTTGCCTAGACCATCATAGAACTCAAAAAGAAAAATAACTTTATTGTTGTTCATATAATATCAAGAAACACGTGAGGCATAGAGAGCTTAAGTGGTCTGACCACCAGGATCAGAAACTTTGCTGTGATCTCTGCATTTGCGAAACACCTTGTGCACCAGATCAGGGCTGGATTTTTCAAGTCTCTAGGAAGCACATGAATACCGAAACAGGGTTTTCAGCAACACCAAGACTGAAGTGGTCAGAAAATCTTTGGAAGATATTTTCCTTGAGGTAAAGCAATTTGGGAAATCATATCAGTTCTGCTGAAATTGTGTCTGAAAGGAAAAAAAGGAAGAAAACTGGAAAAGTTCTGAAAATGGGAAAATCAGACACAGAAAACTTTGAGAAGCATAAAATATTCTGAAATAAGATTTTTGCTTCAGCATATTCTGTATTAGGCATCTGAAGATAAACATCTCTTGAAACAAAGCTTTTCCGTGAACTCCAAACAAAGCTTTTCCCCTCCTCAGAATTTCATTTCCAGTTTTGAAGTTTTCTCCTTTTGCTCCTATTCAGAATAAGGGCAAACACTACATAAAACATAGCTTTTGTCCATCCCACAACTTACACCTGAAACTCCATTCCTCTCTATAGGGACAGCATGCCTGAGCAATTCACAAAAACCCTCTGTTCTGTGCTCTTGGTATTGTTAGGCATCTAAATATTTTTTAAAATGTAAACTCAGCTGGGTAGCAAGAAATGAAGCCAGGTAGCCCAAAGCATACACCAAACTGCATTTCCAGACACGTCAGTTAGAAGCATAAGGCTATGAATAATCTGAGCACAACTCTCCCAAAAACCCCCAAAAATAATAAAGGTAAAGGGGAGAGGGGTGGAATTCATACAAGCAGCTTCCCTATGATAACGGCAGTGCCTGAGCATCACTGCAGAGTAGCCGGGCTGTGGCAGGCGATAACATTCTTTCCCCAGAGGAACCTTTAGGTTTATGACAAATCAGGGATGATGCTCAACAGCTATTTGATGAGCTCCACAACAGCTGCTGAGGTCTGCGTGCCACTGCAACACAGCTGGAAACGCACAGTGCTGCAGCATTAACTGGATAATAACTCAGGGCTTGCCAAGCACTGAGTATCACTAACTTTTCATGATGAGTTATTTGTGTCCATAATCAGCTGTGAAACTCTTTAGGAAAGATGTTCTCTCAAAAGGAGGATTTATCTGAAAAGGAACTCACTGTCATTAATAAAGTTGTCTGGCCCCAAAGCCTCAACAAATCAGACTCAAACCCACGGTGCAGTCTTAAGGTAGTTAAATGTTTTCCCAGTGACGGAAATTTAAGGAGTTTTCAAAAGAGAGAAAAAATGGCAAATGAATGAATTGATGAGCCCTCACCTATCAGAAAGGATGATTTGCTGGGGGAGCAGAACTACCATGTGCCCATCACAGTATGATCAGGGATGAAAAATTTTACATTATTGGAGAGCCATTTTTGACTTGGCAAAAAAATCCTAATAGTGCACTTGTATCTTGATTGTAAGACATCATCCGCTCTGAGTGAAGGCTGGCACCAGCTCTCCCAGTGAGCAGGATGCAGGGAACAAATTGTGGCAGAGGCAGTTCCAGTTCCTTCAGTCCTGCCAGAGAAAAGCTGTATCCACTTCACTGCAAGAAACATTAAACATCAGGCTGCGTGCAGCCACCCTACAGGGAAAACAAGGGGCAGAATCAAGCTTGTTGCTTCCCCTTGCTCTGTCAAGGTGAAATGAGTCAGAGTAGGAGGAAATACTGTGTAGGGCACAGTGAGGGACTAGACTCTACTGCCCCTTGCACAGGGACCCGTCAGGCCAACCTAGCTCTTCTAGTTTGGCTTTTTTGTGTATAGTACAAGAAAGTCCCTGGCACAGCTCTCAGCCAAAAGATCTCCCCTTTCATTGAGTGGTTGTTCTGGCCAGTTACAGGAGCATCTCTCAGCTGGTGGTGGAGCAGCATCGCAGTTGTCATCACCATTTCTGGAACCCGGATGCTCCGCAGCTGCTATGTTCTCAGTGAGCCCGTGAATCACTGCTCACAAAGAGGCGACAAGGGAGGGTATGGCAGGTGAGGGCAATGTGTGGAAGGCAGGCAGGGGACGCATACCTGTCTTTGCCTAAATAACTGAAAGATCAGCTCTCAGTCCAGACTTAGTCATTCACATGTTGCCACACTGACCAGTCTTTTCCCATCCCACACATGCTAAAGGCATCTGCCTTGAAGACTGTAAATTAAATCAGAATCATTGCCTTTTCCTTCATTATTCTAATGCCTGGAGCATGGAAAGGGGCGGGACACGACACAGGATGGGACCAGCAAAACCTTACTCTGATTTACATCAAACGCCATTTGTATTTTTCAGTGGCTGCCTGAGGGGGAGGGAATCAGGAGAATAAATATGGAGAGTCTTTATCATCACCAAAGGAACAGAAACACAAGAAAAGAGCAGATGGGAGAGCATGAAAAAAGGGAAAGAAAGTATTTCAGAGAAGTGAGGTTATGGCTGTTGTTTCCTGGGCATTTCACAGGTTCAAACTGAGCACATATATTGAGGAAAGAGAGGAGGTGTCTACAGCCGCCAGCAAAGCCTGTGATTTTTTTCCAGAGGTTTCGACTGATCTGCAGCAGAGTCCTGTGCACTGCTCCGTAACAGCCTTTTAGGCACGATGACGGCAAGACTCTCCTTTTAGCAGCACCGATTTTGCCAGCATTAGAGGAAAAGGACCCATTTTAATTGATCTCAGCATGTTTGACATGCCTAGTCTTTTACTGAGGGTAGGGACAGAACCCGCACAAACTGCAAAGACAAAGGCAGGGCATCCACTGTAGGCTCCTGCTCATGTAGTTGTATCAGTGAAGAACTGCAAGGAGCCTGTTGGTGCAGAGGACACCCCCCAGCAGGAGCTACAATGCTCAGAAGAGCTGTATTAGCCGTATACCTGGTAATGACTGCACAGAGCGCCAACTCCTCTTACTCTCCTCATGTGACACCCCAGACATGCCACGCTGAGTTCACATGGAGAAGGCAGCAATCAAGCAGAACAAAACAACATCCAGCCTGGTTGTATTGCCTCCCCAAGCAGTCTCAGTGGTAATCAGGCCTTTTATTCCATTGCACATCATGACCGATCATGAGAAGCCATCATTTCAACTCTCAATTTTATCCCAAGTCTTGCACTGGCCAGGCATTCCCTTAAAGCACTAATTCCTACAGTTACACAAAAATCAGTGCTGTTCCCAGTTCCTAAGGAAATGAGACCCAACACACAGTCGGGGCGTCTCTTCTTGCTAATAACTTGGGAACTCATGGACTAGCTTTAATCCAGACCAGAGAAAAGTGAGGTTTCCAGGATAAGCAAGTTCTTACAAAGTCCACGCTCTAGAGAGGACATAGATGTACCAGCTCCAGGAAAGGCTGAAATGTGAACTCGTGCCTTATTAAACCAAACCACATAGGAAATAGCCTTATATACGAGACCTAACTACATTCATCAGGGTTCACAACCAACCACAAAACGCAAATCTGCAGGAAACCAGGCTTAACTTCTTCCAGTATTCATTTGGAACTAAAGATAGAGAGAGAAGACTGAAAATTTGAACAATAAAAGATTAGCCTCCATCCCCATGAAATATGTAAGTCAAAACAAAAAGAACCTCTAGTCTCTAGGCTGTATACGACAAATCAAACCTTTCCAGGCTTGATCTCACGAGGTCTGAAAACCAGTCTGGCAATATGACACTTGGTTCAATGTCTGCAGCTTAACTGTAATTAAAACATCAGACATAAGAGTCCAAACCAGGGTAGACACAGCTCTGCCTGGGCTACACAAAGCAAAGCAAAACCAACCAAATCAGCCAATTTAATTGCAGAGAAACTCCCCTTCCCTAACATAAGGCTTAAAAAGCGATTGTTTCTAAGGATCATTAAATTAATAATAAAGAAAACCAATTATTTTTCCAAATGCTATTTTATTTTCCATCATTAATTCAGCTTCTTTGAACTGCTGAAGAGATGTGGATAGGAATGGTGAACCGGAGTCCTACACGTGCCACATCAAGACGGTGCTATTGTAGAGCACTACAGCACCCTCCATCCCCTCACTAATCTGTCTCAGGGACAAATCCATCCCATACTGTTGGGATTCAGCCAGAACCACCACTGCAGACCACAACAGTGATAACGCTGGCATTTCTGGTACTGCGTTAACTACCATGGTTTAAGATGGTGATATTTCAGGCTTCCTGAGCAGATCATTCGTCTGCCATTTACGCTGTCACTGATGGAGGGGGCACCCGCAGGGAATTAGAGCTCTGAAAATACCTCCATGCAGACAGGGCCAGTGAGGCCTCCTCCTCATGGTGATTTACTTCACTGCAGCAATGAAAATTCCTGTCTGGAACCAAGTGTCTGACTGCAAACTTACCACAGCTCCAGGGCTAGCAGAGTCAAAAGGTCACAGTATTTATTTGTTGCTCTTCCAAGATCACTTTCCCATGAACTTGATGGATTCTTAAATGCCTTCTATTGCACAGAAGACTGTGATTAATCTAAGTCTTGATTCAGTTTGGGACCAGCAGCATTTTCTTTGAAAAACTCATTCTTAAATTCACTCCTCAGATTCTTAGCAGTTTTAAAAGTGAACAAGTAGTATTAAACTAAAATGTGTAAAGGTCTTCTTTTTCCACGCAAGTATAATGACTGCAGAAAATAAATTACTCTCATTCTTAATGTAAGACTTTGCCCAATAGAGGAAGAATTCCATGCTCAGGATCTTCAGCTGCTCTCTTTTTCCCCTCTAAGACACGGAAGAAGTCAGTTCCGCTCCTAGCCCTGCTACCCACCTTTTCTGCTGTTGCATGTAAAACTTGAATAACATGTGTGTTTTCTCAGCTAATAAATGCACTTCTCTCTGTCTCTTAAGTATGGTATTATTTAGTTTTTCTGTAATATAATAGAACATGGTGATTTTATACAGTGTCTCGTAACTTTCTCTTCTTTATAAAGCTGCAGTTCCTGGAGCCATGTTGTTACATGAAATTCTCATTTGGTACCAAGAAGAAAAAGCTTTTAGTGCTCAGGGTAAGAAAGAGGAGATTGCAAAGGTGAATACTATAGGTTCAAAAACCAGATGAGCCCCAGCTAATCATGTTACAGCAATTTAAGGCATCACCATTCCCAGATGTCTGCCTCAACCGTTTGCCAGAGGTTACCACTGCTTGAAGCAATGGGCAGAGTAAAACATCTGTCTGCACTTAAGCACAACAGCTTACAGCCAGAGAGCTCAGTTCATGCCCAATGTTCTCACCAGTTTGAGCTAAAAGATGGGTTTTGCACAGGATCTGCAGGCAGCACAGGCTCATCTGCCCCTCTGTCTATTCTGCTGTGAAACAGGCGCCCAAATAGACAGGGCAGGGTAGACAGCTGGGGCCACGAGTCAAGCCCCAGGTGCATCAGCCCTCATTTTGGACCCCAGCATTTCAAGCAAGTTGTTTTGGAAGCAATAATGCTAATGCTGCCATGGGATCCAGGTCAAGTGTCCCTCCCTGCCCAGCCACCCCTGGCACCCCAGTTCTCTTATGTCCCCTGTAATCCCATCCTGGCCTTCCAACATCCCTCTTCCAAATCTCCTGACATTCCCACACCACAAACTCTCTCCCACACCCCAGCCAGGACCTTCACTTTCTCTCCGTATACCCTCACTAGTGGCCATGTATTTGCCAAGCTGAATGCTGTCCAGCTGGCACGCTGACAGTCCAGCCAGCAGTCAGCCGCTGTGGGACTAAGGTGACTGCTTCTCCATGGAGACATTGATTTGGCTCTCTGTCCCCCACCCATCCACAGCACCTTCATTTGCCGGTGGCAGTAATGGGTTTTGTCCCTTTTTATGGGCATATCTGTGCATCAGGAACCTTCAACAGCAACGATGCAGCATGTCTCAAATTGCTCTGCAAAAGGAGAAAGGGGATACAGATGCTTGCTACACATAACCTAGCCACAGTTTAAACTCACAACCTTTGGGTTTTACCCCCCCAAATAGAGCACTTAATGTCTAGTCCTGAGATTACCTTACCACCCTGAACACTCATCAAAATTAATAAGTCATGAGGTCTTATACGCTAAAATGGGCACATTCCCACTGGGAAAACAGCCATCGCAGAAGTCTCAAGCCTGGCAGGAAACTCTGGCTTTCCAAGAGCCCAGAGTTATGTGGGACAAGTTAAACGATGCTACTCAGCAACAGTTTCCCAGAGAAATACACCGAGGGCCATGACAAGGCCAGCAATGACTAAAAATATCCCAGAGTTTAGGCCATGCTCTACATACTGTTTCGTTTAATGTGCCATAATTAAGGCTTTTTGTACACACACAGTGATGTATGAAGTACAACACCGTCACACAACTAGGAACAGCAATGCCTAAGAGAAACAAAGACAAGGGGATAGTGGTGCTGTTCAACGCAGAAGACAGACAGGGAGTCTCAGGGATAAGAGCAAATTGAGAAGAATGCCTCACAAGGAAAAGGCCTGCTCAAGGGGTAATGGGAAGTTGGAGTAAAACTTCATCTGTTTAGCTGGATCCCAGCAATGAATGTAGTTGCCTTCAACATTCAAATTTCTCTCTGAGCTATGTCTACAAATTGTACTTTTCTAAAACTGCAAAGCATCTGTTAAAAGCAAGCCCTAATTTGAGACATTTTTCCCTTTGATAAGATGACGGCATCAATTTCCAAAGTGCTAAAAACCAGACAAAAATCAAGAGCTGAGATGATGCAAGATCTGGTATTTTTCATGTAGCAGCAAGGCAGTCTGACATTCTCTCATGGATCCCAGCATGCTGTTACTACGTGAAGCTCTAATGCCACTGATAATAGTTGAAGGATGGCAGTTATGTTTCAGGAGCCAAAAATAAAAACCCTGAAGTGCCTTTAAACAAATATTATTCAAACCTCTCTTCTTGGTCCTTGAATTCCCATCGGGTAGACACCATACCCTTCATGTAACCCCTGGCTGCTGATTAATGAAACTTGGCAAAGGGTAGCAAAGCTATGCCAAAGGCAGCACAAAATCCCAAGTTCCTACAAATCCCAGAGGTGAAAAAGCACAGACAACAACAGCACCCTCCAATCCTTTCCTGACTTCACTTAGCCACAAGTTTGAGATAAGAGCGTTCAAATAGGGTGTGCTTTTACCTCTGTGTTCCTGACAATGGCTCCACATTCAAAGCAATCACAGCCATCTCCTGTGTACAATTACTGGCCTTTTACAGTCTCACCTTGTCTAACTTCCCACTACGGACCACAGCTCTAGTCAGACACTACGTGCATTTGCAGTAACTTTTCATGTAGTTGCCTGGATTTCTGGCTCCTGTAGGAAACCTGCTGTCTGCAAAGTTAATAGGCATGAAAACATTGGATACAATTCTCACGTAAGCTAAAACTGAGCTTTTTGGATCATTAGTGTTCATAGCACCTAATCATGCTACTGCTAGAATAACTAACCCTTTATGTTCTGCAGATACTGGCTTGAGCTGTGAAAGCCGAACACCCAGACTCGCTGAGTGTTCGTGTTCTACATCACATTTCAGTTTCCGTGCTTTGTTTCATTTATGATTAAGAAGTAATAACCCACACGCCATGCGATCAGAGAATCTGTGCTCTGGATGGCTCCCAAACCAAAGCAGCATCCCTCCCAGGGTCCAGACACCTCTCCACAGCAAGATTCAAAAGACAATATACAGCAAGCTGCAGCATCTCAGCTTCTGGCCTGCAAACCAGCAACTTGGGACCACTGGCACACAGACAGGTCAGAACAACACACTGCAGTAAAGATCAGAAATATCTAAGGTGACCTTAAACAGGCTAGCTCAGCTCCCAGGTCTCTCCCAGAACAAGGAGGAATGCTTGTTCAGCCATGTCACTGCAGCACTCGAGGTACCCCCAACATACCCTACGCATACCCTACGCAGCAGAGAAGAGAGGCAAGCTGGTGTTGGGGAGGGAGAGTAACACGCCGCCTGCAGCCAAGGGCAGAGCTAGTCCTGGTTTGCTGCTGCACTGTGGTGGTGTTTCCAGAGAGGCAAAGCCCAGGGAAGGACAGTCGCGCCTCGTCACCCCTGCACACCATGACAAATGAGTCCTAAAAATGATCAACATGGATTTCCCACCCTGTGCAAAGCCACTATGCTTCCTATCAACACTGGGGTGTGAAGGGAAACAGCCTGCTGACTACCTTACAGCAATTTACTTCTATACTGTTTGGCTATTTGCAAACAGAAAGACTTTCAAGCAGGAATCTCAAATGAGAGTAATTGATTTTTTTATTCTGCTAAAAGGGACATTTCACAAAATGTATCCGATGTGTCATGTATCGTAATATGTACCATGTATCATAATAAACCCATGTTTCTCCCAAATCCATGCCTCAGTCCTACTGCTCTTCCTGCATCAAAGTTGGTGAGCTGTCTGTGCCTGGTGGCAATTCCCGTTGTGTGTGGTACAGGGTAGCTGGTGCGCATGCACCAGGGCAGCAGAAGACCTGAATATGCCTGCAAACACCAGTGCAAAAATCCCAATGCCAGTTCTGCTTTTGATTTCCTCCTGTGACCCTGATTAAGTGACTGCGTGTCAGCTTTCCTATCTATCTGTGCAAGACCCCAGTCCCTGGGGCTCTTCTGAAGATTAGCTTCTGTTAAGGCTCTTAGGAGAAGAAATATGAAGTATTATTTCCCTTGTAATTGCACAGCTGTCCTTGTGGAAGAGTCCTGGGCTTCTCAACAGAAATGCAACAAAAAGCTTCTGCAGCACTGCAACCACGTTCTACAGAAGGGACCCGAAAAACATATTTAAGAAGAATGGAGGGCTTCTGGGAATAATTTTTATCCAGCACCTAGAATGCTGCTGCCAGGAACCTGTGCTCTGCTCAGCTTTACAGGATGGTTTAGAAAGACGCCAAACTCCATTTTGATGTATAAAAGTGTGAGACTGGGAAACCAAAAAACCAAGACTGAGAAGACAAGATGCAGAGAGAAAATATCAGATGGGGACTATAAATGAAATGTAAAGTGTTAACTTTCTAGGGAGGATAGGGCAAGAGGGGAAATAATGTTCCAGGTATGAAAGCCAGAGAAAGCCAGGTGATAAGAATTGCTTATGTATCAGTAAGCAAGCAGTAGCTCCTCTGGGCTGAGGTCTGAATTCAACAGTGAAGTGGGGAAAAGGTAATGAAGAAAGGGCTGGTGTGGCATTTACAGACTGCTCAGAAAAGTCATGGCGGAAGTGCTAATGAAGTGTACATTGTTAATCACTGCTGAGCTAGCCCCTCACCATGCCAAGGTGCAGGATCACAGAGCCTGAGCAGATGGGCTTATTGACCATTCCGTCACAAGCCATGGGGGAAGAGCAGAAAATTCAAGGGGGTCATAGGGCAGGTGGTAAAAAAGGGTCTTGGACTGGGTGATGGGGAAAGAAAGAAGGGTGCGTAAGCTGCTCGGAGGAGGTAATGAGACGCCAAGCCTCTTCTCCCCATGTTGCTACACACTGTCCTTGCCACGATGGCTCCATGTGCCACCAATGCACCTGGCTAAAAAGTAACAGTGCAGATCCAGGTGTCACGTCCAGCATCAGTGACACAGATCCACAGTTTCTTGGTTGTTTCATGTTCAGCACATGGACATAGCAGGAAGCTGGCCATGCAGCACCCCACAGACAGAGGTCCAAGCATCCAGACATCAGGAAACACCGATCATTCAGATGGTGAGATAACAATATATGGCACTGATGGAATACCTGTGATTACCAAAGCACTTTGTAAGTATGAACGCAATCTCTCTCTGTCACTACGAGACAAATTAATATTTGTCCTCATTATACAGGAAGGGACTGAGACACAGAAAGGTTACGTGATTTATTCTACACAGCAAAAGTGAACAGCAGAGCAAGGAAGATGATGGCTGACAGATAGTTAGATGCTGATTTTCCTCCACACTCCCTGTTTTTCCTCCACTATTGGTTTTGCCAGACTGCAATGCACTCACACTGGCAGCTATGGGGAGTAAGTACAACACACAAAGTTGGGACTGGGCATTCATATTGGTAACAAGTCTATCCAGCATTGTGATAGCAAACTGTAGCTGCTGAGAGGCAAAAGCTTTTGACAAAATACTACAAATTTCAGAGCCAGTCTCTGGATTTTAGGAACTAGGACATTCACAAATGACAGCTTATTGCACACACACATCCCACACAGCAGCTGATTTCAGCCAGTGTCAGACCCAGCAAATACATAGCCTGGGTAGGAATCCCAGTTCAGATTGATTTTCCCTAAATTCCCACCAAAATCAGAAAAGCAACAGAAGTAGAGTGGACTTGTTACTAGCTGACACATATGAACAGGCAACTTGATACAATTCAGTTCCTGGCTGACATATCCTGCTATGGGGCTATTTTCAAACCAGCAAAGAAAAGAGAATAAAAATATTTCCTCCGTGGATCTCGACTTCTCTCCCTTCC
Source organism: Steatornis caripensis (assembly GCA_013398225.1). Taxonomy (NCBI): domain Eukaryota; kingdom Metazoa; phylum Chordata; class Aves; order Caprimulgiformes; family Steatornithidae; genus Steatornis; species Steatornis caripensis. The sequence continues at coordinate 159,057 of VZSC01001691.1, read as the reverse complement.
TGTAATACTTTCATTGTGCTTGCCAGATTGGAAACTGCTTCTAGCCAAAACGTCCCTGCCAGGAACAGAACAGAAAATGAGCTGTCTGCTAATAGATATCACCTAATAACAGGGAAAGGAGTTATTTCACTTGCAGTCCATGTTGATATCTCTGAAGGGCCTGGAGAGCAATGCATTCAGAAGGTGAATTCACAAACCCCGAGTACTGGTTTGAACTTCTGACATCTCCTTCACTGTTGATCATTAGCCTTGCTGTGGGCTAACACTTGCTGCCCCATTCACCTTGGCCTTGCACCTGTGAATTCACTAAGCCTGTGGTGCCCACCGGTGGCTTTTTAGCTGCCCACTCAGAACTAGTTCAAATGCAGCCCCTGGGCTGAACTGGTTATATTACCAGCAGTGCAGCAGGTATAAGCACTTGTAAGTCACTGCTGTAGGGGAAGGGAGCTGATGAAGGTCATTAACTTCTCACCCAGAAACCCCATTGCATGCCCAGTCCAGCCTCATCTCGCAGCAAAACGGTTGCTCCTTTGCAGAGCTTGTCTCTTCTCCCATCTCTGAATTAGGCTCGGTTCCCCCTCCAGCTCCCCAAGGGTTGCTGTATGTATTTCATGGCCTTCAGCCACACAGAGAGTTTAGACTGTCCAGAACTTGTAGGGTCAGGAATCTTGGCCATCTCTACATTCAGCTAATGAAAAGAAAAGGAGCAACGCTAGATGTGGAGACAGCTGCACTGCTCTGGAAGGGAACTGCACAGAAGCACAGCTGCTCCTTCCCCACGTGACAATGGCAGCACGCAGGGACCTGCAGCCCCCTCAGGTTGCCCACAAATCCCTGCCTGTTTTGATCAGCTCACACCTCATATTCTTTTTGCATTGGTATAACTAACTGCAGAAAGCAAGCAGCAAAAGAAGATCCCACCCCAAGAGATAATAAAGCTTTTCAATGAAAAAAAAGTTGCAAAAATGTCAGGGTGCATATTAGGGGACAGAGAAGCACACACAGGTGGCTACTATTTTAAAAGTCAGCCTTTGCAAACTCAGGCGTGCTGAGCTTACTTTGTTGCTGTCTCTCCTCTTCCCCTCCCAGACTTGCTGGGAGAGCCTGACAACCTATAAAATCAGTTCAATTCCCAAGAAACAGCAGTTTTGTAATCGTTTGTGCAAGTCAGGTAGAGGCTTACAGTGCTGGACAGCAGGAACTCCCAGAGCACCTGAGAAGCAAAAATGATTCAACCCTCACATCTAGAACAAGCTCCAGAAAATTCGCACAAATTTCCCCTGCCAGCCCCCATCGCCAGGCTCCCGCAGGGCAGCTGCTCCAGCCTCCAGCCCTCCCTGTGGTCACCCACAAATGGGGTGGAAACCTTGGGGAAATACCAGCAGGCCGGCTCAGAGCGTGGAGGCAGCCCCGTGAAAATCGATGGGGAAGGAGCTCTGCAGCTGCCAGTGGGGTTTTACTAGCCACGGTCCCCGGGGCAGGCGGAGAGGCTGTGGGAAGCACAAGCCTGAGGGCCGGCTGGGGAGAAAAGGAAAGTTCTCCGATGGTTAATGTGTCCCCAAGCAGGGCAAAATCCACCTCCCTCCACCGGGATGTGGCTCCACGCAGCCCAGCACGGCAGTGAGAATGCTGCCTCAGCACAGACACTTCGACCTCTCCTCTGAGCGTATGAAAACTATTGCTCCTTATCGGCTCTCCTCTGCTGGAAACCTCCCACAATCCCGTGCTGGAGACTTAGGAAGAGGTCAAGGAGGGGGAGTTTTACACGCTGAATCATTCCCAGACAAATCATTTCCTTATTATACACGGCACCCTCCCACGGATGGACTGCCAGAGGGCTTTCTGAAATCGTCTTAGGTGCCTTTCCCTCGCTACTTTTTATCCCCCCTGTCATCCTTCTCTCACTTGAAACGTTATAGCCTACAGTCCCACTGGAGAGGGCCTGGGGGGTCACGAGCACTCAAACAGTCCAAGGGGCCCAAGGAAGGGAGCAGCACGGAGGCCTGGTGCAAATCGCTCCAGGCTCATCAGCTCTTGCCCTGCTCTCCGCACAGGGCGGCTGCGCTCCCAGCTCACGCTCCCAGCCCTTTGTGGGACTTGCAGCCAGATGTCAGGATCCAGCAAGCCCAGCGGCAGAGCTGCTCTCCAGGCCCAAGAGGCCATTGCTCTGGCAAGCAGCCAACAGTGCCTGCAGGTTAGGTGTGTGCGCTCCTACCACATCCAACCGTGCCCTGGGCTCGCTGGATGCAAACCAGGAGCCACAGAACTGTTTTTGCAGAGAGCATCAAAGAGTTTGTTAGTAAGCCCCGAGGAGGCACTTAGCTCCACACCATGCTGAGGGTCTGGTTACAGCCTCCAGGCTGGAGCTGACTTGCACCCAGCCAGCCAGGAGCACGGAGGAGTGGGGGTAATTACCCCCACCAAACCACGCCGGCTCGCATGCTGGGAGCACGGAGCTTCATGCTGGAAGGGCTGCGTGCCCGTGCCTCCTGCGCTGCGGCTGCTGGCTGCCTGCAAGGGGAGGGCGTGCGATGAAGGAGCACGAGCTGCGGCTTCAAGCTCCTCCATGAGGCCTGGGGAGATTAACAAGACACTGAAACTTCACGCGGGCGGTTTCTGATGTCAGCAGCGCGCCTTGATGGAATTACAGCAGCATTATTGTGCGCAGTTGGAGGTAAATTATTCCTTATGTAACTTTTATTTAACATAGTAACTTCCCTTGTAAATCATGCTGCTCAGGCCCCAGTCGCTGCAGGGACATTGCCGATTGGGGCTGTGACAGAAGTAATGCCAGATCTGAATCAAACACACAAACCCTTCCGAGGTTCCTCAAAACGCACTCAAGGGCTTTTCAGCAGGGCTGGGTCCGACAGCTCACAGCACGTGCTCGGGCCACTTCTGGTTTGTTACTCAGACACAGCGATTCCTCTGCAGAAGGAGAGCTGGGGCTGTCGCACAACAGTACAAGGTTTCCATTTATTCCTGCAGAACTGAATAGCTGTTCTCACGGTGCCTCTCCACTCAAATGCCTCGCAGCCACAAGAATCATTAAGGTGCCAGGGAAAACAGAAAACTTCTCTATATACTCACAATTTCCTAAAAATTGTATCATCAAACATGGCCATTGGCCATCTCTCCATGTTGTCATTTGTTTTCTCCTACCCTCTGTGCTCTGCTTTATCTTGCTGGGGAGCAGCCACCCTGCAGAGTTTTCGTCTATTTCAAAAGCGTTCAGCAGCAACTTACTGACAGCCCCATGATGTGATAACAGGTACAACAACATGTAAGGGTGACCTAGCATCACCGGATCATTTAAAATTCAGCCACAGCAGGACACAGGGATTTGTGACAAACTATTTCAGGTTCAGTCTTAGGGGTGACTTGTCCCCTTAAGGACCCACAGCCTCTTGGTATGGTGTCCAGCATGAGGGTGAACTCAAATGGTGACTGTTCTACAGAGTTACAAATCCCATCTTAGCCTCTAAGTTCCTCTGAACTTTACTAGAGGTGCTGTGAACCTCTGGTAATTCAAGCAAGTCCCAGGTTTGGGAAATGAAACAAGAACTGCAAGTGGAATTTTATTGCTTTGAAATTACTCTGGCATCTGGACCCACAGGAATTTACACAGTACACACATCCTTTCTCCTATCAGCAGAGCACCTCATTATCCCTCGGGGCTGACGTGGCACTGCAATGTCACTGTGCAGAGTCCTCGTTTCCCACACACATCAGCACAGAAACATTTAGCACCACAGAAACAATTTCTGTTTAGAATCAACAGCCAACGTGGCTTCACTAAAGGCAAATCGTGCCTGACAAAACTGGTGGCTTTCTACGATGGGATTACAGGATTGGTGGGCAAGGTAAGAGGAACTGATGTCATCTACCTGGACTTGTGCAAAGCATTTGACACTGTCCCACACAATATCCTTGTCTCTAAATTGGAGACACACAGACTTGATGGATGGACCACTCAGTGGAAAAGGAATTGACTGGATGGTCGCACTCAAAGAGATGCGATCAACAGCTCAATGTCCAACTGGAGACCAGTGACAAGTGGTGTTCCTCAAAGGTTGATATTGGGGCTGTTGCTGTTTAACATCTTTGCCAGTGACATGGACAGTGGCATCGAGTGCACCCTCAGCAAGTTTGCAACAACACCAAGCTGTGTGGTGTGGTCAACACCCAGAGGGACCTGGACAGGCTTGAGAGGCAGGCCCGTGCGAACCGCAGGAAGTTCAACAAGGCCAAGCGCAAGGTCCTGCACATGGGTCATGGCAATGCCCAGCACAAATACAGGTTGGGCGGAGAACGGATTAAGAGCAGCCGTGAGGAGGCGGACTTGGGGGGTTTTGGTTGATGAGAAGCTCAACATGACTTGACAATGTGTGCTCCCAGGCCAGAAGCCCAACTGTATCCTGGGCTGCATCAAAAGAAGCATGACCAGCTCCCTCTGTCCAGAGTGGTGATTCTCCCCCTCTACTCCACTCTTGTGAGACCCCACCTGCAGTACTCTGTCCAGCTCTGGACACCCCAGCATAAGAAGGACATGGACCTGTTGGAGAGAGTCCAGAGGAGGGACACGAAAATGATCCGGGGGCTGGAGCACCTCTTCTGTGAAGACAGACTGAGAGAGTTGGGGTTGTTCAGCCTGGAGAAGAGAAGGCTCTGGGGAGACCTTATAGCAGCCTGCCAGTACCTGAAAGGGCCTGGAGAGGGACTTTTTACAAGGGCATGGAGTGCTAGGATGAGGGGTAACGGTTTTAAACTGACAGAGGGTAGATTTAGATTAGATATGAGGAAGAAATTCTTCCCACTGAGGGTGGTGAGACACTGGAACAGGTTGCTCAGAGAAGTTGTGGGTGCCCCCTCCCTGGAAGTGTTCAAGGCCAGGTTGGACAGGGCTTTGAGCAACCTGGTCTGGTGGACGGTGTCCCTGCCCATGGCAGGGGGTGGGAGCTGGATGATCTTTAAGGTGCCTTCCAACCTCAACCATTCTATGATTCCATGAACTGTGAGAGCTCTCCCAAGAGATGCAAGTGCCGTGCTCCAGCAGGCATCTACAACGAACAGGCACACTCCCAAACCTGGCAAGCACCAGCCCTCCACCACCCAATTTCATTTGATCCAAGCCTGAATCAATTCAGGGTGGCCTGGGTTATTGTTTTAATTTTCCTGCAGCCCATGGAGTCCCACTGTTCAATTACTGCATTACACAAAATAAATGGAAACCGCAATTGCCCTGAACCGCGCATACACTAGACAAAAAAGGAAAAGGCTGGGGGAGGATTATCCTACAACTGCAGTACTGAAAGGACATGGAGGTTAACCAACTTGCTCAGGGTTACACAAGCAGTCTGTGGCAGAGGCAAGAATTACACCAAAATCCTCCTCCAAGTCCCATGCCTTTACTACAGGTCTGTCCTTTCTGCCTCTGAAGGGGCATCTTTGCTTTTCAAAGGCAAAGCAGGGAAAATGGCAATGCTGCTTTGTTTCCTTCCTGCGGCACAAGCAGAAAATGAGAGTTACAGCATCGCCAGGCACGACTTAAGACCTCTTGGAGCAGCAGTGTCAAGTGTGTAATCTTTTTTGGTAATTAATGAACATGTGCTACAGCCAGAGACCTCACTTCCCCAAGCTGAGAGCTGCTTCCACCTCCTGAACTGTTTGGACCACTTCCCCACTCCCTCTGTGCAGCAGTACCTGGCGGGGTTATGGAGAGGTGGACACTTGGGCTAGCAGAGCTGATTTTACCTTCACTTGCTTTGCTTCTCACAAATGCCTGCATCACCACAGAACATCTGCTTCATGTTTTATAGCAGCTTTAATTGGGAGCAATGCTGAATGCCCAGTAACCAGCTCTTTCTTTGGGTGCCACAGTCAGGCTCCAACACTGTATTTTATTCCTAATTGGACAACTCTGCCAGGGCAAATCCAAAAGCACAACCAAAGCAAGTAACAGCTGAGACTGCATGTGTTTTGAGATAGTCCCCATGCAATCCTTACTTCTCAGTATCCTCCTTGAGCAGTGGGACAAAAAGGAGAAGATACATTTGACCTTCCTAATTGGGAGGCTATGATGATTTGTGACTACATCTCTCCTCCAGTAGAATGGAACAACTTTATTCTTAAAATCAGACATGAAATATCAAATCAAGAAAATCAAGTCATAAAATCAGAGCAGAGACTGACCTATGCATCCCTGGGTAACTTCTGTCAGGGCCAGATGTTTCAGATGATGACCGCTCTCTCTGCTGACAGAATTAAGCTGCCACATCTCCATGTTTCTCAAATGTAAACCCCACATTAGAACCACATGAACAAGCCTACTCTAATAGTCTAGAAATGAAACAAAACTTCTCTGCTTTCTGTTTTGATTTCCGTCCTGAAACATAAAGGTTACTGAAAGACCAGTGCAGCACAGGATAATCATAATGTCCATTTTCAGAACCCTGAGAGTCCTGATAATAAAAATAAACAAGCCAATTTCTCTGCGAAGTGGCAAAGAACAATACCTGACTAAAGAAACAAAGAAATTGCCATTCTGCATTCTCTGCCCAGCCTCAGATGGTCTTCCTACAGAAAACAGACTGTTTCCGAAGAGAACGACTTTC
>VZSC01001691.1:104264-152305 GCA_013398225.1 Steatornis caripensis | reverse complement strand
AGAGAACGACTTTCCAAGCCTGCCACAACAGTCCCGCTTCGTGCTTTAAAAAATTTCTGCATGAATCCTAGCCTCCCTATGCACTTTGGTGGAAATTCTATACTGCTCATCATATAGACTGAACTTGAAACCAAGCGAATTTTCAAACCATGTTTGAGATACCAGCTTCTTACAACACCAGGGTTCCAGCCAACAGCTCCTCCAAGTGTAAGCCAGCCAGATCTAAGACTGGTTATCAACCTTTATATGAGCCCAAGCACAGCAGAAACAACGAGCTTTGATTTAAAAACAGGGGAACGATCATGACAGTGAAAATCTGAAATGCCACTAGAGTCATCAGTACCATTTTTCGTATGCCACTATGTTATTAAATCAGTTTGGTGTACAGGAGATGGATTGAGGACCAAGTCTAGTTCCAGTCCTAACATTCTTTCTTTGGATTGAATTCACTCTTCATTTAAGGAGCTGTAGTTTAATGATTTACATTCAAGTATGCCAAGTCTCTATTTGGCTTTTTATGTGGCTTGAGGCATATGTTAAGCAGGATCATAATATTTACTTACCTCACTAAAGTGGTGGGAGACTTAATGCACCGACTTGCATTTTAATGTGATACAAAAATATATTGTCTGAAGTAGTTTCAGGCACTATCTTGAATCCCCTCGTTCAGCTTTTAAGGCTCTAAACATCACATGTTTTTTGTGATGTTCTCTCTATTTTGTTCTGCACAAAAAGGTGATAAACAAAAGGTAAAAAGCATTAGAATCCTACCAGTCCCAATTTCTAGTACTGCAGATTCACGGTAGAACTAGGCTGGAAGGAAGGTAGCTAATTTCTTTTTCTTGTTCTTTTGTGATTCGAGCCAGTTAATACAGAAAAAAAGGAACTAAAACTTCATCGGTCACAGCTTTGACCAGAAGAAGAAGAGAGAAAGAAAGAAACCCATGAAGTTTTGCTTTCCTTGCTCTGTAAACAGCATTTATTACAACATTCAGGTGTTTTTTCAAACATAGTAAGTTAAATTTGAAAGACAAAACTGATTTCTTGGTTGATGATGATTCTTCAATTAGCTCGTGTTTGCAAAGAGCTTTGAAGATGTAAATTATTATTCTAAGCGTTAAAACATTATTTACTGACTTTGCTAGGAGAGAACTTCAGCACAGGTGATCCACCAGGGAGGAACAAACCAAAGTGGCTGGTAGTTCTGAAAAGCCAGAATCCAAGAAGTGCCCACGATGTGCTCTGGTGCTGCACAGTTGCAGCAGGTGGATCTTCTACAGAGACTGTATTACTTCAAGCAATAAACTTAATGCACATCCACGGTAAGCAGGATGAACTTTTATGCAGCTATTTTCATCTTCATACTTACAAGCAATATTTACCCAGAGCTCTGCACTACTTGATTTGTTTTCCATGATGGGAGACGGATGGGAAACATGCAGAAAGCACTCAGTCATCCAGGCAAAAGGGTTAAGGCTGTAACTGGATGACCCAAGTCCCCCAAGTCCCACCTCAACACTGTGAGCACGTAGGTGTGCTGCCTCCACTGGGTCACATCAGGGAGTTCAAACATGCAGGAAGGCTCGGCAGAATCACGGAGTGTTTGAGCTCCATTATTCAATGGGATCAAGCCCTACAGGAAAAACAGGCAACTAACTGTCTTCTGCTCAAGAAGTAGACAAGCCGAGGAGGACTGTGCCCCATCAGCCACTTTGACTTGGATGGGAAAAAATGTGTCATGCTGCCTGAACCCTGAGTATTCATGAATCCTTTCACCCACCTCCACTCACCCCCTGCTCCAAAGCTCTTTGCCTATTCTTTAATATTTCCAGTAAAACATTAACATAGGAGCACTCAGAGCAGAAGTCAATCAAATAGGAATCATTCACCCCTCTCCATGCCTTGGCAACTACAAAAAAACCTTTCCCCAGCACTCAACTAACAACCCAAACACTTCTCCCTTTCTTCAGGAAACACCTGAGTAAACAGGTGTCCGACAGACTGCTCTCAAGTCCAGCAAATCCCCTGGGAAGCAGCTCATGGCTAAGCTGTCCCATCTAATAGTTGGTCCCTTTTTCCATCTGTGGGTGAAGATAGGATTCGTGGAAGACCCAGCAGGCAGTGTGGTCTTGTGGCTCGTTCAAAGGGCTTTGTAGATCAGAAGCACTCATTTCATTTTCAGATCTGGTTTGTTGACCTGGGATTAGCACAGGTCTGTCAGCCTCCACCTCCCAAGGTGCATTCACCATTTAAGCAGTAAGCTCTTGGGAGAGATACCACTGCTGTCCAAATGAGGGAGGAGAGGCTGTGACTGCATCAGATGATTTAGGAGCACAGTGTTAAAAGTGTAGGAAGGCCATGATAGCTGCTATTGCCTTTTTAGCTTTCTCCCATCCTGGAAAATCTGCAACTGTCTGAAGCTATCTCCCACGACATGTTAGTAGCCTGCCTATTGTAACAGGTCCTTGGTCTCTGCCGGACCTTCCTGGGTATTGCCAAAAGAAGTGTAAATGCTAGAAGAGCTGAGAGCTGCCTCCTAAGACCAAATAATTTCCATCTTGTGACTGAACAGAGTATTTGAACCCAAAGCTATTGAAATGAATGGCTGGTATCAGCCATCGGCTGCATGACCTGCATCGCTCTCCCACACTGCTTTGACCTCAACTGAAACCATTTGCAATTTTACTCCTTCGGCAGTAGCATGAATTGATTGATCATGGACCTTCACCATGAATCTCCAGGCTTCTGTCAGCCAGTGTCACAAACTTAACATTATCTAATTGTAAGTTTTCCCATTTAATTGCAATATACACCTGCTCAATGTCCCTCTGTGTGTGGAAAAGCATCATACTTCATTTAAAAAGCCCTCATTTAAATTCAACAGCTAGCTGCACAGATTTAACCATTAAACTGATTTATGTTGCATAAAAGATCAAACCAGATCACACCTTGTGGCCAAATAACCATAAAAGGTTTCTGTAAAGATCATTAATTCACCTCCCTGGGCAGTTAGTTTAGCAGTAAATATGACTTAGATGACTTTATCCAGTTAACCTTAATCAATTTGTTATTATGATTAGTCACCCTAAATAATACAAATGTGAGAGGGCAAGGTGCTACAGTTCAGATCCTGGTAATGAACAGCCTGGTGGTGTGCTGACCCTGGATTCCTGCACTGCTGGGAAATGGGCATCCATCCTCCACCTGTGCCCCACCAGGAGATCACAGCCAGCCTGTGCCAGGGAGAGCATCCCAGAGCTTTGCCTGATCCTTTTCAGGGGCCTGCAGGTAAGCAGCTCCCACCACCGCAAGGCAAGAAAGGGAGGAAGATGAGGGCACAGGGGGACAGAAGGCAAGGACAGCCCATTTGCCCCATGCTAGGAGGAAAGCTGGCCCAGCCATCCACATACCAGCTTGAGATCTGGCAAGGTTTTATTCAGCAGATCCTGCTCTGTCACAGACTTCCAGAGCGACCTTGGCCAAGGTATTTCATCTTACTGTATCTCAGCTCCCCAGCTGTTAAGCAGGGATGACACTGCTTCCCTCTCTCAGAGGAGTGGTCTTAAAGTTTGTGAGGCATTCAAACATCACAGCCCTGGGAGCCATAAAAACTCCTTAAGCAGGCAGATCCATCATGCTCGATGCTCCGTTCTCCTCTCACACTGGCACAGCTCCATTGACTTCAACCCATTTACCCTGTCACGGAGGACATGAAATCAGAGTCAGGCCCTTGATCTGGCAAAGGGATTGCCTCTTCCTCGCAGTCGCTGCAATAACCAGCAGAATGGGACCCACTGGGGGCTATAGCAATGTAAGTGATCATCAGTACTAAAGGAAATACGCCCATATCTCGGCCACCAAAGTCATTCACACCTGAGCAAAGCACATTATGCTGACAGCCCAGCACTCCCTATGCAAACTGCTGATACCACCTTACGGCCTTTTACATCAGTTTGGAAATAGAGGGAAGAGAAAATGAGAAGGGGCTTAAATCTCAACATACGTACTGGTTTAGGTCAGCAGTAAATTAATGCAGTCAGTGGAACGATATCGGTGTAAAAAAGAAAACAGGATTCAAGGTGTTTGGGTGTCAGCCCCCCCAGCCTCCCGCAGGGCAGAGCCTTGCTCCTGTCACACGGCTGCACTTGGTATGCCGTCAGCGCACCAGTAAATCATGACTCCCTGCACGAAAGGGCTCATTCTGCCTGTGTGCATTTCTCTGTGTGTTCACTCCCGCCAGAGCAAGGAAAGCACTTTATCCTTCATTTTTATGCTCAGCCACATGCTCCTCTAGCCTTCCCACATTGTGTACACGACTGTAAGAATGTGGAATACTTCTCTTTTCAAAATGCATGCATATCCACCTCCCAGGAAAAGGACTCCAAACCCACATCTACGTTCAGCATGAAGTGCTGGCCGTTTTCTCCTAAACCCAGCTCCTACTTCAAGAGGCGTTTGATCTGAACAGAAAACAAGGGCATCATCAAAACCAGTCAGTAAGGACCTTTTCACTGACCCCAGCGGGCTTTAGTTGAGGTTCTCTGTGTTCAATTACTTACAGCCATTATTACTAAAGAGGAGGCTCGAGCATACCTTGCAACCTGCAAATCTGCTCATGTGCAACACAGCACATGAGAAGAGACAATGTAATTCATTTGGGAAACTTAATATGCTAATTGAGATCCCTTCCTTCAATGTCAATAATCTTTTCCACGAACTTGGTTGCATGGTCATCTGTTCTTGGATTCAAGTTAAGCTTTCTACAAGTGAAGAAAGGGGATTATAAATTTGCACAGCATACAGGAAACCTCTGTTCCTATGATAATAGTTTGCACTCTTCTGGATCTGGCTGCAGGACTGTGGCCAAAGCAGTATTATGGAAACGGAATAGTCTATCCCTATTCCTAGCAACATTCCCAAATCCACAGAAATAAGAGCACCAATAACCCTGAAAAGAAAATCTGATTAATTTTAAGAAAAGTGAGGCCAGACTTTGCGTAGCATTTAAGAAGCATATGCTTAAAATTAAGCATATACCTAGGGGTCATCGACTTCAGCGGCACTTATTCATGGGCCTAAGTGATGTCTTGATTTGGGATGTGAAACCTTCAAGATCAGAAAGCAAATGCACAGACTTTTCATTTTTATGATTAAAGGCATATCACATCAATCTCGTATCAACAAGGAGACTTTATTTATAGAATATGATATTAAATCTGAATTCCTTTCAAATATTGAGAGTATTTTGTTACATTACGCATCCAGGTGCTACATGTGATTTTGACAGGCAGCCTCATCTGAGAGGTGCCAATTAACAAATACACTCAGAAGCAGAGCATGACAAAAGTCACAACATCATCAGAGAAGGAATGTGTTTTCTCTCACAGGAGGAAATAGCAATGAGGAAAAAAGTTTGTTCATCTCCTCCAACAATATGCAATAGTTCCCCTCAGTTACCCCATTACTCTTTTACTAACTATAAAGAGACATCACAAAGGATTTTAATAACAGGATGAATAAATTATTAAGTATTAGATTTCTATTTTACAAAATACATCTCCATTGTTACTAACAAGTCAGAGAGAGTTAAAACTTGATGAAAAGGCTGTTGATTTTTTATCATGATGTTTGCTTTTAAATTCATTGGAGTGCTTAAGCAAGCCAATGAGTTCCACATTTGTTCCTAATCTACTCTGAAGGAAGGGGGCCAGCGGCAGGGTGAAACAGGCAGTGTCTGGCACGTCTGCTTATTTTCAGATAGAGTTTAAGGCAGCAGTCCAGACCTGGAGGGTGTTTTAAAATACTGATCTTGAATTTCTACCATACTTTTCTTCTTGGGAGGATATAATGGTGTCTTACACACTACGGCCACAATTCTACATTGAATTTATTCCGGCTTCATGTATGAAGAAGGGGATTAATTTTAGGAGGACTGGGGCTAAAGGTCACCATGGCCACTGCTTAATGCACACTGTTGCTGTTTAATGGTACGGAGAAGAAAATCTTACATGACTGCTTATACTATTAAATCTGCCAAGAAATAACCATGCAAAATGGAACTGGCACCTCTTCACTTCTGAAAAGTGCCAAGTGATAATTAATGACTTCAAATGTCAGAAACTTAATTTAATATCTTTCCTGGAGGACTAGTGACACTGTGCCTGACCGAATCAGCAGTAACAACTCTCTCGTCCGAGTCATCATCTGCCAACCTTAGGAGTCTTTCTTTAGGACCAGGCCTGCTCAAACATCATTTCCCATACAAGATCTGGCAAGAGCACAATGTGCCCGAGGCTGTGACTGCATGCTGCTGCTAGGTGAGGCTTTCTGTCCTACGGGTAACCCAAAAGGGCCAACTCACCCCTCCAGTCATATCTTTGTAGACGTTACCTGTTGCTGACTCACATCCTGCCAAAGAAGTAACAATCATCTCCTACAAGAACTAGCCCTGATCCTCAAGTTGCGTCCTACCAAGTGCGTGCAAGCAAAGGACTCCCAAACCTCATTGACAGCATGAGGTACTGAGATGCATGCTTATGCTACTGAACTCAATGACCAAGAAGCTTAGCAATTCATGCCTGTTTTTACATACTTAGTCTATACCATAATGTAATGAAAAGAGAAGATTTTTAGCAATAAAACAATCAATATGTTTTCAAGTCACTTGGTGCAAGTCCCCTGGATGGTTAGTTTTTCTTTTGATCTCAGTGAACTGCCTTTAAAACTTTCCTATTTCTGAGAGAGAGAAAAAGATCCTGTTTTGCTGAGCAGCAACTTTAATTTGTATGCAACTTACTTTCTTGTTTTGTCAACTTCAGACAAGGGCAACAGGTTAATTGCTGTTTTTATTGGTATAACGGATACCAATTATAAGGTGTGTGTCAAACTCCTGTGTTCTAGTTAAGTGAAAAAAACAGATCACGTATACTATTCACACTCTGGTATCCAAAGTAATGAGAAGTTGGAATATCCCAGGCAACAGAAAATAAAAAAAGATAATGAAAATAGTAAAGAGACACCTCGCTACTGTGAGGCAGCACAGATCCAGCATGGCCGGCTCCGAGACAAAGCTGAAAAACCCTGCCTGATCGAGCCAACTCCCCAGCTCTCATCAGGCTGCGCTTACGTGCTCAGTCTCCACAGCAGTCCTGTGAATTCACTGCACAGGAGTAAATCCTTCCAGATCCCAGGGCTGTGGGGGCTGCAGCCACAGAGCTCTCCCCATGATCGGTGTGGTGGTTACAGCACAGCTCCTCCCATCTCCTGCGGGAAACACAAGTGTCTTGTGGGCCACCCTACGCATGCCTGTAACATGCTTATGGTCTGAAAGAATCCACTGAGCTACATGCTAGTTTAGGAAGCTCACTAACAGATTTAGCAGACAAGAAAAAGAAAATGTGTAGGATTTAACATTTTTCTTCTTTCTTTAAAACTGGAAACACTTGGCAGATGCAATGAACCTGGTGTGGCCATCTCTTCCCACGGCTTCACGTGGCTGCGTAACATTCTCATCCAAATTGCTCATTTGGTGCAAAGTTCCTCTTCAGAGAGTTTTCTTCCAAATTTTCCCCCACTCTTCAAGTGGTCTTAAAGAAAGGACTTGGGCAGCTGGACTTCAAATGACCCTTGAATGCTGTGCTTACTTTCACAGCAGGATGCATCAACTGCCTCATCAAATAAGTCTCAAGCAGACAGGTTTGTTGATTGGGAAAGCAAAATCTCAAGCTGAGGGTAAAGGGTATGTCACAAATATTAGTGTAAGTACAGTGAAGGCCCTATATCCTTGCAGAGAACAGTGTTCGCCCTAGGCTAAAGTCTGTGCTAATATTTTGAATTTATATTGCATCTTCTCAGCTGATCTTATGGGAAAAAGGCCGATTGGACTTTATAGCTCAACAGCTAATAGGATTCTACAGGATTTGATAAAGAAAGTGCTGTTATAGGTTTAAATATCCTGTAACAAGGAATATAGAGCTGTGTTAAATTTCAATATTGTATAAAATATTTGCCCTGAAAGTAGAGCTGCAAATTCATGTTATGTGTTAATAGTTTAAAATTAAATACCTGGATGTGTAGCTGCTGCTGAAGCCCATCCTGAGGAAAAAAAGATATCCTATAATTTTATAGCCAAAATCTCTGACATCTGCAGTATCTTCCACTCCAGGTGTTTCCTTTGCTTTTGAAATTTGGATTCCAAGAAAGAAGAAAATTGAGACTCTGCAAAAGCTTAATCCAGAACCAAGGCAGATCAAAATGAATTTAGGCACTGCTGCTTACAGAAATATCTGGTGAGGCGTATGGCACACTAACAGACCTTGGGTTGGTATTACCGGTCAGGCCCTCTGCAACATCTGGCCTCTCCCCAGGCATGTGTCAACCTCCTTTTTTCAGTACCACTTGTGCTTGCAGACAGCAATACAGCAGCCAGAGCTTCTTACCCAACACTGAGAACTCCCACGGGAAGCTGCGCAGAGACAAGTGTTAACACCACAGGGCACCAAAAGCTTGGTGTTTTTATCAAACTGGTTTTAAGAACGCAGCTGAAGTACCAGAGAAGCAAAGAATCACCAAGAATTCGTACATAGGGCCATGCTTCAGATTGACTAGAAAGGGAACAAAATCTTGAAGGAAGCATGTGAAGGACCACAAAGTCCCAGGCGGACTAGATACTGAAGCATGGATTGAGCCCAGCTGATTTTGACAGCTCTTTACAAACAAGACCCTTCGGAAGCTGGGTCCCTCCTGATGAACTGACTGGGACAAAAAGAGCTGCTCTGCAAACTGGACCTTGCTGGAGAAAAGCCAGATAAGTGTATGACAAAGACCATACCTGATCCTAGGGAGAAGATCTAACAAGTCAGATTCAGAAGCCATAAGATATTTATGATGGCAGCAAAAAAATAAACTCTCAACTATAAGCTCGGAAGCAACAGGCTTGCTGAGGTATCTCCTAGATAACAATCTAATGAGAAATCTCTCCCCAGCTCTCTCCCTCCCTCCCCTCCTCCGTGTGTGCAACCCTTTGATGTACAGCTGCGAGGGCTGGCCAGGTGCAATCTGTTTTATTGAGTAGCTTTGTAAAATATTCTCAAGACTTGAGATGAATCTGGGTTCAATGTTTTATGCCTATGAGTTTCAGTTCCTGATAGGGAAGCTCAGCAGCTGCTGGCTGAGCACATCTCCTCGCTTGGAAGGCACTGTACCGCCCCTCTTCAGCTTGCAGAAACCTGAGTGAAGAAGCTGAGGTGCGGGACAACCCTGTATCTTTCTACAAGAAAAGGCTGGGCAGAGAGCTGGCATTCAGTGAGGGGAAGGTAATTGAATGTGAATTTGTAGAGGATTAACTCCTTGCAGTCTCTCTGAACCAAACTTGCAGGGTTCTGCCTGTGAACAGAGGACTGCAGGAGGGAAGAGGCTGGGGATTTTTTTATGCGCTGGCTGCTATGTTATGTTCTGGGCCACTGCACTCAGATGTACTTCTCCACTACTTAGCTTCCAAGTGAGGCCAGATTGCTCATCCTGGCTTTAACTCCTTCTCTGCACAAGTCCAGCCATGTGCTGTGGAGCTGGTTTGGATGATCCCCTTCTCTTTACCACGCAAGGACAAGGCTGTTTGAACCTGCCTCCATCCTCAAGAGTAGGTGTCTGGAGTGCAGTGCTGGGCAGACACCCAAGACAGCTTTCAACAAGCTAGGCTGAGCCTTGAGAGCAACATAACCAGTTTTCATTTGGCACTTGGGAGCAACGTAACCACTCTGCCAAGCTAATGCAACCTGCTTCCAAGGAAGTCTAATTAACCCAAAAAGGCATCACACTAGTGTCATCACCTGGCTCTGGATTGCTAAACAAGCACCTCTGGGGCACACTCGGGCATTTCCAAGAAATGCTGCTCTGCACCACGTCAGCTGCATACTGTAGCATACCACCTGCTGCTGTCCACAGCTGAAAACTCCTGAAGCACAGGCAGAGATGTACGTGCTATCCCACACACCCCAATACACACAGCCAGCAAGAAGACAGGCAGCATCCAGAGACACTAAGCAAGTAAAGCTCAGAGATGGCAAACAGGCAACCGTAAGACAGTCAGATGTAGTCCGAGGTCATTATAACACTCAATTGCTCATGAGAGAAGGGGTTAAAGAAGTTCTGATGTATACAGGATTACTTAATGATCACTGTGCTTACCAGGGAACCAAGCTGATAAGGGATGCTTAGCGCTTTTGTTAACTATTGTGCAAACTTTCCTAATAAGGACTAGGGAGTCGCCTCACCAGCACAGAAAGTCGTTGCAGGGTCCCGTTAGAAAAGCCTAAGGACCAGCTAAAAACTGAACCTGCGGTTTTGATAAAAGCCAAAGGGAACGACTGAGTCTGTGCAAGAACAAAAGGTTACTAGCGGTGACGAAGAGGAGTCGTCTATCTTCATCCCCACGACCACCGATGACCACCACAAGAAGGTACTGCGCAAGCGCAGTGGGGAGGAGTCTACGGAGATGACCCCTTGGAACTAATTTTAATACCAAGCGGGGACAGGTCATGCATATGTATAGGCGTATTGGGAAATCTTATGAATATGTATGCACAACGTGTATAAATTGAAGCCAAGCTACTACCCTGGGCGCGCACGACTTTGGTGGGACTACCCCCCGTGCCGCCCGGCACCGAATAAACATACCTACTTTACAATCTTACAGATTGTGGAGTCTGCTTTCCGCACGTCACTCAGTGCTCGTGACTGTCTTGCTCATTGGAGCTGTTCTCCTCTGCCCACACATGACTCTCCGTGGCCCTTGACCCTCAATCAGTGCCAGCAGCGTCCGACTGCAAAGCCAAGTGCTAGCCCCACACAGCATGCACAAAGGATCAAGAAACACCCATTTCCCTCCTTCTTTGCCAGGGAATCCACAGATGCTGGATTCCATCTACAGGTTTTTTCCTCTCACCACACACACAACAAGCAATTTCCAATATACATGCTCATTACGCTCCAGTGGAGCATACGATAAAGTGAAGGTAAGCGGCAGCCGGAGGACTGTCTGCACACAGCAGCCAATGATGGGGAAGCTGTTCTCAGCTTACAAAATTGACTCAGACACTTCCAGAAATTCACATCAGATATCCACCCTCTCTGAATGGATAATAAATACGTCTGACCCAATAATCCAAGTGTTATCTGCATTCCAGCTAGCAAATCATACAATACAGCTACACACCTGATGTAATTTTAATAACATAAGACCACAAAGAGCAATGGAGCACAATGGCAAAAGCAGACAAGGGAACATTGATTTTCAGATTGCATTCCACTATAAACATCAAACTGCTGGTGGTTTATCTGAAATATAAGCAGACCTAAGCGGAGCAAAGGAGGCTGAAGTTCACGCGTTTAGGCTGAACAGTGCTTAATATGCTAGCCCCAGTGAATCCTGCAGGCAAGCCGCCTCTGCCAGCCATAAACAGATATTCCTCATTCAGAATCAATGCAACTTCAACTACAGTTGTACTAATTGTAATAGCTGGACTTTGACAATATCCATGCACATGTTATGCAAGACAGGTTCCTGCCTACAGGGGGAGAATTTAAACTTCTTTTAGCACAGATAATTATACCTTATCTTATGTTCTTGACCAAACTCCTCATGCTCCTGTAACATAAGTTTTAACATCCTGAATGCCTTCAGCTCTCACTGACTTCCTGTAGTCCCAGGAAGAGAAGAGCTTCTGGGGAAGAGGTCCACAGGAGAAGGAGGCTCACTGCTAGCTTTTGCTGTCATTTACTTAGTTATCAATCAGGTATAACTTACCTGACATCAGCTGAATTATTCCTTTTTACAACCAGGAAATCGCAAGCACAATTTTGTACACTGACTTTATTCAAGTCAGGGAAGATCTGAAATTCCTTTCAGAAGCTACTTTCCACCTAACATATTTGGGACCACACATACTATGTTTCTTTGCATGTTCCGTAAGCCATTAGAACTGGCTTAATCCCTCTCCCCATTCAGAATGCATAAGCTTCCAAACCACACACCAAATGGCACTGAGTTTAGATAAAAAGGAGTTAAAATTTCAACTTACTTCTCAACAGGTGGTTTGGACAGACCTGTATTCTTAAACCTAATACTGGCGTACTAGTGGTGATGAACATAACTTACAAAGGGCTAAGTTAGGAACATGAAAGAAGATATCAGCCATGGACACAGGGAGACCTTTCTAGGGATTAATTCTCTATATACTGATGCACTGCATGCTGCATAGGTTCTGCCGTAAGCAGCTGCTCTTTTCTGCTGTCAAAGGCAGACACCAGAAGAAATGGGGCTTTAGTGTGATAGGTCTAGTGAATGACACCGAGGAGAGTTCTCCTAAACTCTGATGGCTTTGACGGCTGTCAGTATTGACTCTGTGTCACTGCAGCCAAGAGCCAACTTTCCTTCTTTACCGGCACACTAAACAAACACATGAGGACTCTCCTTCTATCTGGGCCAGCAAAACCTGCAGCCAGATCTCAGTTGAAAGCCACTACTTACTTATAGTACAGTATTACTGTAGTGCTCAGATTTCCCAAGAAATGTGGTGGCCATCCAAGGAGATGACAGTGTTTAGGTACTCTCTTGCTTCCACAGGAGTCTGTGGAGGACTCCCTACTGATTTCAGTAGCAACAGGATCATGAAGACACACGATTCAGCTTTCTAGCTGATAAACACATACTATTGGCATTGCTATCACATTGGTCCCAACTATAACATTTCCTGGTTCTTTCAGAAGCTTTTCAAGCACCGTTTGGGGCTCAGTGAGCATTATTTCACCATCATCACCTTTTTGAAGTGCTAAAGAAACATTTACCAGTATGCAAATACTTACAATTGTGAGTTTACACACAATTGTGTGTAAAGAAGGGGAGAGCCTTCTAAACCACTGTCTGTTTTTCTTTGGCAGAAATACAGAGCTGGTCACATTCTGGAAGCTATTTAAAGCCTAACACTTTTCAAAGAACAAGAGCCTCTAGAAAAAAAGCAACAGAGCTTCATTCTCCACTGGACACCTCCAATTTCACACCAGTGCAACAGTATCAAACAAACGGCCAAGAATGATTCATGGTCTGGAAAACACGCTTTTCTGTGGGAGATTTAGAGAATTCAATCTTGTTAGCTTATCAAAGAGCAGGTTAAGAGGAGATTTGATCACAGTCCGTAAGGATCTACACAGTATCTGGTATCTGATCCTAGGCAGTTCTTTAATCCGGCAGACAAAGGTATAAAAAGATCAAAGAGCCAGAAGGTGAAATTAGACAAACAAACTGGAAAAAGCAGACTTTTTGCTCTTTCCCTAGCCCTTCAACCTGGGATGTCATAGATTGTCCATTTCTTGCACGCTCTATGTTTGAATTTCTTCCTACAATAGGTATGTTCTAGCGCAGTCACATATTAGTGAATTTAATGCTGGAATTCACAGGTGAATTTTATTGTTCTGTAGTTTAACAGAAAATCAAGCTAGATGCTCATAGGCCATTCTGGCTTTAAAAATAAAAATAAATATGAAATAGAGTTATACAAACATGCAATGTAATAATGTCACTTATAAAATTATTTTTTGACATTTAGAATATATTTTTGCAACAATATCTGTGTTGATTATGAAACACAGCAGGTAAGATCTTTTTTCCTTTTGTCTGTAACGAGTTGGCTCACTCACTCCTTACAGTCATGCAATTTATTTTGAGGCAAAGTGAGGAGGTTTGGGATTTGTTTGGGTGGATTTCTTGTTACTATTAATTTCTCCCCTAAATAATTAATATAGAGGCATCCTCAAAACTCCCACACATGGAAAACGCACATTCATAACCATGAAGATCTTCAGTCGTTAGCCTGGAATGCAGCTGACCTTTCCTTTCTCAGCCGTTACAGTTTCTTAGCTTCCACAAATGGATATTTACTCTTTTTTCTTTTTTTTTTCTTTTTTTGGAAATCTTCCATTCACAGTGTGCTAGGGGATTTCACTCAAAGTAACACATGCTCCACAGATTAGCAGGCTCTTAAAAATATGCTTGTCTTCTCTTTATGGGCCTGGTCTATTAAAAAGAAGTTAACGGAAAGACACCCATTAGCTTCTGTGGGTATTGGACTGGGGCCTAAATTATTGCTAGTGCTAAACACGCACAGTCAGAAAGTATTTCAGAAAACATGTGCTATATACTGTTCTCTGAGCCTAAAGCGGATTTCCCTGAGATCCTTTCCAAACTCCAGTGACTAGCTCTGAAGAAGACATCTGCTCTCCCACGGAGCATCTCCCTCTAACAATGGGCAGGGATCAGGCATTCTCTGTGTGCTCGCAGTGGGTCTTTATATCACTTATGTCAGGCTTTATGCCCTCCACACGCACACACGCAGCTCTTCTATGCCCTAGGTTCTCTCCTCCGCATCTTACACTGTCAGCTTCTCCTTTCTGGGCCATCAACGAGATTAGTAGTTGCAGCTCACAAAAACTGAATAGTTAGTGAACCACTGATTTTGATATTGTCATGTTCTTCTAAGCAGCCGCATCTAAGAGCCCCATATAAGCACCACATATAAATACGCATCAAATGCACCTTGTGAGCTGAGGAGAAGTGTCTTAATGGATCGAACAATTGCATGTGATGTACAAAGTACATTTTGCAGACTCCTAAACATTTCCCTGGCAAGACCATCAGTGGGCTCGCCAGCTCATTACAGAATGCTAATTATATCCTATCAAGTGACCTGAAACTGCTAAACAGCACTGAGTTATGTATGCTTTCATGGGAAACGCCAGAAAGCTAAACCTCTCCACAGTTGGCCTAGAAAAGATTAGTTTACGGAGATGTCTGTTCCTTGTCAAAAAATTGCTTCGATTTCTTTCTCTCATGTTGCACGCGGACAGATCATTACTGGCTTGAAATTGCAGAATCCATTTCTTCCCCTTAAGAAAATCCATGGTAAATCTTACAGGGTTAAACTAGTAATTTTAAAAAACAAAATGAAAACAGGCAGAAACAGGTTTCTGAAGATAAACAGAGGTTTAAAAATTGGTTTTAGTTCTAAATGGAAGCAGAAGTGCAGACAGAGAGAGCTGAAGTTTTCAAAGTGAAAACAGAATTTGAAATCCAGTTGTGCGCAATCTAGACTGCTCAACCACTTCCACTTATTCCAGTTACCTCCCCATTTCGTCACTACTGCGATGCTCACTCGCTGCTGCTTCTCTTTAATTAGGCATCCATCCCGCAAGCTGTGTCCCATTCACTGCAACAGGGCATGAGGTCCAGCTATACGGAGCACTTCGCCATCTGTTCAGGGCTGGGTCAGACTCACATCATTGCGTGTTTGAAAAGCGTCCCATATGCTGAAGCCCCACTCCTAACAGAGGCCTCTTAGGCAAGGCGGAACAGAAGCCTGCTTAGATATTAGTACAGAAATTAAAAATTACAGATTTTTTCGAGCACCAAGCAAGTTCTTTGTTCCTACAGATCTCCCATGACTTTCCTCAACTGAAGGAGATAAGTGTCTGTATTTACAAACAGGGAAACTGAGCACAGGAAAAACTGATAGCAGAGCCAGAAATAGTACCTCAGCTCCGCAGTCCCAGCCCAGTGCCAATACACTAGGATACACTTGTCTTTCAGGAAGCTGCTATGGTCAACTCCCTTTAACTGCTGCATTCATGCTTCTGAATGTGCTGGGTTTATTTTAAATATTTCCTACCTGGAGGGAGAGAGTAAGCCAGCTTGTGCGTAAAATATGCTAGTACACATTTCTAATTTGATGTCTATAATATCCTGCATGTTTTATGTTAGAGAGAAAGAAGAAAAAAAGCTTCAGGATACTATCTGCTTCCACCACACTGCTGAAATGACAGAGGATGAAGACATGCATGGGGAAGTCAGGAATTGATTTGCAAATATGTCCTATCTGTTCCAGTTCTGGTCGCATTAATAGCGAGGCTCCTGTGAGTTATCTCTGCCGCATATGCTCAATGCCAGTTTAGAGAAAGGAAAACTATTCATCTCCAACTCTTAAAGAAGTTCCTACCTTACCCAAATTGTTGTGACACTGCTGAAAATGCCAGAGCACATTGGAGCTAGAGAGTTTAGAGCTAAATTCATGAATATAGAGAGAGGAGAGACAGACCTCTCAAATCTGCACACTCATCAGGTCTCTTTTTCCCTGACAGTCTTGATTCAGTCCATCTTAAAGATGCACTTTTGCTACCGCAGCATTTGAGCTCTCCTCTCCTCACAGCACATGAGCTGTCTGACCCCAACGGCCCGGAGCTGACTGGGGTGGCAAGTGACATCTGACAAAGAGTGACAAGTGAGAGCATCTGCAGAGCTCAGATATGCCAAAGAAGACCCTGGAACATGAAGCTGGGCCCTTACCTGGAATAGTAACACTTAGGTCCACAGATATTAGCTGTTTGAATTTGATCATCTTCTCAGTTCTTGAGGAAGAGATTGGGATGAAAGCCAAAAAAGGAACCTACCTAAGGAACACAAAGAAAGTAGGAGCTGCCTTTAAGAAGGGATGCATTCAGTTGCTCTCCACAGGCTAGACAACTTTATGACGTGCTCCAGACTTCTTTACATGCTGGTTCCACTCAGAAAAAAAATACAGTTAATTTAGACAAATGGTGGAGATCGTTGATCTAGAGACAAGCATGCAGTTCATCCCTCAAGGCTAAAGAACTGCTTACAGAGCCACCGCTTTCCAGTAAAGGAATTAGGGGGTCAGAGCAAACAAGGAACTCAACATGAGCTCCTAGTGCAATGGGACCAGCAAAGTCATACATCAACAACAGATGGGCAGCTGAAGCAGAAATGTCCTTTGAGTTGAAATAGAATATACCCTAACCCAGTTCATCTGCACTAAAACAGCAGGGAGCATTCGCACCACCTAATGAGCAGCTGACCTAGGAAGGCAGTAAGCCCAACACAGCTAGAGCGCAGAGAACATGGGAACACAGATTTGACATTTACAAGCCAGACAGAACATAGTAAAAATGGTGAAGACAGGTTTGTATTTCCTGAAATGTCTCAGGAGGGTGGAAGATGGGAAGCAGCAGCACCGTGGGAATGTCCTCTACATTTCTGAGCAATATGAGAGAACGTGCTTCTAACTTTGGCACTTGCAGACTTTTTGTTTCCTCTGCTTCAGCATTTAACACAGGGGATATGCCTGAAACACTGGATCACACAACAGGAAAAAGCTCTGGAGCCCTTTGGGAAGCGCACACCGGTGCTGGGGTGCAACACTGCACTGACCCCATGTTCCAGGCACAGCCCTTTGGTGAGCTGAAGGATCCACTGACCATATTGAAGCTGCACCTTCATTATGGGCTCACCAAATGGGACAGAAGTCACAGCACTCTGCAGCAATTGGATGGCAGATGGCTCTCAGGGATTAAGGGAGCTCTGTGTAGATCCATAGTCAGTATAGACGTGACCACTACAACCCACGTTCCTTACTGGTCCAGTATTTTCTCACAGAGCACCTAAAATTTTTACATCTCCAATTTTGCAATGGTTAAACACATCTAAGCACCTGCTATGAAGCAGAAAGGATATCAGCTTTCCCTCATCCACAGAGCCATGTTTCTGTGGCCTGGAAAGCCCATAATGATGGTGTAAAATAAAAAACTACCAGCACAGCTTGATTTAAGCACGTGCAAATGCATCCAGGATACATACATATTCCATGCAGGGGATGGCAGGCTAAGCTACCATCGCAGCGTGTGCATACTAAGTGGAGGCTTTGCAGTGCTACTAAAGAGAATGCACGAGGTGTCTATTTGCACAGACAAACACAATAGTCAGATTCAATTATTCTCTGTGGACAGCTCCGGAACAAAATGCTAACACACCAAACAGTGTTTTAATGAGAGGGTCCCATCCCCAAAGACCTGGTAGTTCAATTTATATAGCAGAAGAAACAGGGACAATCTTCTCTGCATAAGCGGAAAATAAGCTGGCATACCTAAAATGTTCAGAATTGTAATATGGTTTCACTTGCCATGCAATTTCCCATGTCTTTTTCCTTTGCTTGGCTTTGTTCTGTTGTCTGACAATACAGGAGGTGAAAAAGAAATTTCTATTGGCAGCCCTCAGCATACACCACATCCTAAAAATGTTCAGGGTTAATGAGAGGAAAGAAGGCTTTTCTAAAAAATGCCGTTTTCTCCATGCATGTAACTCAGAAGACACAGAAGCCCTTTGAGGTTAAAGCAAGCTAAAAACTTAAAATGCACTTCAGTGACCTGAAGGATGGTGTCTACAATTATATACTGCAACATAGACAATCCAGGTTCAATACTGGCTCTGCCACTGATACTTGTTCAGTCCCTCAGCCTCTGAGCCCCAGGTCATCATCTTGAAAATAGAGTTCAAAAATGGAGTTCAAAGTAGGCCTTCAGCAACATGATTTGTGCATGTGCTATGACTAGGTTCCAGAGGGTACTGATAATTTAGGGCAACTACACCAATATCACTCGGTGGATCTTGCTCTGGATTCAACTTTTTTTGCTAGACTCACAAGAATGACATGCTAGCTGAGACAGCCACTCCCCTGGCAGTGTAACCCAGCTGTAAATCTAGAAACCTGTCCTAGAGTCTTGGGTTTTGGATCCAACATTTCAGCTTGGACTCATCTTTCATTTAAATCAGCGAGGAAGAAAATTCAGCATTTGATTGAAACCATTGATGTACAGAGCTCTCCTTACTGATCGAAGAAAAGTGATTATCTGCTCTTTTTTGAGAAGGAAAACGGCTGTTTCTAAAGAAGGGATCACAAATGCCAATGTGCATTTTCTATAGAATTCTGAATTGTATTTCACAGCTCCAGATAAAAATTAATGACTTTGAGGTGTGGAGAATGCTCTGACTGGGATCCCTTTTGCTTTTATTTCTTATGCCTTACAGCACAGACACAGAGTAAAATCTCTTTACAGATATAATTGTGTTATATCACGATACTAGACAGACATGGTGCTGAGACCAGACAGTAATTTACTCACTAAGGCTCTGATCCAGTTTCCTCCGAAATCAATGTAAAGGTTTCCTCTGACTTGAATGGCTATTGACTGGATCAATCTTTTTGTCTTCATAGCTGGAACATGGCAATTTTCCCTTATTGTTCTGTGACCTTGCTTTCTCATTAAACTTCACTCAAGGGATTCATAAGATACAGAATACTGCATGTGGAAGATAACTCGAGAGATTTATTATACCCAGTCATGTCTAAATAGAGTAGTGACAAGCAGGCGAACATACTTCTTTTCCAACCGTGCATTCTGCTGGCCATCACGAGAATGTCAAGTTTCACTTTATGCAAGGTAAGATCTTACACATAATACCCAGATCTCACCCCCTACAAAGTCATGGAGATATGCGCAATGGGGTAAACTAAGGACAATTCGAACTGTAACATTGCTGGGGTTTGCTGATGTCGATTTGAATTGGACACTTAAATGCATGTAACAAAAGTTCGGCTGTTTGTGCTCTTTTATTGAACTCTGCTGGGTCATCCAGTCTCTTGCTCTCGCACACAACCACATCACTGGTCCCTTTCATAAACAACCATGATCCACATTAAATACATGCCCCTTTTCAAAAGCTGTGACAGAAGCCTGCCCCTCACTTCTCTACTCACCAGAACATTACAGTTTCCAGTCTGAACTGACTCACAACCAATGTATACATACCTAATCCTGTGCCAGCCTAGTCCTTTAGCTTAAATAGTTCTTTTCCTTCCCTGGTATTAACACCCGTGATGTATTTATAGACACTCATACCCGCTTTGTACCGCAGCTTTGCTGGGCTAAGCAAGCCAGGCTATTTTTATTTCCTCTCTTATGATGGCTCTTCACTCCGTTTAGAGTATTTTGCACCTTGCAGTACTTTAAAGTACTTGCAAAGGTTTAGACAAATTATTATATTTTACGGCCAGATTAGGCCATTATGACATCCTCAATTACCCTGGGTACAGAATACCACCTGTAATTTCTGCATTTTGGCCGTAATTTCATGTTGAACTAGGGCGCATATTTAATAGGCAGCAGAGAAACAAATCCATAATACTCTAATGCATCAGGCCCCAATTGTGCTCAGGTACCTAAATAATCAGAGACTCAGTAAAGGACGTACAGAGGGTAGAGCAGTAAAAACCAGAGGCCATGAAAAATGCTGCATTGTTTTAACAAATACATGTTCTGTGACACAGTAAGCATCACAAAGTGCTCGCAAAGTTAAAGTACAAACTTGTTATTCACCCAACATTTATAACAGTATCAAGATTTTCTTTACAAGGGAGATTCCTAGCAACAGTTCCACTTGTTTTTATTTCTGTGCAAATATTTAAAAATCATTCCAGCCAGAAGTTCAGAGGGAAGACAATAAAGAAGAAAACACAGAGCTGATGTAAGATGAAAGCAAAGCTAGCTTTGAGTTTCTGGTCCCAACCAAAAAACACGTGGAAAACATAATGGCAACATTGGGGTTTACATTCTGTTTTGTAAACAATAACATAATGTAACAATAGGTCTTCATGCAGCAGAGTATATTCATCAGCTTGGCCAGCAGAACTTTAGCTGGTGCAGGTCAGCAGCATGCAGAAACATCAGCCCCATCGGGATCCAGGACACTTTCAGACCGACGCTTTCAAAATGAGCTGAGGCACCCCTGCAAGGCTCACACTGCTTTCTTCTAATGACTCCAGCCACCTGGCCCAAAGGCTCACTCCTACTGTGGAGTGCCTCCTTCGATTCATGATTACTTTGAAGCAAGTGGAATTATTTGCAGATGAGGTACTAATTTTGTATGAGCAGAAACAGCACAACCTGCGGCTTAGCTTTAAGATGTCCTGAGCACCCACAGCTTCCATTAGCTTCCTCTGAAGCTCAGAATCTTCAAAAGCAAAGTCAGCATGCCCTCAGGGCCTGATTTTTCCCCAACCCCAGAAGCACTGAAAACTAAAGCATAAGGGTTATCAAAGGAGTGTGTGAAAATGTACTACGTTGTATAGCGTACATTAAATTAATACTAAATGTGTATCTATCTAGTGCTCCCTGCAGCTGGTCTGCCAGCGAGACACCAGCCAGGACATCTCTACAATTGGAAAAGCAGATGGGCTGTGGTATTTTCATTAGGAAGAACTTACTGCTCACAGGTCCATGAACACATTCTTCCCCAGGACTGATACTTTACAAGCTAAAAAAGGCAATGCACTGGATAAACCTGTGAAGGTGTTCTAGTCTAAAAAAGAGGATTTTTCCATCACTGGCCATGTAAACATAGCTGCAATAAGGAACACCAGTATTGTTAAGTCTGAATCTACAGCTTTCCTGTGATACCTGGATTTAATTTTCACTAAGCCTGCACTTTACAAAAACATAATTTTTTTCCAGTTTTATTTGAGTCTATTTTCCATGCCCTTGTATTTTGGTAGAGAGGAGAGAAAGCAGTCCACAAAGTGTTCTAGAAAAAGTACATCCTATGGATTTAGGATAAAACATATCTTTAAAAAATGAACTGAACCATCACTTCTATCTCTGCACCTCCATAGGCTTTGCAAATATTGCGGCCATCATCCTATCTTCATTTCTGAAAACAATGATGCTTTAAGATCTGGCCATCCCTTCTTGATATCAGCTTAATTAAAAGCTTCATTAAATGAATTGTTTCACTTTGTACCGAAACAAATTAGGAATACTTACATGATCAGTCAGCTGAGCAGCAGATAATGAACAGCTGAGAGACAGTAACAACCAAAAACAGTACAGCTGTTTAAAAGGTACAGGCATGGCTCTCTCTCAAAATTTGCCATATCCTTATGAACTAGATAAATATGCTAATAGATTTGCCCCTCCCACACCTAGATTTCCTAATTACCATTGTGTGGTCTTCTGTAGCCATATGGGTTTGAGGACAGACCTGAAGGCAGAAACCAGAGTCTCTCCTTACTGCACTCACTTCTCAGCCAATTTCATCCCTCGGGTCTCGGCAGTAGCACTGAGCAGGTTCCCTTTTCATCTGAACTCCCCCCAGCAAGTTCCTCTTGACAAACACTGCAAATGCATTTTTGTCTACAAACAGCTGCGAGGCTGATTTTATTGTTGTCCATAAAATGACTGCATTTGCAAAAAAACTTAGGCAAAGAAATATCAGAGGAAGTCCTAGTAGTTTCATGAGCACTCATGTAAATACGCTTTGGCATAAGCGTCTGCACAACTGACTCATTCAAGCCCCCCCTTGTTTAGTGAACACTTCTGCCATTCACTCAGACTCCCAACAGACTCGCATGTGGCTTGTCTACGCTACTCTATTGGCCACCAACAGACGATAGCCATGCAAAACCGCACTGCAAGCACTCAAGCAAGCTTAAAACTGAAATTTGTCTGCTTAAAAGCCCACATGTACGCTTACTTTGAGTAACAAACAAATTTATCAGGACTTAAATCCTTGCGTGAAGACAAAAACAAAGCTATATTTGCTGAAAGTAGTTGATTTAGCTAAAGGATACGGAGCCACAAAGAAGCTGTCTCTTTGGCACAAGCCACTGATTAATGGACACAGTGGCCTAAGCAATACATTGTTATCTCCGAAAAGGGTCACCTCGCCCCAACTACCAAAGCAAGCAATATGAGCTAACATCGCACATAAGAATGGATTCTCTGTATGTATGTACAGATGCGTACGACAATCTTTAACAGAAATCCACCTGAGACACAGGTTAATAGGAAAGAATCTGAAACAACCTACTTTTTTCTAATCCAGGAAATCAGACTAAAATTCCTCAATGGGGTCTGGGTTTTCTATTTGTTCTGTTTTGTTTAGTTTTGTTTCACAGAGGAAGAAATCCGTGCTCCCAGAATGAGGAGATGCTGTATGCCAAATGTCAGCATGGAGCACATTTTTACAGCCAGCTTCTAAACCCATGAATAAAGAAAAGGGCTTAGCAGAAATACTGACAGAAGTTTAACCACAGTGGGCCAAAGTTAGCCTTGTGTAGGTGCAGGCAACTCCACTGATGCTAATGGACTTACACCAAGGCTAGAGTTGGCCCAATGCCTCTAGCTGGCACCGCTAAAATCTGCAGGCATGATGCAGAAAGACCTCACCCTGGAGGAACTGGATGCTTCCCCTTGAACCTGTTGGGATTCGTGTTCATCAGAATGGATTGTATCAGTTCTTTCATAAATGAGCACCTGCAGATTCACCCATTATCAGCTCTGAAGAAACTCGATGCCAGCTTTTCACGGGGCAGTGATTATGCTCCTAGTAAACTGTAAAGCTTGAGGGATGATAATGTGCCCCTCACTGGCAGAAACCTCCATCAGGCCTCCTTTTGCACACAGCGCTCCGCTTTGGTTTTTTTTTTAAAAGAAAGACCACACAGGGATTTTGACATTCTGCAAATGGAAAGCTGTAGCTGGTTTCTAAACGTGATGAATCCGATCCTGAGGGCCTTAGCTTCAGCAGGGAATGAATGATCAAGCTCAGGGAAAACAATGGTGCATTATCAAATTAATTTCACAGCGCAGGTCACGTGAGGTTCCCCAGAGTCCCACCAATGCCAAAACACAATTCGATTGTGTAGATCAGCGGCACAACTGCTGTCATCAAGGGCAAATTAACTGGCCAGACTCATCCCCTGGTGTAACCTCACTTGAATCACTGAGTAGGTCAGCGGGATCCTGCTATAGAGAATTTTAATGTGGAATTTGACTCACTTCAGGTTTTGCCAATAAGTGGAATTTCCAATCCATGTCTAGATTAGTAGATTCAGTAATACTGCATAAAAACCTGCTCCAGTGAGGAGCTCTACATAGGCCTAAAGCTTGTCCATATGAAGTCCCACTGCTTTGAAGTAAATCATGCTTGCTTCAATTTCATTAATGGAATGACAGTGGGTCACAGCAAGCGACCTCCGAATCCCACACAGGGAAGCACAAATACCCATACACAGCCTGACATTGACTGCGTCTGTATCATAATCAAATTGAAAGTGATTTAGGCGACAGTCCTGCAAAGAATTCTGCATGGGCACATCTAGAAATTTATCTTTTGAAACATTTGTCGAAAAGCTGTCCTGAGCAAAGCAGCTTTAGCTTAGCAAACACTGAGTACCTTGAAGTGTGCACACACTGAAATAGTTCGGCACAGCACAAGATTTTGCAACACTGTGGAAACCAACATGACAGGTACGTTAGGGATTTAACTAAAGACACTCGAAGTTAAAAGTATGGTCTGCTACCATGAGCTGAAAGATGAAAACTTTCCAACTGCAACTTCTATAGCTTCATTACAGCCTAAGTCCCTGAAGATGAGGCAGACACTCAGCAAGAGCTACACAAACAACTTGCAGCCTGAGTTCTACACTTCACATGCTTTTAATTCATTGGCGTGTTCTAATGAAAGGTGATGCTGAGTCACAGTTCAAAAAAATCGGTGATACAGAAGAGAACGGTGATATACGTGACATAAGAGGTGTGAAGCAAGAAGTTTAATAATGCAAAGGGCAAGATCATGTATTTAAAAACAGCAAGAATATTGTGGATATCACTGGCGAGAAAGAGGAAGATAAAGACCTGGGTTTATAACTGCATTCATTAGTACCTGAGCCATTAACAAGGCATAGTTGCTAACAAGACAAATGAAACCACATCATTGTATCAAAACACATTTTTCCAGCAGAGGTGGGAACGCATTAATGGAGCTGTACAGTACGGTTCTAACCTGTACCTAAAGAAGAGAAATTCAAACCTGAGTAGGTCCAGAGAAAAGCTACTCATGCTGCCATACACTTTATGAATCTCATGAGCTTAGACTGTTTAGCCTAGTAAAACAAAAGCTGAGCGGGGAGATGATTACTGATTATAAATACATCAGGTATGAAAGAGCTATTTAGGTTAAAAGAAAGTGTTCATACAAGAAAATAAATTACATAAGCTATCTCTGAATAGAATTAGCATACACCTTAGAAAAGATTTCTGTCAAAGGACTGAGTTTCTTTAACAGTTTTCCAGTGAGAATAGTGGGGACAAGACATCTACATGCTTTAAAAATGGGTCTTGCTAGATGTATTAAGGACTGCATACCAACACACCACCTTTCAAAAGCAGGGAGCAGAGTCAATAGCCTGGAGATAGCATCCCACCCCTGCATCTCTGTGGGGTACTTGAGATTCCACAGCCCTGGTGAGGGTCCCACTGTGCTTGACATTACACGTGGGCTTATCACAAAATGATTGACTCGTACTACACTGTAGTTTTATTATGTCTTGTCTTACCTGATAGATTCAAAGGACATCTTACATAAAAATAAATAAAACAATCATCTGGCCAAAACTTAAGTCAAGACTGCAAGAATTGAGGAGAGAAGGATTGGTGGGGAGTAGCAGCTGAGAAAGAAAAGACTTCAAAACCAGGAGAGTTAATACAGGGCAAATAAAAACCTACAACAACTACAATCTAAGCAACAGCTATGACTAGACAATAAAAAAACAACAGTAAACCCTGTGGTAGCATGTTACCACTCGTCAGATGAACATAAAAATTGACTCTATGAGTGCTCCTCGCCCACTGCAAATGAGAAGTGAAGCATGTTAGCCTAAATAAAATAACCTCCAGCAAGATTTTGGAGATGAGCAGCTGGAGTGATTACATCTTAGTCCAGCTTATCTTCAACTACAACACATTTGATGGCAGCCTCCACTGCACAGAGAATCAGCCACCAAAGGGTAACTCATTTCGCTGTGGTCCCACGATGTAAGTAGTCACATCAGCATACTGCAGGCAGCTGCAGCAATAAGCCTTCCCCAACACTTAGAAATTTTATATGGCATATGTATTTGGGGGTATAATGCATAATTCACATGACATATTTAGAAAGCTCTTATTAATTTAGTGATAGATGCTCTAAAAATACTGAGTGACGTTAAGATTTTTTAAAAATTGTTAAATTACATTTGTGAATTAACAGGAGCCAGGCTGAGTAATCACCACTTCATGTTCATGTATAGTTCATTCAGTTCAATTAAGTTCTGCTGTATAATGAAGAAGAGAAAATAGCCAGACAAAATGCTGTTGCAAGAATCTGGGTTACATCTAATATAGTTTCAAAAGAATAAGAAAACCAGTAAATTTTCGTTAAATCTTTTAAAGAAAGTAAGTTTGAGATTTTCTAAGGAGGCTGGTAGAATTACTGGTAGAATTATCTCATGCTCAGAGCAATGAAGTATTTTGTGAACTATCCTTAGGAGACATTCCACCCTGTCCAGCAATACAGTCATGTCTGAAGTGGAACACAGTACCTGTTTAACAGCGTATCATATAGATGCACAAATATTTTAGGAGAGAGGGTAAGGAACACTATAACCAATACAATTGCTATAGAGAATTACATGCACACACAGGTACAGGGTATCTTGAACATTCCTTGCATAGGGAACATCTGGAACTCTTCCTCCTAGAGAGGAGGCTAAATATTCCTTGTCTCTTGTTTGGGTTTTACCTTACTACATACCACTATGGCAGGACAGAATCAGTGAAAAAATAGTAACAATACCATTGGCGTCAAGGATTAAAAGGGATCGATTGAATTTTTAGGGCAAAAACTATTTATTATTTTTTGCTGTGCCTTACTGGCTGGTGGGTGACCTTACTTGTTGTAAGTCTGAGGAGGGTAATTTAGAAGAGAGGAGTTGGCTGATAGGCCAAAAGTGAATATGGATCCATATTCTCCCAACTCATCAATCCTAATTCTTTGTATGCAGAAATTTTTCCACAGACTCTCTCTCTTCGTGTAAAAACTCAGGAAAATCAATGAAGATATTACCTTTGTTATTTTCCACACACACACATCCCCTAGCCGTGGCTGCCTTGCTCCCCTTGCTGACGTTGCTTAGTGCCTACTCACACACAAGTTCAAGACACCTTTCTCTGGAGATTTATTCTTCCCTGTAACTCACTGTGGCAGCAAGAATATAAATTGCTCCAATTTGCAATCTGTCCAAGACTCAGGGACTCAAAAGCAAAGAGCGCCGAGGTACAAAATGGATGGATATTGACCAAGATAAGACAATTCAGGTATCAGAATTACTTCTTAAAGATAATGACTCCAGCAACATCCTACGCTTTGGCAGAGGAACTCTGCATATGAATCATGATTATCATCCTCAGTTCTGTGCTGAAGATCTAGTCATATCTGACTCTTCCCAACTTGTAAGAACCCAGACAATCACACCTCAGGTCGAGATCTGCAGAACGCTCATCATGTTCTCTTTAAGCCATGACATAGCAAGCAATGCTTCTCCACGCCATCAGCATAGGTGCTGTTATCATGAATTCCTAGCACCAGTGGTTTCTCTGTACACACGCTGACAGATGCAACTCCTGTTGATCTATCAGTGAGCTCTTTACCTTCAAGAAGTCCACATGAGAAAGACAGAACCTTTTACACTTCCATCTTTCTCAATTTGCCAGGTGCACCTAGAGGAAGAGCGCAAAGCAACGCTAACTGACTGGAGAGCAGATGAACACTGTTACACTGTGCTGCACAGGCAGCACAGGCAATTCCTGCAGCAGGCACTCATTTGATCAAAAGTGGTTCTGCTGGCAATTTACTTTTCTTGATCCCACAGAAAAAGAGTTCTAGTCTCTGTTTTAAACTTGACTTCTACTTGGTGCCCTCAGGAAAATCAAGCCCAGATAAATGATTTTCAAAAAGACAGTTTCTTTTTTTCAGATTCAGAAAATGATTTTGTCTTGATGAATAATACAAGCTTTATTCATTTAACTTAACTCAGAGCTACAAAGCACCTCTGCTCTCTCCAGGTAACTAAGGACGCATGCATTTTTAACACACCTGTCGCAAAATGAGTTTGCAGGGCAGACAGTCAGAAAATCTATCCTGTAACTTGGATAATGAGATACGGAGACATTTGAAACCACTCAACCTGCAGCTCTGTGCTGCCACTTCCGCAGATTCACTTTATTAAGGATGGCTACACTGTAAAGCATTTCTCTTTGGGGTGTGTGTGGGGGACGTTATGCAAAACTGGTATTTTTAGATGCATCACGTACTTCTGGAGCTTCACAGAAACCTGAGACTTCTCCAGAAAGTATAGAAAAACATCACTGGTTACTCCACCACATCAAAACACAGATAATTTAACCAGAGAAATTTACAGTCCCCTCTGAGTTTGCTGGATCTAACATCAATATTGTCTTGACACGACCCTTTCTCTCTCATTTCTAATTCCCTCCTTGCTCCCACACACCAAATTTCTCCTCTCCACACTCTAACCACTTGTGCTTTTGACATCACATCCCAGTGTGTTTCTACATCACTCAACATCTCTACCATTTGGTTCCCGAGCAAGGCAAATAATCCAGCCCCACATCAAAGCAACAAGTAGGAGCAATCTGAAAACTGCACAGGTTTCAGCAATGGAAGACAGCAAGGAACAAGCAAGGTCTTCTTGCCAAACAGCGAGGAAAATTAATGAGGCTTTCAAACGCCCACCTGGCAGTGTCAGTGCATTAAAAGAATGTAAAAGAGGGGAAAGGACCATCTGCCTGCCAGCTACGAGTACTCTCTGGCTGGTGCTAAAAACTCCACTGACTGCTGGGCTTGAAATTCAGGTATTAAAGTTTAAGGGATGTGTTCAAGACTTTTATTAAATGAATGTGATTTACACAAAGAGACACAGCCAGTGATGCCTATTATCCTCTCTTACATTTACTAGCATTTTTCCTTTAAATGGATTATCTGGATCTTCGGCCACCAGTAAAATTTCAGGCTTCCAAAAAAGGATTCTTTTTAATTTACAATGAATCATAAAATATATGAAACAGGGGTTGATGTATAATTCCAGATTGCTGCTTGGTCGTTGAGCTGAAATAAAAGAAAAGGGTAGCCTAATCATCAAACTGAATGATAGCAAGGATAGTCTAAAAAAGGAGCATTTTCCCCTGAAACTCTTTTGCTCTAAGTCCAGATTCAAATCTGACACAGCCAAAATGAAGGGCTCCTCTAGGATTTGGTGGTAGATGAGCCTATTTTAAAGATAAGGCACCATTTGACACAGTGGTGATTAGTATTTGATTTCTGAAGGGTTTACAATAGCACCTACAAGTGACATTACCCCTAACTCACAGCTGGGAAGACTGACATATCTCAGCTTCATTTGCACCATATATCCTCCCCTCCCCTCCATATACACCCCTACACAGTCTGGGGAAAGCAATCTCTACTTCTCAAGCACAAGCCTCCATTCAGAAGCTGTCCTGACTTATCCTGACAAGCAAAATCACTTTCCTAGGTCTACCACATGAACACGTTACACGGTCAACATTCACATTAAAAAAGCGGGTTAGCGGCTTCCCACTGTGTGGACTCATCTTGCTCAAGACTGTGGTGCCACATTTTCAAAGGTATCCAGAACTACAGTTTTATTCAGAGCACATAAGATGCACATGTGACTTTATCAAAGGACATGCTAGAGTTTGAGCTGAGCATTAATTAGTGGCACTGGAAGATGTACACCTCTGGAGTGCAACTTGAAGCAGCATAAACAGCAATTTATAAGAATGAAGCTTACACTGATGACTGACACAACATATGGCAACAACAGAGCTATCTACAAATACTGGAAAAGTATAAAAATCTAAAAAGAGTTAGTTGGAAGAAGGGAAGGAAAATAAAGAAAGTTTACACTGGCTGTTACGTGGAGTTCACCACCGATGAATAGTACGCTTTCCCAAGGGAAGCAATAGATGCTTAGTTATTTAAAGCCAACAGGAGAAAATGCATTGTAGGGAAAAAACCCACACTAGCAAGGGATGAACTGGATAGGCTGGCAGCCCTCTTCCAGTTCTAATTAGCTTATGATTTACTAATAATTCTTCTTTGGGTCAAAAGACCCCCACTATTCTGCTTACTCATCGCCATAAATATACATTACACAACGGACAGAGAGCACAAGTTCTTCCCATACAATATGCTGTATCTGTCACCTTGCAATTACTGAAATCTCATGCAGCAAAGCCTTTTCACCACAGAGATTTTACTTTCTAAATGATGCCAAGGGTCACTTTAACTAGAACTTCTCTTTGCACTTTGCAAAAATGACAGAGCAGTTGCGTGTTTCTCTGAGACTGAGCGTGCCTGGAAGCTACACCCCATGAAGAAAACAGGTTGTGATTAAGATCTACTGAGATACCTGGAGTAATTCAGAGATCTGTCTACAAACACTGTTTGCATTCCTAGCAGCTGTAATGCACTTTCAGCTCAGACTCCAAACTTCAAGACACTTAGCATCAGCCATAGACTAGGTGAACTAGCAGCCCATCGCACATCTCATACTGCTTCTGGAAGAAGGCATGAGACAAACAAAAGACAAAGTGAGCAGTTTTATGTTCAAACAGGACAAAATACGTGCTAAGAGTTGGAAGAAGCCTGTTATTGCAGGTGGGCTACAAGGAGAGGCATTTGGAAAAGGGCATTTCCCCTATTATGGAAAACAAAGAAACTTGTTGTCATTCTAGAATTAAAAGCCTAGGTGGATTGCCAGAGATGAAGGAAACAAGGGCAGGAAAAAAGGAACAAAGGAGGAAGTTTTGCAAGGATTCAACTATCAGCCATGAACTGCCCATGTTCAAAGGGTGACTTTGGGATTCAGAAGAGAAGCCAATCATGGAGAGGAAAGGAGCAGAGATTGCATAAGGGCATTTTGTATTCTCCTTGGTTTTCTGACTCCTATTCTGCCTGAAAGGACAGAGTTAATGAGTTAGAAATCCTCTGAAAATTCTATTTCTTTTTTCTATCACATATCCTTAAAGAGAGAAATCGTTGTCCAGAATGAGCTGGAATCTAGAAATATAAGGATATAGAACTGGAAAAGACCACACGAGCAACCAAGTTATACCTCCTGCCTATTTATGGTGGTGGTTAAAAGCATAAAATTAAAATGCCTGTGCTCACACATTCCAAGCTTAGCCAGGCTGAGGTGAGGCCTGCTAACTAGGAAGAGCTGCGGGGCACGCAAAAACACCAGATGTTTGTCTGCTGAATGACTAATTGTGCCCTCGCCCTCAGTAAAGTGTTCGAGTGGCATGAAGAGACACATTCTTGGCTTCATGAACAGCTACCGTTAGCAATCAGTTGAAAATGTCGTTACAAGTCTGTATGCTCCAGCCCAAGGTTGGTGTGGCTGAAAACTCCTTGTTCCCTTACTACCCCAACCAGCCAGTCGGACAGATGCTGTTCTGGTGAAACACAAACAGCTGTAATCACTGGATTAAGTACAGTTATGAGGATGAAAGCAAACATCCAAGCACGACAGCCTGCAGGGACTGGGCAGAGGGAGGGAAGGAAGCTGCCAGCATCTCATGCGGGGCTGGAGAGAGCCCTGTCCCACAGCGAGGGCAGCAGCCCTGTCAGCAGCAGCCCGGCCGGCGGCAGACAGGAGCTTGCCCATTTTTGACACTGCGGATGGGAATCAGGAAAGGAACAGAGGTTACAGGGCAAACAGCAGGAGAAAGGTTGGAGCTCAGCCCATTTCCAGCCAAAAGAGCCACATAAATTACCGGCCTGTAAGAGAAGCAATTCGGCTGAAATTTGCTCTTGCCTTTGGGGGGGATTTCTGACACAGAAACAGTAGAGACCTGCCCTCCTGCATTCAGCAGAGCAGATCCATGACCTCTAAGGACAACCTAACACAGCAGTACTTCCCTGCATGAAGAACCTATGAACTCCAGGCTACAAAACACTGTCTTCATCCCCCCTTGCCAAAGAGGGCAGCCAAGGCAAGGCTTCTCTTTCTGAGAAGCAGTGGTACGATGGTACGATGATTATCCTTTGCAGACTGGTGTCAATAAACAGAAACACCCTAGAGGTCCTTCTCTCTACAGCAGGTCCAACACCCCTAGCAGAAGAGGACAATCACGGGATCTGTGTTACATGAACCCTTCCTGATGGGAACAGGATGCCAACCACGTGTGCTCTAGATTTTTTACTATAATTCCCTGTCAGACTGCCAAAGGTATTAAGTAACAGACCTGCTTATTTTCAACCATGACCACAGTTCAGTTTAGCCAAGTGAAAACAGTCTATCGCAGGTGGACAGCATACAAAGCACTACACCCAGCCCCTGGAGAGGGCACCCTGCCCTTAACGACGTGTATTCCAGCTGTACCGCAACAGATGTACAGTCCCCATTCAGCTTAAAAAAAAAATACTGGCTTTGGTAGACTCACTAGTTTAAAGGTGAAATATGCTATTGGCTCTAACTTCAGTTGTACAACATTGATGTATTCCACCTTCTGTTAAAATACAGTCTTGGTAGCTATCCATGTCTGATGCAGTAATGAAAACCAACCCATGCCTACAGACCACAAGTCATACTAAATGAGAGGAACATGAATTGGGCATGCCAGTAGGAGTGAAATGCAAAAACTTCTGAAACAGAAAAGACAGGCATGGTCCTCAAGAATACTTGGCTCAAATTAGAAGAGAGGACGAGTACCTTTAAAAGACAGCCTGATCCAAAGCTGATGGAAGGAAACCCTCCCCATTTTATTTCAGTGATCTTTGGATCAGGTAGCCATAGCAGGAGGCTTGTAGCCAATTCATAGGCTTTAAATTCAGGAGGAACAAATACAGTAACTTCTTCAGCAACTTTTAGAGGGGTAGTTCTAAACCATTTGCCTATGGCATTTCAGTCCACATCAAAGCTGGTGCCAACTAATCATGTTGATGGGAACTTCAGTGGCAGCTGGACCTTTGCAATATGCAGTTGTACAGGAGAGGGTGGAGAGCATCTTCATTTGCAGCCCACTTCAAAGCCAAGTTAGCTAGGATATCACAGGAACATGGACCACTGACAAGTGAGCCTTGGCAACCCTTTTGTAATCTCTTAGTCTTGAAAGGAAGCTCAACAACTAAAGCTAGTGTGCGAGCCTTAATGCACTGGAGAGGTCTGGCTTTCAATTCGAATGCTGAGGTTTGGAGGATTATAGCCAACAGCAGCCACAGAGTCAGCAGCTTGTTTCCAGTTCATGAACTCCATATGCAAGCTGGATTTGCACTCCAGGAAGGGAAGGGCTGAAAGGAAATAATTCAAATTATCATGCCTATGTTTCTTGATTTTTTTTTTTTCTCACCCAGGCTGGCACATGTCACAAGGAGCAAATCCAACACTAGACACACAGTGTGTCAAGAGACTCACTCCTGATCATTGCTTGTTACTGGGAGTACAGGTGTGGAGGAACATAGGAACGGGAAATGCAAACTTCTTGCATCAAAGGAAATACGGGTGGCTAATGCCAGCTCTTCTGCAAGTAATTTGGGGAATGAAGTGGAAGAGTTAGCAGCAGCTAACTGGTGGGAATCTAGTTTTTCTGCAAGCACTGTTCCAGCAGGGTGGGTTTCAGAGATAATGCTGCCAGTTTGAACAAGAACATCTTGTTTTTAATAGCACACATCTGTCCTTTCTGTTGTTTTGATGAAAGAAAGGGTCATTTCAAATGGAAATCACCAAATGGGAGCTGTGCTTCAGACTGATTTTTTCCTATGCATACAACTAATATGCAAAGATGCAAAACCATTTGAAATATATAGCACTTTTCAGGCAATCCTTTAAAACAATATCTGATTAATTCTCACAACTCTAGAAAATGCTGCCTATCTTCTTTTTTTCTTATGCATTATTATTTCAACAGAGAAACCTGATACTGACTTCCCATTGTTTGCCCAAGGCAATGAGTGAGATGCTGGTAGGGATGAGTTTAGAAGTTAAAACTTACCAATTCCCCGGTTTGTATTTAAGCAATCACAGCACATGTCTGTTTCGCAGTCATTTCATGTCCCTTTCTAACTGTTAACACAGACCAAAGTGGGTGACATTTATACAGGATTACTCCAAGCAATAGTAATACTTGCAATTCTGTAGCTGACCCAGACTGTGTTCCCAGAGCTTTACAAATCCCAGTAACCAAAGCCTCACAGCATCTCTGTGAAGTACTATTTGCTTTGTAAGGGGGCTGAGTAACGATGCATGGAGTGTTTATGGGACATGCTCATGTTCACACAGTAAGCCTGTAACAGGACTTGATGCTAGCCATGGATGCCAGGTCGTTCCCAGATGTTTCAGGAATTTTCTGAGATTTCAACCTATGTTCAGCTCAAGAGCCCATTCTGCCCTTCCTTCAGTGCAGTTTTCAGACAGAAGTATTCTCCACAAGAGGCACAGAAAAGATGTAAGAAGACCCTGTCCGGTGATCTTGAACAATCTCGTCAAGGCTAGACATCCACACACAGAAATTTTGTAGTGTGAAGGGACCGGACACAAGACACTCTACTGTCCTGGTTCTCTAAAGCAATTTTTGGGCTGTGTGCAGTGTAACATGCATGCTGTTTAACCTTTTAACATTGTTAGTTGTAGGTGCCAATAAACTCAATAAGGGAACATTTGAAATCAGTCTCACCTAACTGTAAAATCGATGCTACTTGTCACAGCACAGTAAAATGCTAAGGCTCCAGCTGTACTGTATGGTTTCAACTCCCAACTACACAAAAACACACAGAGCGCTCTTTAAGATACTGCAGTCCTGCTAAAACAATTTTCATTAAATGCCTCAAAAAGCTAAAGAGATTGTTATCTGAAAACAAAAAGAAAGCATTTAAACCACAAGGCACTTGGAGTTCTGATGGATTCCCACTGCTATTTGTGTTACAGAGACAGGTAGAGGTTCCACGTGAGTGGCACGGCACAAGATGCTATCCACACAGTAACTTCTCATCCCAAAAGAACTTTTGATCTCAATGGACAAAATAGATTACATGTACTCTCCTACTCATTCACAGTGGAAACATGAGGCAGAGAGCGCTCATCAGGCATCCTCTCAGAGTTGGTTTAAACTTCCTGTCCCTGCACCATCTGACCTCTGCGTGAGTTAGAACTTCCTGTAAAAAGGAAATTATTGCCCAATAATCCAGGATATAAATCTAAATTGCAATAGGTATTTCCTGCTAACTCCTCAAGTGGATACTGTATTATACATTCAGAACATCTTGTGGTTAAGAGGATTACACTAAACCACATAAAGGCACTCTTCAGTTATCATCCCACCACAGGCAGGACATGCAACCGCTGCACAGGTAGGTATACCTGGGTTAGCTGACGAGGCACAGGCTGTATTAGCACTACCAACATCCTAGGTACTTATTTGAGCAGTTGATGCCTTTGCTTTTAAAGTAAAGCCCTCAGAGCCATGCAGGAACAGCCCTTGAGCTTTCAGAGCTAAAGCGCGTAGAGAAATAAAACTCTAAACCTGTTAGCTGCTGAAGATGTTTTTGTTTAAGTGACATATTCATTCCTTCACAGTCCATTATCTGACCAGGTTCAGCTACATCTAATAGCTTCAGTGAGTAAAAAAGGAAAACAGCAACTGTAAGACAGGATTTTTGTAAGTCAGTATGTGTGTGAGTGGGGATGGTTTTAATTTAACCCATCCAAAGACACGCAGGCGCAAAGAGCCGTCCCCATTAACGTGGTATCGCATGGCATCCAGTTGCCCTTCTCAGCTCGGACATTCCCGAGTCTCCTCCAAATGCCACCTCCGTCACCCGCACTCCTGAAGCAAAGCCAAGAGGAAGCACAGCACATGTGGCATACTACGCTCTCACAGCAGAAGGATGTTTTGGCTGCTGACTCCACAATAAACTCTTTCTTTTCATTAAGGATATGTCCAAACAGTATTTTCCTGGCAGACAGTCTTCTGCTCAGACTCAAGACAGCCATTCACAAGTCTTGTTCACATGCATCCTTAATTGGGGCTCACATTTCACTATGGCCTCATACCTCTCTTTCCCACATAAGAAAATCCAGCTCAGGAGAGGAAGCGCATTAAACTCCAGCTAAGTAACTCATCAGGAGAAAGTCAGACCTTAAAATCTACCCTCCCCTATCAGGAACTCCTTACCCTGACGCTGGGAAACCTGAAGCTGCTGACAACTCTTAAACACTCGTCCTGCAGAAAATGCTTTTCTCCCATAACTTCTAGAGAATTACCCCTATACAGTCTCAACATAAAAAATCCTGGGCAACAGTGACACCCACATATAGACACACCTTCCCAGAGGCAAGGACTAAGGACATGAACATGGCTTTGCTATCGTACTTGTTCAGATGGAGCTTCCAACATCCTAGATGACTTGTGTGATGAAGACAAGGATCTGCCTCTGTGACTAAATTGTCCTGCTCTGGCACAGCAAGGCCAGGTAGCAGGATGCTTGCAGCATTGTCTCAGCTCTGCCACCGACTGCACATCCCAGTCCTAAGCCACTAAACACCAGCGGCCAAATCTAAAGAAGCATACTCCGAGATCCCCAGTATCTTTAACTCTCTGTGACTTCCATCTGCTTTGAGCTTTCAGAACACCTGAGACCAGAATGCACAACCAGGCATCCAAACATTAAGCCTGTACCTCATTAGCCTGTATGAAAAGCCGTGTCCTCTGCTGTTCTATGCGAGTAGTGTACAACCATATACATCTTAGTACAGCTATGCCTATTAATACAACATGGGGATGTTGCATATTGGCCCTAGTCTCTCTCTGTTTCAATTTATCCTCTTCTAAAATGGAAATAATAATACCCACACAGCATGGCAAAGCACTTTGTAATCCCCAAATGAAGGGTTCCGTAGGTGTGAAGCATTCATAAGATGCATTTATTTTCAAACTGCAAAAAAAGCTTGCTGCTATGTTCCCTGTCTGTATTTAGCACACCTCTCTGCTGTGCAGATCTGAAGCAGACATCAGGGAAAGGAACGCTGTGATAATCAACTCCAAATCCTGCAGTCTATTTGTTCTACTAATTAAAGGAATATTTACTCAGGAAGCAGGTTTACACTAGATGAATAGTTTCTAAGAACAAATATGATTTAATTATGTGTGGATGTAAGAAACATACTACATATTAAGTAGATTAATTTATGCTCACTAAAAATACAGACAAAATTGGTGCTTAGCTATTCATTTTCCATGTTGGAGAAAAGAAATGGAAAGAAAGGGTTCACAGAGTTGCCTGCTTTAGAAACTTATTTAAAATTGATCTGCATTTTGTTCAAAAAGAAACAGAATAAGTCCTTTGCATAAGATATAACTTCATTTACTCACTGCATTTTATAAACAAATTGTATTCTAGAATAAAAGAATAAATTTTACGGAATTAAGTAACAGAGCAAGAAAGAAGTGAAGGACCTTGAGCAAGGAATAA
The DNA here is from genome assembly GCA_013398225.1 of Steatornis caripensis. Classification (NCBI taxonomy): domain Eukaryota; kingdom Metazoa; phylum Chordata; class Aves; order Caprimulgiformes; family Steatornithidae; genus Steatornis; species Steatornis caripensis. The sequence continues at coordinate 115,020 of VZSC01001691.1, read as the reverse complement.
AGCAAGTTTTTAAATGATGATGTGGTGTGTGAGTGAGGATGAACAGGTTAAAGCAGTGCCACACAGCATAGTTACAAAGAGAGTCCTTACAGGAGCCAAGGCAGAACAGGCCAGTGCTGAAGAGCATTTGATGATACATGAACTCGCAGCATATTTGTCCCCTCCATTTCTGCATTCTGTAATGAATACCAGGCACGGTGGGGATACAGGAAAGCAAGAGGCAACCTACAAGATAAGTTGTGTGGTAGGGTCTCTCTGCCAACAGCTGTTTTCTTTAATAAACAAGACAGACCTCCAGCCTCTGGAAAGTGACAAACACTTGAGCAGAAGAGTACAGAAAACATCTTGGTGGGGATTCAAACAGCAAGATGGCACCCTCGAACTGAATCCATGGATTATAGCATACAGTGTGTATTGCTTTAGTTCCTGAAAGAGCTGACAGAGAAAAGCAGCACAATATTTTGGTATCAAACTAATTTGTCGGAATTGTTTGTTTGATGACACTGTGGATTAAAAAAAAAATCATTTTTTAACAGTTACCATAAGTATTCATAAGGTATCCATCAATAACATTTGGCCTTGCTTTACAGGAAAAAATAATTTCCCAGAAAGGGCAGGTACTATTTCAAGGTTCTTCTGCTTTAACATAAAGAATTCACCATATTTCTGCTGTCAAACAAGAAAAAGCGACTGTGACTGCAGGGCTCTCATTCACTGCCTCCCTCTATGAGCTTAGACAAGTGACTCAACTTCTCTTTGCCTCAGCTTCTTCCCTGGTAAAAAGGAAATTCATTCACTTAGAAATCATAAAGGACGATGATGCAATGGGTTTGATACATTACATCTGGATATGGCACAAAATAGCATGACAACTTTTTTGTAAATTCTTCTTCCTGTCCTCTAATGTGCTACTAAATATAGTGGAGCAAGACAGTTCTAGTTGATTCTTGTCTTTCTTCTTAGTGCTACTTTTCATTTTCTGCACAAGCTTCCTCCCTGTCCAATACACTTGAAAAACAAGAAGAATTTACTGACATCACACCACAGTTTAATGTGCTGTTACCACCTGGTTTCATACCACCCAGAAAGTTGGCTTTTCCCATTTGCTCCTGTGTTCGCAAGTATGTAGAAGACTTCCATTCTCAAAGATACAGACTTTAGCCTACAAGTAAAGTTTTTCAGACTCTTGCTGAAATGGAATACAGCTAGTCTTGTGGGTGAAAATTCAGAGGTTAATATATTTTAAGCACATCTCCAGTTCCTACCAAGGTTTATCTGCTGCTGAGTTCAGTTGAGCCTGTGTTCAGCCGAAAGGTGGAGGCATACTTGATCCCATCTGAGGTCAGGGAATGGACTAGATGATGCATCAAGATCTGTTCTGTGAAAGTCTGACCACTGATACATTAAATTAGCGTCTGACGGTTTATCAGATGCAGCTCGGTATTTCATTACAATGTTTAAATCTCAGCCTTTAAAAAAATACAAACCAGAAATTCAGAAGGATGTGTGAGAAGGGAAACACAACCTTTGAAACCCTCCGTGAAACAGAGGGGCCAGAAAAATACAAAGTGATTTGTAGCATTTTGGAAATTAATAGATGCCCATTTTTATCAAATAAATGCTGTTGTAGCTGAAACAACACAGATTGCAGACACATTTGTAGCTTTCTGTCTTACAGACAAGCCAAAGTTTTTGGGGAAAAATCTTCCTACATCAATCTGCTTTGAAGTGCTTCCTGCAATCATGATAATCTGTTCCAGAAACTGGTCATAATAGAAAACACCATTTCAAAGCAGCCTACAAAGCACACTTCAAAAAATGCTTTCAGTTACACCTCAATTGCAAATATGCCACTGAGCCACTTTTACTTACTTTTTCATTGGGAAGGGTTGGCTGTGATAAGCACACATTTTTCCTGATCTCTTGCCTTTTAATCACGTCTATCAAGTCATTGTAACTGACAGACATGTTAGCTCTGCTATTCAAAACAAGTAAGAGATGCCTAAATTATAATGTTGCATTTTAAAGAGGTACTGCCAGGTTGAAAACCTGAGGCCAACTCATGCAGTCCTGACTTGGGTAGTATGCCAATTTCAAAAGCAATTAGTCCTTGGATAAGAACTGCAATAGGTGAATTTTTTTTTTTAAATGAAAAATCCAATTTTAAGTTGCATAAATGGAACTTCTGCTACTGATGTCCCTTCCCTTGGTGCAGAATGAGGCCTTTATCTCTTCTACAAATATCTTAGACCATTAGAAGTGCAGACATCCGATTATTTCCGATTCTTTATACTATTCATCTAAATCCCGATTCTACCAGGTAGAAGTCTGTCATGTAAATAATCCCACTGGCTCGGGTGCTTGTGCTAACTTCACTGAAGCACTTCAGTAGTTCATTTGGTCTATTTGTGGAGAAAAGTCTTACTCAACCCAACTAAAAACTTCAGAGGATTTTTTTCCTTCCTCAATTGAATTGGCTTGGGAAAGGAAAAAAAAAAAAAAGCAAGCCTCATTATTTTACTTCTGTTTCTAATCAATTACTTCTGCATCTCATGATCAAACATTTGGGAAGCTTAACATTCAACAGAAATAGAGATCTTGTTGGTTTGGGTTTTGTTTTAATTAAAACTGGAAATGCTTCTCTTAGTGCTGGGTTTTGCAACAGCATAATCTTGCAGACCTAATTTTGGAGAGTGACCCTGGACCAATACCATCCCTATGTAATCCTTTCCCATAGGTACAAACTTTTATTTGAGTTTTTGGGCTCACACTACTAGTATTCCTTCAAGCACAACTGCAGGTCTTCAACCAGTGTATCCGTGAGTAGAAGCGGACTCTTGCACTTTTCATGGACGTCCAAGTCCTTTGAGAGCTTTGTAAACGGATAGCAGAGTAGGCTGCCAGAAAACAAAAGAGTTTTCGTGAAATGATAACATCTTTCCAAAGTAAAAACAGAATTGTATTACTTATGGGAAGGTTCTAGTCCTCTCAGACCACAAGTACAACAGTTAAGCTTCATGCAGCCCAACTGTACACTAGCATAACTTTTGGGAATAGTTTAAGAGTGTTTGCCTTGTGTTAGCAATCAAGAACTCAGGCCGGTAAATTCTCATCACTGGTCATTTAACTGAAATGAGTAACACTTCATGCATTTGTACAGCTTGCAAAATTGATATTTATTCTGCAGGCTCAGATCTTACACTTGCCAAAACGGAACGGCTTCCGCACCAGAAATTCAACCTGACCTCAGCCCTCAGTTAGTTTGAAGTGTCTTTTTTCTCTTTGTCTACATCACAGTGCTCCTGAGTGAAAGAGAGTCTGGTTATGCCCAGGCAAAGTGCAGACAGATGTTTTGACATTTCCCTGCAGTGAGTTCTGATACAACGCTGCCCTGATACAGTACTGCTGCTGCAGTCTCTACCCACTTCCCAGCCATCCTCCTCTGCCAGTAAAAACCTGCTGTTGCCTTTTACCACTACAGCTACTCCAGTTCTTCACCAGGCATGTATCACACCAGGCTCCTCATGCCAAGAGCTTCCTATGTCACTATCCGTATTTTCCACCTTCCAACTTTATAGCCCTTATTTCCTGCTACCTATCTGTTCAGTTCTGCTCTGCAATCTCTGCTGTTCCAGTTCTCCCAAACCTTTGCAGCTGTCAGCGCTACTGTCTTCTTTGGCCAGTAGATCCTTAGAAAGTATTCAGAGAAGAGCCAACAGGCAATAAGGATGGAAAAAACACAGGAGGATCCAGAATCATACTGAAATATTGCAGAGAAATTAAAAGATTACTTGATTGCAGTTCACAAGTACTTCAACAGCAACAAAATGTGATACTCTGCTCTTCAGCTGAGAGTAAAACAGGACCAAGGACCTAGCAATTGGCACACTAAGAGGCAACATAATCACAAGGACTGATGAACTTTAAACGCTTAACCAAGAATTGCAGGATGTTTTCTTCCTTAAGAAATATTTTAATCAAAATTGGATACTTGTTTAGGAATAGTTAACCAGCTTGAACATGAGTCAGCTCAGGGAAATTCTATGCCTTCAGGGAAGACAGATAAAATGACTGAAAGCACCCTTCTGGAGTTACTGTCCATCACTGTGGGAGGAAGGACTAGATGGGGACGAATTGCAGGAATCAAAAGTAAAATGTAAACTAAAGGGTGAAATGCTAAAAACCCAGTTCACATGTGTTCTCTCACAAGTCAGTATTCTTCAGTTGAGTAAAGATCAAGTGACCATAGAAAAGACTGCTTCCCTAAAGTACATCATTCGCAAATCTGCCAATGAGTTTTCAACGAAAAATTAAATTTAGATTTGTCAGCCTTGATACACTGTGTCTTTATGAAACTAGGAATGAAATATAACACTGGGAGTAATCATATCCAGTCATCTTAACTAATTTAGCATTTTGGATGCCTTAGCTCATGAACTTTACCGAGAGATTCTTGCCTTCAGGCGAAGAAGGATGGCATTGTAACTTCAGCCTTCTTAAAATTAACTCACACCAGCTATTCTCAGTAGTACCATCATTATCTACAAAACTGTGCTCAAATGAAGAATCAATAAATAAATATGAAGAAGAAATTTAGAGAAAAAACAAAGTACTATTAGCATTCCAGGAGTATAATAAACTCATAATTCTCTGAGGCAAAGCAGTGAAGCCTGGATTTGCAAAGCAATCGCAGACAAGGAGGTGTGCAAAGCTCATTCCAAATATAAGTTGCTTTAATATTTCAAAGACCCATTAGAGGGAACACATAGCATTAGCAATATCATGGTTTGTATTCCTGATGTACAGCCCTAAACAAATACAGAAGGTATCTAGTAAATTACTCTCTTGGGAACAATTTCTGTTGGTTAAGGGAAGAAAATGTTAAATGTTAAAGATGTTAATCACTTGCCTTTGTTTTAATTCAATCTATATAGATGCATGTCTGTGTGTGCATATAAGAATACTAAATATAGGAATGATCCCTAGTTCATCTTCAAAATGTTGATACCAATTGTGCATACGTGTTCAGGGTGCTTTTTTTCTCAAACTGGAGTCCTACTAACTTGAACTGGACTGCCAAGTTGAGTAAAAGATTTGCACAATCAAGTTGCCTACTGGCAATGACTAGCAAGGAGGTAAACGCATAGTCTTGCAAGCCCTAAGTCTAGGGCTCTGATGCAGGAAAGCAATGAGTTGAAATATTTCATTCAAAGGATTTAAATACATATTTAGAATTAAGTATGTGCATAAGTGTTTTCAGGGGTTATAACCTTGCCTCTGCCACTAACGCACTCTATGACCTTGAGCAAGTCACGTAAGACCAGACTTTTCACAGACCTCAAAGTCTACTTCGTACCGATTTCAGTCGCTGGCAATCCTACTTGGTGCCTACCTGCATTATTATGTTTCATGATATCTTTAACAGATGAGCACAAAATTCTCCAGGCCATAGTCCTTTTATGCCTCAGTTTCTCTCTGTGACAATTGTTACCTCTGACTGCTGAGCATGGTTGTCAAAACAGAAATCAGGGTAAGTTGTACTATTATATCACTTGATTATACTCACAAAGCAGCAACTGTGGAATTCTTCATAGTTTGTATTATGTGTTACTTGACATCATCCTTCATCGGTATTGGAACAGCTCACAGTTACAGCGCATAGTCCTATTTTGCTCATGTTGAATAAAGTAAGTATCTTACCACAAGCCACTAATTATATTCTTTCCCCTGTTGTCTTTTATTTTAATAGGTGGTTACCAGCTGCAATTACAACTAAAAGCTAAGCTCTCTTACACTGGAGGAGCACCTTGGACACAGGCAGAAACTGAGTCTCAGCTTTGTACTTTGAATAAATATGCCATTCATATGTGGAGTAGACCCCAAAAAGGTCAGAGAGTGAAATATGGAGTGATTTATAAATATAGACTGATTGCTCTGTCTAAACCATGTGTTTGAAAATCTCCTTCTGGCAGACAATCACCTTCCATCAGGAAGAGAGAGCAGAGAACGGAACGTGAGCCAGGGCAGGGGGATCTGTAATCACTCTAACAAACTTTTGAGACCTAGCCAGTTTCTGCTTCCCTGCATTATACACACAGACTCCAAAACGCATCTCTCTCTACATTCTTGAATTTACTATATTATCCTGTCAAACTGAATTATCCAGAGTGAACTTCCTACCCTTTCCTTTCTTGTCTTCTTTTTTTTCCCCCCTAATCTTTGATCTCTTGTAAATCAGCATCATAGGAGCTAAGTAAGAAACCTTCAGCTGAAACAGCAGGCTAAACAACTTCCACGTGGTTGGGAAACACAGCAAAGCAATTAAACCTGCACAACAGGCTATCCATAGTCAGCCTCTTCCCTTAAGAGGCTGGGCCCAAAGTGTTCCCAGATTTACTTCCTAATTCTACCTCTTAGTTGTGCAGATGGTCTCAGCACCCACTCAAAGCCTCTTTGAAGATACTATGAATCTACACAGCCAGGTAAGCTCGTTGGCCCCAATTCTGTTGCAAGAATAAGTATGTGGCCACGGTCTCATTGGAGTTTGTTTCCAGCCCCTTGAGAAAACAGGCAGGATCTTCTCCTTTCTCACATAACTAGTCATAACTGTCATAGCCATATTTCGGAAACACTAATTTGATCTCTGAGTCAGGACACTTTAATACCACATAAGAAATTTTCATTCTGTTATCCTTTCAAATAAAGTTAAAGCTATTTTTTCATTTTTACTCTACATCAGTAACCTGCACAAGGTTTCCACTTGAAATGAAAAATACCACTTTTAAAATGACAAACACTGAACACAGGACATTTGTTACCACTAAAAAAAGCCATCTCTGTCTACGGAGAAGCATAATTCATTCACTGATACATGCACCCACATTTTCTCCAGGGATTTTCACAAATTCACATGCAGTCCCAGCACTAAATTTTGCATTTCAATCTAGGCATTAGCTATAAAAGATGTGTAAAATCTTATGTAGTCAGACAGAAGCTGTTCCCCATTGGCTTCATAATAAGCATCTTAGGTGGCTCCAGGGTATAAAATTATTCCAAAAGGGGTGTGGAAAAAATTACACTGCATAAATTGATTCCAGATCCACCTGTTCCAGGTGCCAGCAAATATATTTTGTTAAAGCCATCTGCTTGTCTTGAAAGCTAACAGTTTTGGAAGACTATGGCACAAGCAATCTGCAAAATATACAAACTTCAGAAGCCACAAAGCCTTAAACTGCAAATGGCTTATTGATCACCTACGTAGGATGTAGCCTGGCTGTTCTGCAGGCCTGCAGACAGCATCTCTGCTTAATATCTGAGTATATCCAGCATCAGGGTATGTCCTCCACAGCACAGAGGGTTCAAGGCTACTGAAGGATCCATTTGGCATCACCAGATCCTCACATGCTATTCGCAGTTACGGAGGCTGCCTCATGAGTTTGAAGTTATGATTAAGCTTTTGAGTGCAGCACAACATTTGGCGGAGATAAAACTGATGACTATGGTTCTTCTCTGCAGGTTGCTACATCCCAGCTGCTCACGTATTGCTACACAATGGATGAAGTCAAACCTTTGAAACAGGCACTCTGCAATTTATTTGGCTTCCAGCAACAGCCTAATAGGGAGTACGTGATATATTGAGACTAGCAAGCCAATAAGCATTTAGCCTGCTCAACAAAGCAGGTGACCAACAGAGGTCAGACACTGATACAGTTTGTGTTTACCAGGGTCTGATCATGTAGGGTGCTGTTTCCCAGAGACACATTAACAAGAATGAAGGACATGTAGCACCTTGTAATATCAAGCTCCTTCACAGCAGCTTCTGGGAAGAAAATATCCTGTGTTCTCTCCACAAAGGATCCCTTACTGAAAAATAATGAAATTACACAGATTGTTTATAAACTCCCAAGGTATTCGCAATTGATTTGGGGATTAAGACTAGTAATCAGCATGTTTACTCATGATCTCATTTAAAGCTCACTAAAAAGTAAATAAAGACACACCAGTCCTTAACCAACACAGTGCTTTGGTATATGCTTAATTATAAGCACATGAATAGCCCTGTCACCAATTCAGAGTCATACTCAGTAACTTGGTAACATCCTTCACATGCAAATTACCTACCAGACTTATTACATTCCGAAAGAAAACAAACTCATTTGGTTTGTTGATACATATTTGATAACAGTAATACTTCTAGATTATCATTACTCATACACTCATCCTCAGAAAATCACTTTGAGTGATTTTGTGCGGACTTTAAAAATTTGTGCTTTATATGAGTGCTGAAACAGACGTAACTTTGGGAGTCGCAACACTGTAGTCAAGGAGACCTTGCATACTGAAAGTCACAGTTGTGCTGTCGGAGCTCTGCTATACTTTGGTCACATAGTTTGAGCTTGGGGTAAGGAATAACTGCTGTCATGCAGTATTTTTGGGGACAACAACGAGAGCAGAGGTGAAATAAATACTGAGGCTAAGCGTGCCTGAAGAATAATCTCCAGCAAGCAAGGCACTGTCCACACAAGTTGCAACTTCAAACACCCATCAAAGTCTTGTACCTCACATTCAGACAGCTCCCACTGAAACTAATGAAAATCGCCACCATGGACAGAGATGGGATGAGTCCTGGTACTGGGCACGCTGGAGGAGTGACCAGCCCACAAGGTAAAAGAAAGAGAAACAATCCCTACAATAAGACTGCTGACATACTCCCTTCTGTGAGTTTTTTTTCCCTCCTTAAAAAGAAAAAAAGGCAACAGAACGATAACAAAGAACTGTTGACTTGATCCTCAAAGTCAACAACACTCATATTTGGACACAGCCTGTTTCAAGGCACAGCAGGAACAGCACTGTTCCAGGTTTGCGTCCTGGACTAAATCACAAGGATTCAACCTAAAATAGTGTCAGTTCACCTTCACAGTATTCAGTCTGTAAAAGGTAAATCCATCACTTAAGACTGATTTTGCAATCTCAGCATGACTTGATATTACGTGTCTGATACACAATGAACACCGATGAATTTCACTCCTAGAGAACCATTCTGAATTGCCTCCACCACTATCTGCAGATGACTAAATTTTTCAGTTTTACATCAGAAATGATCTGGCTGGGCATGATCTGAAGCGAGGCAAATCCAGTTGCAGACTTCACACTGGACTGTACATGAACGCTGGATCTTGGCACTGCCCCGACAGTGGGACATCTTCACATTACTATGACAGACTCCTTATTCCTCAGCACTTACCCTCTCTCGGGGCCGGTCTGCACTTGCCTCTGCAGCTCTTGCCATGAAGACAGTGAGCAACACTTAGGAGACCTGACAAAGCTGGAGTCCAGTGCATGGCTTTCCGATGGCAGACCTTTGGTAAAATTACCCACGGCTCTCAGTAAAAAATGAAACAAGAAATGCTAATCCAATGATTCCAGGCATACAGACAAATAAAAGGTGAAAAGGTTTTTAACTGCATTCTAAAACTAATATTTTATAAGACAGATCAATATATTTCTCTAGGCTGGAAACAAATGAGTTCCCAAAGAAATTTAAATTTAGAGAAGAAAATGTTTGGTTTTCTTACTACGGAAAACAGTGATGACAATTCCTTGGAGGGCATTTATACGAACAGCAATCCAAAGCCAGAGCTTCATCATGCTCCCTCTAAAATCAGCAGAGTAAGAACAGGTTAAGGGTACTGCTGTTAGCCTACTTAATGTGAACAAAAGCACCTTTGCAGGCATACAGCATTGTCCTTAATTTCCAAGATTTCACTGGTCAAACTGGCATACGGAAGCGATACAACCACAAAGTAAAGCAGCTTCGATCCTGCATCTTTTACACAGTCAATTAACCTCCCTGATGTCTTTACAAGGAATCACCTGAGTAGGGGCTACTGGATAACACCCTAAATTCCCAGATCCCAGTAGACACAGCACAGATCAGTACTCAAGGCAGAACGGCAGGCGCGCAGCAGATTGCTTTGTGGTATTGTTTGATACTGCCCCCTTTTGCCAAACAGCAAGTCAACAGCCCAGACTTCACACAGAAACTTTTCATGCCATGAATCTGTTTTTGGGAAAACGTATTCATGCAGATGGTCTTATTTAACCCTAGCATGACTGTAACCCTCACATGATTATTAATACTGGCTAAAATAGCAATGCATTGTTCAAGCCATGCTTTGTATCACAGAATGCAACCGCTCTCCAGGAACATACCCTCTAACAAGGACTCATCATGTCTCAGCCTAAGTCAAGCGGGATTTTTACAACTGACTCCAAGTTAAGAAGCAATGCCTATGAAGTCTGGGCTTGTGGAGAGCAACAGGCAGTCATACTGGATGACCAAAGCCATTTTGTTTGGGCACTTGTTTCATCTTACTGCAAAGCAACTGAAATCCCATGGCACCACCTGTACCGAGTTTCTATCAGGCTACACACATTCCTACTGAAGCATCCTCATGCCATCTTTTCAAGTCTGTATGAACTGATCGGGGCCACCTTGTTAAAAGTCATTCCCCACACAGACCCTCATCCCCTACATCTCTCTGTTCAAGCCTTTTGTCTTCTGCGGTTGTGCTTTTTCACTCACCGGAGTTTGCACATTTTCTCCTCCTTGGTTGCCCCAGGTCTTTGCAGAAAGGGAGGGAGGGAGGTCACTGAGGGCAGCCGCTGCTGGTTCCATCAGCCTAATGGGCTGGGGGAATGGACAAAGCAAATATCTATATTCTGAATGGCGGGATGTCTCTCCTCTCCCCCCCCT
>VZSC01001691.1:73143-98342 GCA_013398225.1 Steatornis caripensis | reverse complement strand
ACGGAGCCGCCCTGCCCGCAGGGTGACCCGGGGCCGGGAGGGCACGCGCTCAGCCGGGGGGAACCGATCCGCGCGGGTGCGTGCACACGGCGTGGGTTCGTGTAACACGCTTGCGAGCGGGCTGCGCGGCCAGCGGGCGGCGCGGGCGGCGGGGGGTCCGGCAGCACTTGCCCGGAGCTGGCTGGAGGAGCGCAGGCTGTAGGGAGTCGGGGCAAAAGCCATTGCTTGGAGAGCGCTGCTTCTTCAAGAGGGAGGGCCACGGCCTGCGGGGAAGAGAGGCCTCCTTTGCTGCCTTCTGACACAGCGGTGCGGAGCGCTGAGAGGGGCGAGGGAGAGTTAAACAGAGCGGAGATGCAAGCTGCGGGGAGGAGGACCAAAACTGCGAGGGATGGGAGGACTTTGGGCTACAGGGCAGAAGGCGGCAGGGTAGAAGGGACCGCTGGGCGCTGGTGGGGACAAGGACCTGCAAGTGTAGAACCGAGCTCTGTGGGGTAAGAAGAGATCAGACCTAGACTTTCTGTGAGTCAGGTCATCCAAAGACTGTACCCCAAATTGCAGGTAGCGTTGCATTTTGCAGTCTAACCGGAGTAGGCTCTGTGAGTCTCCATTCGCACACAGAAAATCAATGTTTATGGCTGAACTGGCTGCGCAGACCTGCCTGAACTCGAGGTGTTCTGGGCATTCAGATAAGCTTTACTGGTTTTAGGTGGAGATCTGGAGGAAAATCTTAACTCTGGCCTAAGTCTGGAGGCTAGGCGACAGCATTCACCCTCGCTTGATCTCTGGACCGTGATTTCACAGTAGTAGCAGTCTCATTAGGAAAGTAATTTTTTTTGCTGTAGATGGCCAGCCCATTTCACATAGACTGAGGGAAGGGGAAAGCGCATATGTCACAGGCAAACATTTAAAATTATGCTTAAATTCAGAGCTGGGCATGTATGTTCAGCCAATCACTACACAAGCCTACTACAAGTTTTTCTTTTCCCGTAGCACGGCAAAGGGAGAAGCAGGGTTGCCATGAGGAAAACAGACAGAATATATGCAGCAGAACATCTTTATGCAAGTGACTGACCCAAGTGAAGCTCAAACTGCCCTTCTAGATGGTGCAATGTTTTCTCAGAAGGGGAAAAAATGTGTTTCTAAATATAATATCAGCAAATGCTCAAAAGCAATGGCATGCAGCAATAGTGATAGTAAGCATTATCTTGAATACTGAGATCTAGATCTGAAGCCAAATGGCCATTAGCCATAAAATATTTAGGTACATGGCTTTTTTTCTTGAATTTAAAACAGGTTGCTAAATAGTCACAGTTGTGGTTTCCGGGCTCAGTCTGGTGGCTACAGTAACATTTTAATTTATACTAAAAAGAAGGCAAAGTTAAATCCATGATATGAACTAAGAGTCAGATGACCTGAAAGCAAGAGAATACAAATGAGCTCCCTGGAGAGAAGAGGCTGTGATAGAACAAATAGAATAATACAGAGGGATGACTTGACACTATCACCAGAGCAACTGTATTTCACTTCTTTGGAAAGAAATGAAATGAGCTTAAATTGGGACAACTGCTTTATTTTCAGAGAATTGCATCTGAAGCCTCTGCTGCCTACAGACAAGTCATATACAATTGTTTCTTTCCCTGAAGCCAGGTACTATTAATTGCCGATTTTCATATGTCACCTGACACGATGAAGTCAGCAAATGTCATCATACTTAATAGAGACAGGCCTGAGTATTCCCGCTGAGTCTCACAGAAGTAGAAAGTTACCCGCCTGCAGACAAAAACTCATGAAACATGAAAGTTAATATATGATATACCAGGAGGGAGGGAATGTTGAGCTGAGACACTTGTCATTGCCCAGTAAACATCCACATTGCCGTAAGATACAGCACCTATCAATCACCTATTTGTTGGCAAATAAAAGGAGCAGTGAAATACTATTTTTTAACACCACCATTAGGAGGTTTAATACTACATCAGAAACTGCTTTCCTCCCTCCTCTAACTCAAGTTCTGTGCCTAGAGGCTGTGTTTATTGGAAGCGACCTCTTCTTTGAGACTGGAAGTGTAAAACATAGCACTGAACACCTTTGTGGTGCTCCTAGATACGTATTATCCACGAGACTGAAAACTTCCTTGGTAAATACAAGTGGGATTTTTTTCCCTGGGGAGTATAGGTGCCTTTACAATTAGACTTAAGGCTTAATTTAAAGGCATGTTGTTTAGCACATCAGATGTCTCGCTGAACGCTCTGTACAAGAACCAGATTTGAATGGGAAGTGAATTCAGGGCTGTTGACAGCTTATCTACTGACTTCACACCCAACCTTAGGCAATTCAGCTGAAAGATGAGCTCAGCACTGATTTCCTATTACAGCCTTTGCAGTATCTTGCCCTATTCTAATTTTCCTTTAAACAGCTACATTAAAGAGCTCTGCAGGGGCCCACTTCTACAACAAACTGTTACGTCCAGTGAGCAGTGCTCTACTGAAAAGTATGGGTCTAAATGTGAGCAGGCTCTGAAAGCATTAGCATTCCTTCCTCCACCCACTTACGCGATGACCAATGTCTTGATAATGCAGCTTGCAGTGTCTGGTTTGGAAAATGCAATTCTCAGCGTAGCATGAACATGCTGGTAAAACTGAGTATCTGTTCAGCAGGTTGCAATTCTCCTGTAGTGTTTGGAGCTCATGACCTGGAATGCCATTCTGAGGACTTAAGAAGTTCATAGCACTCAGTTAATACAGTGTCCTTCCATACCTGCATGCTTAACTAAAAAACATACTGTACCTACTCAGTGGGTGATATTCAGATGTTTGTAATTCAAATCAGAACCAACTGACTTTCAAATCTCACCTACTCTGACTGCAGGGCTGTTTAAACTAAAAGGTCAGGAGAAAAAAATATTTTTTTAAATTAAACTTTTTTAGTCTTCTCAATCAAAATATGAACCGCTTTTAAAAGCGTATTTTCATCTTTAGGCAGAGACCAATTAGTTTAAATTTCAACCCTCCATTTTGCAGATTTTCAGACGGGTGTTGAAAATAAGGGCTTAGAAAAGAACCTGTACTGTAGCTTCACCTATGATGGTCGTGACCAAGTGACAAAGTCTTTCCTCTCTTGAGAAACAGGGCCATTGAAACTTATGCAGACAGATCCATGATCTTTGGGAAAACATGGTTTCAAATTCCTAGACGGGGTAACTACAGTTTCATAGGTTGAGACATTTCTCAACAACAAACCTGAAATGTAACCCTAAACCCAACAGCTCTGCCTGCCACTTTACAAGAATGTAGCTTAGATCTGCATGTTGTAGCCATGTTTGCTCTTGAACTGCAATGTACCCCTTTGTGACTTGGCAATGCAATGGAAGGCCCTGCATTAGGGAAACCTCCTTTTGAAGTATAAAGAGATGGAGGTCTCTCACAGAGAACCCTCCCTGCCCACTTCACTGCCTGATTAATTGAGGCAAGGTGGCTTCTTCTCTCCCACACAAAAAGAAGGGTGGTGGAAGTAGTTATATGATGAAAGAGAATCTTGGGCCTAGGCTGAGCTGTCCTAAGAAGAGCTAGTAATATGTGGAATACGAATATTCATTGTTATTTTATCATTGGTAAACCTAAAAACCTTTCTTGCAGTACCTTAGCAAAGAGATTGCAGGATACCACAAACATCGCATTAACAGAAAGCTAAGAACACTGTCGCATTAGACTATACACTGCACTGCTTCTCAACAGAGAGTGTCTGCTTCCTTTTGCCGGCACAGCCAGGGATGTCAATAAAGAAAAATGATTGCAGCAGAGTGGGCTAGTGCACTAAGAGAGAAGCTTTCTGCTTTGCATTTTGAGCAATTAAAAACCCTATATCTTCTCCAAAACATCACATCCTTCCTTCATCTTGGCCATCACAACATAGAGTGGTGGCATCTCAAGTATGAGGCACAACAGCATAGCAAGCGAGAGCTTCGTAGTGGCTTCTAAAGGCACACAGCGCAGCAGCACAGATCAGGGTGGTTGGGGCGGGCAGGGTCAGGTATTGAGTCAAGTACTGAGTCACAGGTATTGAGCAGTGCGCTGTTATAATTCTTCTCCTACTCAGATAATTCCAACCACTTCCTATTTATATATATGTAATTATCTATTATTGATTATCCATTTTGTATTTCTTTTCCACACATAGTTGCCCATCAGAAATACCTTTACTAGGTAAGAACATATTTAGATATGTATAATCAAAATACAATTACTATATATATTTCTAATTAGCATAACATGTGCTGCAAAGTATATTGTATATTCTGTCTAGTCTAGTGGCCAAAATACTCCATGAATTTTGGTCAACAATTATCAAGATTCTATTCCTGCCAAATAAGCTGAGAATTATCACTTGCTGACTAAGTCAATATGTTATCCTGCTGCTATGCCATATGGCCCTGGATGCTGAGACACAACACAACCTCATCAAGTGACATCCAAACTGGAGCAGTGGTTGATACGCCAGAGAGCAGGGTTTCCATTCATAAGGACCTCAACAAACTGAAGGAACAAGCTAGCAGGAACCTCATGAAGTTCAAAAAAGGCAAATGCAAAGTCATGCACCGGGGTCAGAAGTACCCCACGCGCCAGGCCAGGCTGAGGGCTGAGCGAATGACCCTGCAGCTGGAGCTTGGGGCCCACAGAACAACAGTTACTGACAATGTGGAGAGACTCCAGAGAAGGGCTGCTGAGACAGTTAGGGGATCAAAGCACCTGATACACAAGGAGAGGCTGGGGCAACTTGTTTGTTTAGCCTAGAGGTGAGAGGGCCAAGAGGGGATATAATTGCAGTCGTCCACTACCTTCATCCATTGGAGAAGACAGACGCAGACTTTTCAGAGATGCACAGCCAAAGAACAAAAGGCAAAAGTCACAAGCTGCAACAAGGGCAATACTGATTTGAAATACAGAAAAAAATAATCTCAGTGGGACTAGTGCATCATGAGACAGGGGCCCAAAGGGGGTGTTCAATCTCCACCTTTGAAGATTTTCAAAACTTGGCAATGCTTGGAGCAACCTGATCTGGTTCTGAAGCTAGCCCTGCTTTAGGCAGAAGGTTGGACCACGGACTGCCAGATGTCCCATCCAACCTAAATTTGTCTGTGAGTCTACAACATAAAATCCAGTTCTATGCGATACTAAGTATCCCTTCCATCAGCCATAAAAGTGCTTGAAGCTTTGTCAGGGGTCAACAGAATTGAGCAGTGACCTATCTAAATCTCATCTATGATTTCACTTTTTAGGTAATCAAGTTAAGTGTGATCAATTATTTGATTGCCTATATATTATATTCAGATTGTCATAACAAGCTGAGATATATGAGGCTTTACTCTCCTCTCCCTTTCTTCAAAAATGGGAGATTCAACAGTGACAGGGAAGGAAACAAGACAGAAAAACTGAAACCTTTTTCCACTGAACAATGAGTTGAACTGCCACATTTCATGTAAATATCATCACTGATCTATGATACAATCATTTCTGCAGTCAGCGGGCCAAACCTCACTAATATTCCTTCCTCATCAAAACGCATAGGGTACTCATACAAGTAAAGGTTTGCAGGCATGCAAATTAATTTATAGTAAGATGGTTAAAGTTCTAAATCATGTATTAAATTACTTCTATTGTACAAGTTTAGCTTTATTTTCCAAGCTAGTCACATGCAACAGAGATGCAGTAATGTAGGTATTCCAACTGCAGGAGCGATTAGCTGCCGTTGCCTTCTGAAACTGGATTTGTAAGTCAGATCATTGGAAAGATCAGTGGTTTGTGTCCTGGATGTCATAAGACCAGAGAGCTGGAATATTGGCAGAAGATTAGGTTTATTTTTATATATATGCTTGAAATATTTAGACAGACTAGGATAGAAATCAACTTGTAGGGTTATAAACCCTGATCCAGCAAAGCAAAAAAGTAATGAGCAAGCCCATCTCAGGTGTTCAAGGAACATAAATATCGATTTATCCTTGAACAGTGGCCCAAAGTCCCATTAAGGTTCAAGGAATGACAGTGATATTCAAGCATTTGCTTAAAGGTAGGCATGCGCTTAAATGCACTCATGACCTGGGTTATTTTTACTTGTATACCCCTCTGTAACAAACAGGGAGCTGCCACCAGATTTGTTAATATTGCAGGCATTTCTGCATCTCCCTGTTTCTGCATAGAAGTATACTGCTGACAGTTTTGATTTTGCCACAGAAGAAAATGAGTATTCCAATATGAATTGTCTGCCTGGGTCTGATTAAATCAAAGAAGTTAGCTACCAGTTTCTGTAGGGTCAGATTGCGTTATAAATATTCATTCTCATGAATAAATTTATTTGGCTCTTTAAGAGGCTTGGGTTGAAATGTAACAACCTCTGAACAATCTGGTTGGGACCAATATATAAGGAGCCAGACTGAGGTAACTTTCCCTCCCTCAGGAGCTTTATCCTTTACTGTTTGTAGGTTTACCTGTTAATGGTCATCACGGTTACAGGCTCTGACTCAAGAGCTGTCATTCATCACCACGTAAGAACAGTGCATCAGGTAAGCAAACATATAAGATGCTGAGCTGAAGCAGCAGTACTCACTTCAAACTGTCATTTGCTCCTGACATAACAAGGGAAAAGATTATGCAGCCTAAGTACCAATAATTTTTCACTGCATGATTCAAAAAAAGATTTGGAGGTTGGTGCCACATTGCTAGAAATGATGGCACTGAGGGTTCATGAAGTTCGGTGATCGGCACTGAACACACATCCTCTACCTCACTGCATGTCTTGCATTATACCCGATTGGAGTTACTCAACGGTGTTCAGTTGATGAGCCTGAACGACAGTGTTAGAATTTGGATTCAGCTCCCAAAGTTCAGGAGTATTTGAAAGGCAGGCCTGAATAATCACATCCTTTGATAGAACCAGCTGTGAAGAGCAGCTGAAGGTCTTCATTTTAGGAAACTTCAGGTTCACTTTAATCCAGATTTTAATCTGTAATCCAGGCCTAAATCTTCCTCTGAATAGCAGGAGGAAGCCAGGCAAGATTTTCCCATTGGCATTCAAGCAATTAGCAGTTCAGTTTTCAGGCAGACAGTTTTGCTGTTTCAGCAAATGCAGCAGTTGTCAAACTATAATCTACTAAAACTGCTGCTGTCACAGTGGTAAAGAATCTGTCAGTCTCAGAGCTGTGATGTCATGCTGCTGCTTGGAGGTCAGGTCAAGATTCATTTAAGATTTCCAAATGCTCTTCTTTTTCTTTTTTTTTTCCTTTTCTTTTTTTTGACCAGCTATACTCCTAAGCAAGCATACTTCTTTGATGTCTTCAGGTATCTCTGATGAAAAACCAGCTAAGCAAACTTTCAGCTGATGTTGAAATCCAGAGGGCAACAAACAAGTGAGAGGAAGGAACCAAAATGCAGAGTGACCTGGAGAGAAAATTCAATGCCTACACGCAACAGAAAGAGTTCACAATACCAAGTGTAAAGCCACAACACTTCTGCCAAGACAATGCTGAATGACATAGTGCAGCAAAGGAGATGCACATCTGTTGAAGGAAGCTCGGGTTCACATTGTTTCCTGTAGTCACTCTAATTTTGCTCAACTATTTTTATGGTAGCTCCGCTGCATGTTGGAAAAATAGTGAGAAAAGAACTGGGACACTGGAAAGAAAAACAGAATCCATGAAAGATCTGAGGCACAGATTGTGGCAACACAGTATTTGAAAATGACCAAGTTCACGCATTAATGGTTATACTTGCCATGTGGTTTCAGCAAGAGATAGTGTTCTTCACACACAATGTTCAAACTGTTCAATAGTGGATCATGCAGTAGCTGCTGGTTTGCAGCCCAGAAATGGCTGCACTTCAGCGGCAGGCAAAGGGATCCCAATAGCTCCTGAAGTGCTTGGGCATTTTGCTAGGTAGAAAGGAGTTCAAAGTATATAAAGAAACATGTTTCTAATTTATTACCATTTACACAGATGTGTGCTTTATGGGAAAGGCATGATACAGCCAATGCAACCTTCTCTTTAAGGCTCACCCAGGAATTCTTTAAGGTTATAAATTGTAGTCTGTGTACTTTGAAGAACCACATTCTGCTGCTCAAACTGGGAATGGCAGCAGGCTAGCTGGTACGAATGGCAGCTTTCTTTCCATGTTCGCATACTGTAACTTTTGTCTGGATGTTGTCTAAACTTATAAGTGAGCCGCCACAGGATTCCATGCTCTGCTTATTGTTTGCTGTGCTGATACACTGGCACATCCAGAAGTGATTTTTCAAGGTCATCAGAAATGTTATAATATCGGATCGGTTTTCTAAGTACAGGCAACTACCTAAGTGATAGAGGATTCCTGTCTCCTATGTATGCAAGAATAAAAAGGGAGGGCAGGGGAGAGAGAGAACAAAAGCCTATGTACCAGATAAAAGAGCAGGAAATTTGAATTAATTTGTGGAAGCAATAACATTTTTGTCAGTTATTCCTCTTTCCTGAAGGATAGAACCTCACTGATTGAAAGATGCTCAGATCAGATATGCTTTCATTTGTCAGCAGCTAAGTTGGTGTATCCCTTGTAAAACCTAAAATCACATGCCCTGCACACACACTTGTTGTTCATGACTGCACTCAGCCTAGAGTATAGGAATTGTCATATGTTATCAACCTGGCAATCTGTTCAGATCAGTATCGTCTCTAAGAGTACCTTAAGAGGGTAGTGCCACAATCTGATACGTATACTTTTTCCCCTGCTTTAAATCTCAAATTAATCTCTTGAGAGACTCAATTCTTCCCTGGAGGACATGCTTTAAAATCTCTCTGAAATCGGCCATAAATTATGCCAAATCTGGGCAATCTTGCTATAACATAACTGAACAAACCCCCTTTAAGGTCTTTAAGGTCTTGGCTTTGGTGGCTTCCTGTGTCAATATGTTCCATGGCTGAAGTATACACGCAGTAAAAATGCTTATTTTAATCAGATTCTTCCTTTTCTGGAGTTCTCTGATATTTAATTTCATTTCTCATCTGGTTACTGCAGTAGCATACAGCCCACAGCCAGGGCCCTGAGTGCACTTTTAGGCCTGAATGCCCTGACCAGCCCCGGGGCCCCCCGCCACCGGTCCACAGCCCAAGATCCCACTCCAACCCAGGTGGAGCCCTCAGTTCCCACCCCAGTGATGCCGCAGCAGTGCTGGTCTCCAGCTCACCCACAGCTCTACCCATGGCTCCCACCGAGCTGGGTCCCTGTCCCCAGAGAGGTGCCCGATGCCTGGGGCTGGAGCTGCCCCGACTTCCGCCCACTGCCCTGCTCCCTGGCAGGGAGGCCATGTCCTGCCACTCCCAGGAACCCCCACCGCTCCCAGGCCCCAGGCAGGAGCCGCCAGCTCTTATGGCTCCCTGGCACCCACTCCTTATGAAGCAGCACTGCAAAGTTGTGTTTTTCCTCCCCTCCTCAAATCCATGAAATCCATGCAGAAACCTCCTATGAACAACCAGCTGGCAGCCCCCTCAGTGTTGACTGTTGTCCTCAGCCACTCTGCCAAGCAGGGCAGATCCCCTCAGGACTGCTGGACTCCAGGGGCTGTCTTCAGCCCTCCCAGCAGCACCCCGACATCTTTCTATCCCTTTACAACTGATGAAACCTCCCCTGAGTCAGGTGACCGGTGACAGGGACCTGGTGCCTGTCCAGAGACCTCCTGTCACACTCAGGAGGGACAGTCGCAAGTTTCCCCAAAAAGACCCAGGAAAGCTTTCATAGGTCCTCTAAATGAGTTATAAATGTAAACATGGAACTCTGGACATCATGATTTTCCCATCGTCCCAAAGGTGACTGAAGCGTGTGCCTCTGGGCCTTACCTCCTCCTAGGAGACAGCCACCGAAGCACTCCTGACATGGCACCAGGGCACATCTCTTCCGGCCCCACTGATGGTCTCTCTCCCTTCACCACCGCCCAGCGCTGTGAGGGCTCCACGCCAAGAGAATGCCAGGCAGGCTGAGGGAAGCTCATCCAGCTCAGTTTTCAGTAGAAAAGACACGACCACACATGCAGCCTGCCCGGGTGGGTCCTGCCTCAGGTTAGACGCCCCACGGCCTCCCCTGTCCGGCAGCTCCTCAGCAGGGCCGGGCAGCCCTGCCAGCTCAGGTATACCCTCGTGCAGGGTGTCTCCAGAGAGTTTTGCTCATCCCTTTTGTCAGTCAGCATGGATAACAGTATCATTACATTCTTCTCTTCGATGTTTAGCCATGTTTTGGCTGAAATGGCCAGAGCTGTCACACAGGTAAATGTGAGTGGGGCTGGCCTCTGCATGGGTTGTCCTTCAGACAGAGAAAGTACATGGCTTTTGCTCTTCGAGGCCTAGGTTTGGTCTCAAATGTTGGCACAGCATGTCTTCATTGAAGGTTTTCATGATGCAAAAAGGCAAAAATGGATTTATTTTACTCAGGCAACTGACCCACAGAGAGGAGATGATTTTCACAACAAGTGAATCCAGCTCTTCTCAGTCATGCACTGAAACCGTAGCTACAAGCTCATCCTTTCTCTTTGGTGGCAGCTATCTAACTAAATGTGTTTTCTCTAGTCTAATCCAGTACATTGTGCTCTGTGCTGAGGTTGTCAGCGAATTGTAACCGCTCTGGAGTCATGTTTTGTTCTGTTTTTAAATAACAGTGAAACAAATTCATCTGTAAGTTTTGGATTAATAGCCTGCATGGATTTGGGCCAATGTACTTGAATACATTCATGAAATTTTGCTTTATCCTTGGTGTCTGATCCTCAAGACTATTTTAAATATACCTTTTTAAAAAAAAATCTTTGCTATGTTTCATTTGCTTGTAAATACACATAATACTTCCTGATTTTGTTTGCATGTTTATTTTCTTTCTCAGGAAAATAGATAAATAATTACTTGGTGAATAAGAGACAGACTGGTGTTGGAATTACGCCAGATCTAACCTTGGGTCTTTCTGTTTCTTTATCATGTTTGAGGGAAACTGAAATGAAACAAAGCAACAAGAACACTTAAAGCATGTGATAAATTCTTCCTTGGCATGAAGAGCATTCAGGAAAACTCTTTCCTTTCCAAGAGCATCTTCGCTTTGTTTGATACAGTATTGTTGTCAGGTGCATTGGGGTCATTTTGAAAGGGGAATGACAAAACAATGTCGTTTGTATGATAATTAGATGTAGCTGTCTACAACTGCCAGTCAGAATCAAGTTTGAAAATCTCAGCAGCAGAAGCACAAATTCCTGCCACCTAAACTGAAGGAGGAATTCCTTTACCTAGGAATGAGTAACAGGCTATTATAGCAGCCAGCCATAAAAGAGAAACATTCAGTACACTGCAATTATGCCATGCATCATAACCTCTACGGCTATGTGCAGAGTAAATGTAGGTTGATCATTATTAACTTCCAATTTTTCTGAAGAATCAGCCTAAGTACCTCATATAATAGAAAATAAACTCATTAGAAGACAATGACATCTGAAAATTGGAAGTCTGGGTTTCTTTTTTTCCTTAACTAGGTCTCTCTTCTGTTATTTCCTCAATTGTCTCATTGAGGATTCTTGGTTAGAGCTGCTTGGAAAACAGGCAGATAAGAAGATATTTTAGATAAAATAGTCTGGAACGGCAGTGAAAAAGAAAAATATTTTGATTCCTAAACAGAGCTGTGCTGCTTGCTGGGAACTGTAGTCCAGGTGTTGCAAAATGGTATTCTTCATTGCAGGTTGGGTTCCCTCTCATAAATAAGTAGATCAACATGCCCTCCTCTTTCACTTTATTTGAACAGGGAAATGGTGTGTCGCAGTAGTCACGTGGCCACAACACGTGGCCTAAAGAAGAGTATAAGACAATTAAAGTCAGTCTATGAAAGACTTCAATAATGATACAAAATTGAAATAGCTAGGGTTATGATCACTGCTTCAGCTGCAGTTTTCTGCAGAAAACAAGAACTGTTGACGAGAAATCTTTCTAATTAAAGCAGTTCTGTCAAAACCTCGGCTCTCCACCAAAACCAGACCAGAACTGTGCTTTGTTGGTCAGATTTGCTGTTGATAAATTGAGCAGGCACTGCTTCTGCCTGCTTCTTTCTCAGCCCCCTGTGGATCAGGTTAAATGACAGGGGCTGCTCCCTCTATTCTCACACACAAATTGCAGTGCTGAGATGCATTTATGATCATGATCATGCCTTCTAGCAGAGATTGCTTCCCCAAAAGCTTAATAGAAAAGACTCTCTTAGAGAGAAAGGAAACAATTTTTTCTCAGAAAATGTCTAGAGGAGAAAACAATCTTCTCTAGATTCTAGCACAGTACGTTAAGTATCATTTAGCAAGCATACAGAAAAAGGCATGCCTGACTGCTTTCCTGACGTACAAATACATGCTTAAATAGGCACTCTGAAGGGAGTGGGTTTTTGTGGGAGGCTGTTGCTTCTGGAGAATTCAGAGGAACCCAGTATATGGTGTTGCCGGCCCAGGAAACTGGCGTAATACTGAAAATGAAGCAAAGATAATGAATCAAATCTTCTGGAAACAGCAATATGATAGGAGAGAGAAAGGTAATCCAGTAATTAGAATGCTAGCCTGTAGTTTTACAGACTTCACTATCCTAATATGACAAAGGCTTCCTGCATTAGTCTCTTAAACTTAGATCTTCTAAGGGATCTAACACCTACTGATGCTGATTTTATTAATAGCAGAAACACTTTCAAATAGTTCTGGTCCAAAATTAGAATGTATAATAGTCTTTTTATAACTTTGGATTAGTGTAATGCTTCTAGATTGTAAGCTCGCTGCATCAATGTTATATTAAATTTGATGGGATGAGTGAATCAAAAGTGTGTTCATGACCAGTCCTAAAAAGTTAAATAGGGTTCAGGATTTTGAATGCAGGGATGTCAACCTATTTAATGTCATAGCGACAAGGCCTGTGATCTTGGCCAACTGAGAAAAACCTTTACTAAATAATATCTGAACTTGGTGCTCATATGGGTTTTAGCCAAAGCTGGCGAGAGTAATGAGTCATCGTGGTCTTCCTCGAGAGCCTGATCTGCTCTGACTTTGATGCTCCAGTAGTGCAGTGGTGTATTTCAGCACACAGAACGTGTTGTAGAAAGCAGCCATTAAAATATGCCTCACTCCTCTTAGCATATTTCCTTTCACAACCATCTCGATTCCTCTTAGGTCCTTTTTTTAAATGCCCCTTCTGAAGAGTTGAATAGCTGATCCTTCTATTATTTTAACAGTAAACAGATGTGGGGTTAATCTAGCACATTCTTTTCTAGTTTTGTTCCCTTCTTCCTTACCACAAATTATTTCAGTAGTACAATTACGCTTTTTTGTTTGGATTAATCCAGATCCTTTTGCTGCTTTTTATAAACAAATCATTATTACCTTGGGCAGCTTAGCATATTGGCCATAAGGACTAGTAACAATCATCTTTTTCATCTATGTTTGTATAGCAGCTATCATAATAGAGCCATGCTCCATGATAGTGTCTCCGCAGAGCTATTACAATGTAAATAATTAATTATAACAGTTGTTTAACACTTGAATGGGACTCTGTTGTTTGCAAACAAAGAACATTTCTTTTCTCTGCATTGCTTATTACACATAACATAAAATTACTCCAAAGGAAGGAAGCTGGTTTACTCGGACAATTGGTGAAGTGTACGAGGAAACTCAGAACTCAGCAACACATCAAAACTGAAAGGTCAAATGGATTTTTAAATTATTTAAAATATATTACCAGTAATGTGGGCAAATAAATCTGATATTTATGTTAACAAATTCATCTGACAAAATGCAATTATAAATCAAATATGCCTTGTGGTAGTATTGTCTCCATGATAAGAGAAAAACAATAAACAGCTTTAAAAAGAAGAAAATTTAAAAGGGCATTTTACTGCAGTATGTAAATACAATAGCAAAACCATATTGGAAGTCAGCTGTGCTTTTTCCACAGAACATGCTTTAACCAAGGAACATGAGTCGATATTGCAGAAAAATTAAATTATTTTGCTGAGTCTCATTATGTAATCTCGCTTGCATGTATTGTAGTCTTTAAGTATTAACACAGCATATAACCAACAGATTTTGATTAAAGTTGTGGTTTTGTAGTTTCAGCAGATTTGAGAGTCATGATTTTCCTTTGCATAAGTCGTATCGTCCCTCTTGTGGTACAGATGGCTGAGTGTTTTGATTATGTAACCCAAATATATCCATGTTCCTTACGAAGAAATTATGTGTATCTGCCAATCAGAGAAAAGGTCCTCTCCCTTAATGCCCTTAAACTCTTCCTGTAAGTAGGCAATAATAAAACAAGTCCATTCCCACTTTGAAGTTTGGCATTGATGAATACACAACCATTGCATATCAATGTTTCAGGGAAAAGCACAAACCCAAGAGATTTGTGGTAAGGAAGAATCCATAGATCACACATAGTTGAACATTTCCATTTCTGTCTTGTCTCACTCTCTCAAGACTGAATCAAGAAGAAATGGAAAATACACATTACTATAATGGTATCACAATACACTAGCATGAAGGGCTTCTAATCAGATCAGAACACCATGGTGCTAAATGCTATCTCACGAAAAGGGGATTTCTCTTGCAAAGAGATGACGAGAGAATAAAAGAGCTTAGAGCTCTTGTCTTGGGAAGTTTACTAGAAGAACATAAGCACTTGGTAATCCTTCATTTAGACAAATTCACTAAATCCAGGATTGCTCACGTTCCCTTCAGAGTAGGCTTTAAGCATAAGCAACTCAAGAAAATATCTGAGGCCCTTTTACTTCTGGGGGCCCTGCACACCTGGTCTATCAAATCCTTATCTACACAGAGGAGCCGCAGTCCAGCTACAGTAACAGTAACTCCCTGTTACTCATGGCACCAATATATACGTAGCCTTCTTCCGCAGTGTGGCGTGGGGCTCAGGTAAACTGTGCAAAGTGAAATAAAAGCTTACACACAGGACCTCATGGTGGAGCAGATCTTGAGCCTGTGGGATACAGAAGCTTTTGGCTCCCTGGCCAGTTCAGGAGTATTTTGACAGTGCTGGAAACAAGCGTGTCCAGCTGAAGACTTAGAGCAGGGTCTGGAAATTTGGCAACAAGAGGTTAAAAATGGGGAATCTGGTTATCTTTTTTTCATGATAGTGGTAAGACTCCATTTCTAAATGATGCTTAGGACCTTCTGTCTTTCTGTAGTAACATCTCAGACACATGCCCTGTCATTGTTTCCCATGCTAGCTGCCCAGATGTACTGCTTTCATAAACCCAGAGAGCTACGGTGCACTTCAAATCTGCAGCGTTTTTCACTGTCAGCCTGTATTTCTTAGGTCAGATTTGCTGCATTGGCTTGCACTTTTAGTGCTACCATTTGCTGCTTGTCACTGACAAGCGCCTTCAGCAGGTGCTCAGTTTTTCTGCTATATAACTGACAGAATGGAAAAAAAAAGCGGCCGTTTCAGCTATGTTCCTTCTGCGGCACACGTGGCGAAATGATCTTGAGGTGACCCCATTGGCCTCAGCTAAACCTCATTCTATTGCTTTTTACTAGTTCAGCTGGACAATGCCTTATTAGTGCCTCAGTGCTGTCCCCCTCTTATATTTCACAGACTTCACTGTCTGCACATATCTAGTTTCAGTAGCTGTTTTATTACCATGCTATCCTTCCTCTTCTTTTTTTTATATATATTGCGTTTTTCTGGGTTGCTGCCAAGATGCAACTTGTTTAAAAAATAAACCAAACCCAAATCCTGGCTTATGTCACCCTAATAACCTCAACTCCATGGTTTTGTCTCTAGGGTCTACAGCTCAGGACATCAAGTCACTTCGTAAAATGAAACTGGGTTTGATGGCTCATGGATTTTGCTCCAAAATCCTTGAAATTAACTAACTTCCCACTGACTGTAATTGTCTTCAGATCTTTGAGCTATCCTGGAGTCAGTCAGTAAGATCTTATGGTTCCTGTGAAAAGAAAAACGCATTAAGTCTTGTAGCAGATTCTATCAGCAGTTCTCAAAGCACTTCACTAGCAAGGAAAAGTGTCATTATCTCCATTTTACAGGTCTTTAACACATTTTTGCATAGGCTTGACAGAATGTTTTTGAACACATTCTTGTCTTGTCACTGTTTGTTTCCTCCCAAACTGTTTTCTTAGATAAATGGGCATCTGTTAATATTTGACCATTTTTTTCCCATAATCCCCTTCCTCTTTTAGTGCACAGGATAGATGGTGCTCACTACATGCGTAGCTCTTCAAATCTTGATTTAACCTCCCTCCATGATCCATATATGCCCCTTGCCTCCTTACTGTATGCTACTCAGACTTCCCTTTGATGTGAGTTACATTCTTTATCACAGTGTCTTTTGTATGTTGTTCATCATTAAAGAGCCTGAGTGCTCCATCCCAGTTGATAAGTTTGTTTTTCCAATACGTAGTAGGACAACAGAGGATGCCCTTCCACTTCAGAGACAGGTTGAGTTTCCTGAGCAGGCAGTCTGTCTAAGATCTCCTATTTCAGAATAGTCAGCTGTACAGAGTGTTAAGTACTCACTGCACTGCTCCTATTGAATTCAGTTTCTCTTATGAGTGCTCAGCATTTCTGCAAATCTGATCAGATACCAAGTTGGATAGTCAGAAAAAGAGATACAAATTTTTAGAGATAACGTGGGAAAATTTTCATTAAAGCAGTTTGCCCAATGTTACAGAGGTCACATTGCATTAAAGATAACACCATCCTTTTCATTCCAGTTATCTCCTGCCTTTAATTATGTGACTCCCAACTATTGCAACAAACTGGTTAGGCAACCTGTAGGAGGAAAAAATAATTATGTAGCTAAAAACTCCATCTCACAAACCCTGTTCAAGGAGGCTAGTACAGTTTTTCTAGCATCTCCTAACTTTTGAGTGAGTGGCTTTATTCCCTCTGAACAGAGTTTGTGTGTGTGTGTGA
The DNA here is from genome assembly GCA_013398225.1 of Steatornis caripensis. Taxonomy (NCBI): domain Eukaryota; kingdom Metazoa; phylum Chordata; class Aves; order Caprimulgiformes; family Steatornithidae; genus Steatornis; species Steatornis caripensis. Next base: position 81,388 of record VZSC01001691.1, on the reverse strand, counting down.
TTTCCTAGTTGTTTTTTTAAAAGCAATCCAAACAAAAAAGATTTCTGTTTTGCAAGTTATATTACATCTTTGACATCAGTAGAATTTAGCATTCCCATCCTGGTAGTTGAGACATCAGAGTTAACTCATAGAAATAGCAAATTGCTGTCTGTAGATCAGAGTGTGTTGAGGCACATACTTACTGAGAGCAGAAACCTGGGAATCTAATGGCTCTGTGGGAGAGTGCGCCTACAGCTTCTTCTGTCCCGCTAGCTTGTCTTGTTACCTTAAACTTCATCCACCAATTTTGAACATTCAGTTGAGTTTTCCTCATTCAACCCATCATTCAGTCTTAGACTCTGTCCCCAATGTCCTCATGCAATCACAGACTCCTCATCCACCCATGAGTTTTGCCTATCATCCCTGGCTGTATCTCTACACACTCTCTCTTAGGTCTGCCCTTCACATTGGTTCCTGGTTGTGTTTCCTTGCTCAGCCTGTTCTCCCACAAATTCACTCCAGTTCTCATCTGATCCTGGGGGTACTTCTCAGCCTAAATGCTCCCAGAAGGCCACAGACAAGGCAGAAAAAAGATGCTACTGTCCGAAATCCAAACCGTTACCTGAATGTGTAGAGATCATGGCCTCGGCTGCATCCGGCTGGAGTCTCAGGCTGGCTTTTCTGATCAGCACTTTCCCAAAGGCATGGGGAAATAAGGGGAGGAGAGATGCTGTCTGGAGCTTCCCATCACTCTTCTGGATCCCAGGGAACTCTGTTGTTTGGCTGTCCCGGAGCGATACTGCAATTCCACAAACTCAGGCTGAATCCCAGGAGGAGAGAGACATTTTTCAGCTTCAGCACATGTATGTCTGGCAAAGATTTTTGAGAAGGCAGGCATGAGGATACCCTTGATAATGAAAACATAGACAGGAACTCACCTAGTTGTCAGGGTTCTCTCCCAGTGTTGTTATAATGCTGTGACGACTTCATTCTTGTGTTACGGTCCCTAGAGCCATGCAGAGGTATTGCCAAGTATCTTTAAAAATTGAATGTATTCTTACAGATCTGGGAGAACAACCAAATCTTACTATCATGGTCCATTCTCAACATAGACCCTACTAGAGGGTTTCACAGAGGAAGTTGTTTGCAAATCTTACTGTTTCACCAGCAGCAGCTTAGTAACCACCTGTCACCAGGCTTATGCATATTTCAAGAGGAGAAAATGAGAAAAATAGTACTCTACAGATTTATTAACAGTTGCCAAAGCCTTGTGACAGGGCTTTGAAACAATTTAGATCTCCTAACTCCTGTTCTTGGCCTGCAAGACCATCTTGTACTTATAAGATCCACCTTAAATGATCTATTAATTGCTGCAGTGGAGGCAAGAGGCAAGACTGCGTATTTCTCTGACTCTGAGCTCCCTTCATTCCTGTTGACTTCTGCAGGAGCTCAGCTCCATACTCACAGTGAGACCCAGATGCACACCAGCCTCCTGTAGAGGAAACCTAGATGCATACAGCAGCTGGGAGCCATGGCGTTCTCTAATGAAATGCTGGCCTGGCTGACCAGAGGAACTGGGACACGAGACATGCCATAAAGCACATCAAAAGGTAAATGTAGTTGCAGCCTCAGTCACTGGCAATGTCGAGGTTGCGCCCTGTGGACAACCAGCTTAAAACCCAAGAGCGAATCATCTTCCTGCACAAACCATTTCAATCAATCATAGAATCATAGAATGGTAGGGGTTGGAAGGGACCTCTAGAGATCCCCCAGTCCAACCCCCCTGCTAAAGCTAAAGCAGGTTAGCCTAGAGCAGGTTGCACAGGAATGCATCCAGGCGGGTTTTGAATATCTCCAGAGAAGGAGACTCCACAACCTCTCTGGGCAGCCTGTGCCAGTGCTCTGTCACCCTCACAGTAAAGAAGTTCCTCCTCATGTTCAGGTGGAACTTCCTGTGTTCCAGTTTGTGCCCATTGCCCCTTGTCCTGTCGCTGGGCACCACTGAGAAGAGTCTGACCCCATCCTCTTGACATCCACCCTTTAGATATTTGTGAGCATTGATCAGATCTCCTCTCAGCCTTCTCTTTTCCAGGCTGAACAGACCCAGCTCTCTCAGCCTTTCCACATACGAGAGATGCTCCACTCCCCTAATCAACTTCGTGGCCCTCCGCTGGACTCTCTCCAGTAGTTCCCTGTCTCTCTTATACTGGGGAGCCCAGAACTGGACACAGTACTCCAGATTGTTCACTGTTGGTTTTTTCTTGCTCTTCTCTACTGATGTTTTAGTAGTGTCCACTACTGCTCTCCTCTGCCTCTCTTCCCTTGGCACTCTGCCTTTTACCCTTTCCGATTTCTTCCTTTTGCCATCAGTGCTTTCTCTTTCTGCCTCCTTTGCTTCCCTGTTGTTTCTCAGCTGTTTTTCCTCCTTTACTGACATTTCTCCCTGACAGCAGGGGGTTGAGCCAAAGCCTGCTGAAGTCAATCCATTACCTTCAAAGAGTTTAGGATCATGGCCTTATTCCCACTTGCTTCCCTGCTTCTTCTACAGTCTCTTTTCCCATGCAGCATTCTCTGCTTCCCTGCTTAAAGATGGGTTACTGCAATATGCACGGAAGGAAGGAGGTTTAGAGAGAGAAAAATCCTAAGGACCTAGTAAATTCCTTCCTGAATCGCTAAATTGCCACTCTGACTGCACAGCTGCAGAAAGCCAAGGGATTTGATCATAAGGTTGGAGGTTTTTTTATGCTAGCTTCATCGCAGCACAGCTTTTTTCATATGGCTGTGAGTCGTGGTTCTTGCAAAGACAAGGTCTTTCAGGAAGAAAATCCCTCTCATTAAACTTTGCCTTATTGCACGTAGTAGCTACTGACTGCATAGTCATACAATTAACTGTGGCTGCTGATCTTGAGCTGCAACAGGCAGTAATTAATCACACAAACTAATTCCAGGAAAACTGAAAAATGGAGAAAAAAACTTATTGACTGGATATTTACTAATATTGTATAAAATCATATACACCCACACAAACTATGGCTTTAATATGTGTCACGCATACACGCATATGTGTGCACATGTGTGTATATACACGTGTAAAAAAAGTAGATATGAAATTATCTATCTACATATGGAGATGGAAAAGTACTGAATAAGTATATATTGAATGTACTGAATACATTCTCGTGGGATAGATGTATGAAAAATATTTTAGTAGAACACTGTCTGCAGCAAATATATATGCTGATGGTTGAATGCTAATACGTTTTTGGATATAATATGGAGACAGATGCTCAGCTGCTGTGGATGGATCCAGCTCCACTGAAGACTGAGGCCAGTAGTGCAAACACTGTTTTACATGGAATGGTATTTTGATTGCATATTTTTAAGTCCTACCTTTATATTCAATCCTTCGTATGGATGAATATTTTGTGTATCCAGACCAGAGGCACAATAACTCCGCTCACAGAAGAAGCCCCATCTACTTCTGTGTTGCCAGCTGTTACGTGAGGCTACCCCTGAACAGCACGACTCGAATTGTGAACTTGCGTATTAAAGTCAAACATTTTTGTCAGCAAAATAGAGACCTTAATTGTTCTAAAATAACTACCTGCGCCTCTGTTCCTAGGGTATGTGGGCACCATCGCAATCCAAGGGATGTTAGCTAAACTCCACTAATGCACCTATTGCTGATTTACAGGTGGAGACGTCAGCCTCCGGTAGGTCATATGACATGTAAATCCTCATGCAGGAAACCTGTGGTTGGGCTGTGCATTGAATTCAGATTCAGACCTCAGCCCTCTACACAAGATCATTGTTCGACACTTTCCTGATGATGCGATAAAGGTAAACCAGCCTGCAAATATTTTATAAAGCTTCTGAAAATCACTGGAAAACTGTCTTGACCGCAGTACTTCAGAAACATGCAGTAGTGCTGCAGTCAGTGTGCAACAGCTAGACTCCAATGGTTGTTTTAATCTTTTGTAAATTATTCTCTCAGCAGGTAGCCGAGAGACATAAATTATCTGCTACCTGCCAGCAAGGTGCCCGTCCTGTAGAAGGTTTTTATGTTACTCGGGAACACATTACATCCAGCTTTGGAGATTCAGTGAAAGAAACGACAGTGCTCTTAACAGTAGGGCCACTTAAATGTAAAGGGGCATGCAGACCTCAGACTTAAAGAAAGCAATAAAAACTGTAATGGAAAATTTCTAGGAAGAAATATTTGGAAAATATCTGTACTCAACTTTTAACTGACTCCTGAAGTACCTACTGTTCTTTTCCTCTCATATATAAAGAGCATTTGTCTACCTGTGGTCCAAAAGTACTTTGAACCTCGAATGAGGAAACAACAACAATAAAGTACAAAAGTAAAATTCCCATGAAAGCACATTGCATGTGTGTATTTCTTCTTTGTGCTGTGCAACGCTTGTACAAAAAGTCCAGAGTCCTTCTAGACCTCAGAAATGTAAGGGGGTATGATGCAGAAAGTGGAAGCACTAAGTTACATGGCTGCATACAGCATCCTTGCAGAGCATTGAGATAAAAGCATTCAGACTAAACTCCATCTTGACTTGCCTCCGTGCCATTCCCACTGACTGCAGTGAGTGAACCAGGTGAAAAGCACGGATATGTCACAGCTGAATAAAAGAGAGCAGTTCCTTGAGAGTCATAATGTATCTCCATCATTAACAAAATAGTCTTAAAAAGAGTCCATGCTAAAGTATGAAACTGGAGTGTTTGACCTAAGAAACAACCCTTTGAGCAACAGCTGCACCTTTGTGCAGCTTGCACCGCTTATTTTGGTGTGCTAATGATCTTCTGTGGAACTCGTTAGCTGATGTGCATGGATATGCTGCATCTGCAGCCCTGCTACCAGGTGCTGAGGAGGCAGCAGGAGTGGAAAGCCGCCTTCAGGCTCTCCCCTCTGACAGACTTCAGCTGGAGAAAAGCAATGTACAGCTGTGCCTCTTCTCTGAGACCACTCCCATGTGAAGTCCTGCAGGGGCTGGTCCTGTCTCTTTTCCTTTTCATCATGTGCTGAATAGCTGTAGGAACGGTCATGAGGAGCCGAGGGCTATGATACCATCAATCTGTTGATGGCAACCAGCTTGTATGTCTCTTTTCAGCTGATGCAATCAATGCCATGACACAGATGTCACAAAACTTACAGGAAATATGCCTGCAGATCAAAATCAGTTGGCTGAAGCTGAACTAAAGAAGGAAGAGATGGTGCTGGAAGGAAGGAGGAGAATTCAAGGTAGTTAAGGCAGTGAGTGAATCCTGCTTTCGTTTGGGGCAAATGCTATATAGTTTGGGGTCCCAGTGTAGACCATATTGCCCCTGGATTCAGTATGGCTTTGAAAGTGCTTGTCACTTTTTCTGTCTGCTCTGCTGTCATTTTTTTTGGTAAAGGTGACTTATTTTACCTTTTGTAAGAAGCCTCCAGAGACTTGTTCAGGTTAAAAAGAGAACAAAGACTAAAGCTTGTCAAATAAAGTAGCAACATATAGGAAACGTAGAGGGTGTAATTCCTTGCAGACATACTTATGTCAGGTCAGTTTTGTATTTTATTCTTGGTAAAAGAGGTGTTTGAATATAGATAGATAGACAAGTAAGGATTAGCAGACCCCGTGCAGACTTTGGAAATGAACATGATCTGAAACTGTCTGGTTTTATAGCCTTGGGCAGATCATATAATCCCTCTGCTACTGTTTTCTGATCTATAATCGAAAGGCAGTAATTCTTTCTTGCTTCTCAGCGGTGAATTAATGAACGCTTTCACAGTGTTTTGCCATGCCATATACAAATATTACAATTACAGAGAAGCAAGCAGCATATGATATTAATGCCAAACAGATTCAGGGTAAAACTTGGGATGCTGGATAGCGGCACACAGATACAACTGTAATGAGTTCATTAGTAATGCATGACTGGATTGATTAAGTAGTTACCACTGTGTAAAGCCTTGTCTAGAGCTGATACTTGATACATTATTTTGACCCAAGACAGATGCTCAGTTATCTCTTCTCTTAAGTTTTGGCAATGCCTATCGTGTCAATACAAATTATCAAGCCGAACTGAAAGAAAGAAGCTGTAGTTGCCCCATGAATATCTTTTTGTGTTCTTCTGTATCAAAGAATCACAGCTTCCCAAACTAGATCTTTTACAGAACCTTTCAGAAGCACCGTTTGAAATGGCTTGTCCTCTTTTTTCCTTTCTTCCTTTTTCTTCCTTCCTGAGAATGTTTCCTCTTGCCATCATGAGAAAAGTGTACCTCTGTGACAAAACAACCGTGTCCCCGGATTTTATCCTTTCCTACCACAATGGTAGCTCATCCCGTATGGTGATGACACAGCACAGAAATTCCACCGCATTGAGGTTACTTTTGCATTGCCTGATGCTGGTAACTGTGATGTGAAGTGTCAGAAGATGTAACAGTTTTCTACACAAAAGAGTCACAGGAGGATTCAAATGGTCTTTGAGGACCTGGATGTCCAACTGAGATTAGAGGTCTGGATGAGTCAGGGTAATTGTGTGCAGAAGCATTTCAGCTCTAGGCTAGCGATCTGAAGATAAACAGTGCCTGGAAGAGGTTACCTATTCCTGGAGGTTTTGATGGCTTATTTGAAATGGGCTTCAACTGGGCATCTGGAGCCTGTTGCTAGCAGGCTGATAATTACAGATTGGGAAGCTGGCACCAGCAGTGGTGGTGACTAGTACAGCGCAGCCCTCCGTCCATCCCCGTGCATTCAGTAACGACTGCAGGCAAGAAGTGGCAGTGCAGATAGCGTGTACTTTAAGGGCACAGATATTTGACACAAATGATGTTCTGTGTGGGTCCTTCTGCTGTAGAGTGAAAAGATTCCTACCTTTTCCTTCCCCAAGTGTTTCTCCAGCTGTGTGTCCTTCCTCATCTCAAACTCCTTCTGACAGCTCCTGGGCTGTGCCTCGTGTACGCTCACTGGCATTTTAGAGTGAGCTAAGGATTGCTAACCCTGTTTTAAGGCAGGCTAACCGAAGCCTTCCGCAAACGGGAAGCGAGGCACAGCACTGTGAAATGATTTGCTAAAGGTTATCCAGCTGTGACTGAGAAAAGCATGCTCTGGCTCTGCCGCAAAAGATGCCACAAAAGTGTAAATGTTAATAGTAATAACTTTCTCTACGTATGTTTCTGCTTTGCAAAATTACATCTCCACCAGGGGACTTGTTAATGTCAACGGCATTCAGTTTTCATGATCACCGCTTGAAGTGATCAGTCAGCTGTATGGATCTACAAATTGCTCCCTTGCAGCCAGCCTCTTAGTCTAATGCTCAGGCGACAGCTAGCTGTAAGGATCAGACTTGAGAAGATGCCTTTGATTTTCCTTTGATGTTTCTGAGCCAAGGAAGAATTTCACACAGCCACTGGGCGGTGGGTGAAGATCCCTTCTCTTTGTGGGAAGCCACTTATAACGTGGCTGACCTGCTTCGACCTTAATATTACTGGCAGGGCATCTGGGATGCCTTTGCGAGCAGAGCTGGCTTACCAAATGTGCCTAACTAGGGGCACAGACCGATTTGTTCGCCTGGATGCAGCGGTTGTTCAAATAGTGTGATTATAGTGGAGGTTGCACAAATTGACCCCAGTCAGACTCAGCGTATTTATTTGCTTGCACTTTGGCATCATTGCCAATGCGTGAGGATATAGCAGGGTTCTCCTTCAGGATTTAACGGAACAAGTGGGAACAACTTACAAGGAGAACGGGTCCTACTTTCTAAGCCTCTTTTCCAGTTAACTGTCTTTCCCCTTTCCTTTTTTTTTTGGTTCCCTTATTCATCTCTTACGCCAGGTCTAAGACCAGCACAAGATTCTAAAGACCCTGACAAAAAAGCAACAAGAACGAGGTTATTTGCCAGAAGGCTCTCTAGGGTAAGGCAGACGCACAAATCACTGACCGTGGAGGGGAGGCCGGGGGGACGGGAGAGAAGAAGAGCTGGAACTTTTTTCTTTTAGATCTCTGTTGAAACAAATTGGATGGAGGTCGCTTTGTAACTGCGGTTGCCGGCAGCCGTTTGGGCGGCGCTCGCTTTTTTTTGTTGCCACGCGCCGGGTCGCCGTGGGAGCCGCACGCACCCTCGGAAGGGGATGAGCACCCCCGCCGGGCAGGGCCGGGCCGAGCCGGGGGCGGACTACAAGCCCCGTCATGCCGCCGCGCGGGCGGGCGGTAGCGGCGGAGCGCGCCTGCGCCGCCAGACGTGGCAGCAGCAGCCGGCGGCGGCGGGTCCGGAG
>VZSC01001691.1:0-72926 GCA_013398225.1 Steatornis caripensis | reverse complement strand
TCTGTCTCTTAAAAAGCCACCCGGAGAAAACCCACCGCGGCGTGCGGCGGCGTCTCCCCGAGCGGCTGCGGGCAAGGGCCCCCGCTACCCCGGCCGGCCCCGGGGGCTTGGACCGGCGGGCGCTTCGCTCGTTCGTAAGTTTCGTGTGAAAATCGGTGCCGCGGTAGCAGACGCTTCCCCTCGGCGGTGGCTCTGCCGCGGCGGAGCTGCCCCGCTCGGCTTTGTGCACCTGTGCGCCGGCACGGCCCCCCCCTGCCACCCCCGAGCCCTCCGGCACGGCCGCCCCCGGGTCCCTCCAGTGTGGCGCTCTCCATCTTAATGCATTCCGGAGGATCTGGGTATGTTTCATTGAAATTACACTAAGTAGAACACTCCTTACCTCAGGGAGACTTTTGGATTTACAGAAATATTTTAAAGTCTGATTGTTCTTTTTTTTATCCACAGAATTTAGCATAAATGGCTCAAAAGATTGGGGAAGGCATGCTTTAAAGCGCTCCTTTATTTACTTTATTGGTATGAACTACAGTGCTTTCTTCTGCCTCAACAAATAGAGTTAATAATTAATGAAAAATTACGTTAATTTTTTTACGCATGCGTGATCTGAAATATTTTTGGAAACGCGTGACCTAGGAGTGCTCATCTAATTCATACAAATCAAGTGTGGAATTGCTAATTCCGCGCTAATGTTGGAATTGCCATTGTGGAACAGAAAGCATCAGCCCTGTCTGATTTAGTCTGTTGCTGCTGGCAGGGGCCTAGCTGTCAGCTCATTCAGGAAAAAGAAGTGCTGTGCGTCCTGCACAGTTTTTGTTTTCTTCTAAGCTTGTCCTAGAAGTGCGCGCCTATGCTATCTGTAGTTTATTTATTGATTTCAAGTGAAACTGAAGTCAGCTGAACTCTTCTTAAAATGTTGGCGATGTCTTAGCGTGGCTTTTTTTCCCCTGTCACTCATCTTTAATGTACATGGTACTTTTCTCAATTATACTTGTGGCAGTGTGTGCTTCAGATTAAGTATATACTGTGGCCCAAGCGGAGTTACAAGTGGACTGAATTTTCCCTTCATTTAAAATAACTAGACATGTGGAGTTGTTTGTGGCATTTCTTTCTGTATCCACTGTGATTGTCAGACCTTATCTTACTGTAATAAGTGTTCTGCTGGGATTTCTTTTTGTAGAGTAAAAGGTTTTTTGTTTCCAGCTTTTTTCATGTGAATCTGTTGTTCCTAACTATTCTAGTTGCCCTTCTTTGGACCTTTTGTATTGCAGAGCTGGTGTCTTTGAGATGAGCAGAGTGGGCCTGCCGTTGTCAGTGAAATTATATGAAGCCATTATAATTTATCCACATTATTCTCTCTTCCCCTTCTTAATTTGCCCCAGCATTTTATTTGCTCTATGATACTGCGTGCTGAGCAGATGTCTTCACTGAGCTCTTGATTCAGCTAATTCTTTCCCCTTTGCTGTGTACAAGTAGCTTAAATTATTTCTTCCAATTTGCATTATCTTGCACTTGAAGGGGCGATTTTTCATCTTGAAAGATGTAAGTCACTGTACGCCAGGATTAAAAAAAACTGGCCTAGAGCTGTGACGTTGCAAAACCTGCTTTTAAATTTTTCTTGAGTCAGTGTTTGCAAAGTCAGTGAGGCTGTTAAATCAGGACGTTCTCATGTGTAAAGTTAAAGTGAAGGTAATGCCTGCTGCTTGGTGGGACGGAAGTTAATGAGAACGTTGTCTTTCCTTCCAACCTGTCCTTTTTAATGTACCGAAATGTGGTGAAATTTTTTTGCCCCCTGGAAGTGCTGAGTGCTTGCAGTGTACCTGGGACAGCAGCTGGAGTTGTGCATGCATAGTGCTCCTGAAAGATAGGGCTCGTTTTTAAAGTAGGACTTGAAGCTGGAGGTGGCTTCCGAGAATTGAAATCCTTATCTCTGTAAGACTTCCTGCATTTGTAAAAGGAAAACTACAAAGCTGGATGAAGAAAATACTTCACTGTCTTCTAATGGGAGATGTGAAGTTGTTATCTTTTGCATTGCTGTGAATGTGACACACACGTGAGGAAGATACTGTAGTGACTTCCACCTGCTGTAAAGTTTTATTTCTTGAATGATTTGGAGAGTCACAGGGAAGCTGCCACTTAAGTTTAGAGATACTTCCCTATGTGATATATCAAGTGTTTGACTCTATTTCATGCTCGAAGGACTGAATTTAGTGTTAAAGGCATTGGGAAGGAGTTTCACACGAAGGTGGATTTGTGTTTCCTCTGATGTATCAGGTACTGCTCTTTCCCTAGCAGAGGCCAGCTGCTGCTTCCAACAGGATTACGCATCTGTGATCCGTTTGCTTTGCAAACACTGATGAATGTTGTCTCAGGCCAACATGGCAAAGGTCAGTTTGTCTTCTGAGTCTTGGCTTAATGACAGAGAAACTGAGTCAAGAGAGTTTGACCACCTTACAGCCATTGGGAAGCAGGCTTCTTGTCCTGGTGCCATTCAAACTCAGTGCCTTCAAAGAAAGGCTTGAAAGGAACATTTCAGGCTTCCAGCTCCTCAAGTCCTGGTAACGTCACAGGAGTGCACCATGAGCACTGGCACTGTGAATCCAGGCCTGTGGGGAGGGCTTGGACGTGGCTCACTCCGTGCTGCAGGTAGCCCTGCAGTGTGGCCACAGTGGCTTTGTCTCCAGGGAGCTTGCAGGCAGGGTGCAAGGGCTGCTTCTCCTTGGGCTGCTTCTGCTCGGTGGTGCTCAGGTGCTGTTTCCTGTGGCAGCATATGGGCTTGAATTCAGGAGCGCCACTTCCCATCCAGTTACTGTTTGTTCTACAGTAGCTGCTTTGGGAAGTGTTTTGCCACAGTTAGAGGAAGGGTATTGCAGAGGCAAATCCTTTACTTGCTGTCCACTCACCCCATTTCTTACTTCGTGTGTTCCCTCTTCAAAATAAGGATTTGTAAAACTTGTGACATGGGCTGTGCTCTGTCTCCTAAGATGCCCTTCCCAAATCAAACCTTGGCTTTCAGGACTGGTTTTATTAGTCAGCTCCGTACCTTATGGAGTGATGTTTTGAGTCCATTGGCTTTGGTGCCAGTGCATCCGTTTACTTCAGAGGGCATGGGGTGTTGCCATGAGTGTGGTGTGATCATCAGAAGTGGTGTTTCTGCCCAGGGGTGTGCTCACCACATTGTGAGCAATTGATGATGGAAGAGGTGCTTGTTCTGTTGTTGACCATTGCTTTTGCGTTTTGGTGACGCAGTTCCTTGTGCTCCTTCATTTCAGTAAAGTTGAGGTAATGAGACTCGCCTTTCTTCAGAGCTGTGTTTGGAAGTCTGTGAGTGGAAAAACTCAATGCAATTTGCAACCAGAATCACAAACTAGCATTGCCTTAAATTTCTTGATGTGGACAGGATCACTTTGGAAGTTACGGCTTACCTTGATCCTGCCACTGTTTCAAGCTTGTGAATAGCAAAAAATCCTGATAGCAAAGCAGCTCTTAAGTTTTGGCACTTTGCTAGCTGAGAGTAGCTGGTAGCATTGGTGGAGGGCGCTGTGATTTGTGTGCTTGCAGAACACAGATAACAAAAGTAATCTTGTTTGTGGCTGCCTTGATGGTGTCGTGTCTGTTGGTTTTGGGCTTATAGTCATATAGCACATTTGCTGGGTGACTGCGAGTAGACTCTTTGTCTCCCCCTCCTCACTTTTCAGGAGATGGCACACCGTGAGTGTGTGGCTGTGTGCTGCTCTAGGATCAGCTGCATGCCAGCTTGCTCTGTTGCTGCCTCCCTTTTGCCTCTTGCAGATCATTTCCTTTCTGTGTGACTCTTACTCCAACTATTTAAATTAAGCTTTGTCTCTTATCACCTGGCAGAAAAATGTCATATTAATTAGTTAATATTTGTGCAATGCTTTGAAGATAACAAGTGCCGTATAAAGCGCTAAGGATTTTCAGGTGTCATTTTTCACCCTCTCTTCTTTCTAAATCCCATTAATAGTGTTTTTGTCGTCTTTTTATAGCATCTCCTACGTGCCTCTTGGGTAGGTGATACTTCTTTAAACTTCTTCAAAACGCCATTTTTAGTGGGGGATTATGTGGCACGTGCTTTGCTCATGCCGTTAACTTCTGAAGTCATGCAAACGTGCTCGTTCTAAAGTGGTATCTGAAATATTATTTCATCAGCAGCTTGGTGAATGTATATTGCACCAATGCCTGGCTTGAATTGAGAGCGGGCTTCACATTTGTAATGAGAGGGAAGTTCTTTGTCAGCATTAGTAATTGACCCTATTACAGTCAGTTGTTAATTAGTAAATAGTTGCATGGGTTTTCCTTCACTAAGCATTTGAAAACCAGTGATAAACCATACAATTAATTGGCTACACAGAGCCCTTAACAACCTTTAGTGTAGACTATTATGCCTGTAGCTTATGTTCCTTAAAACCCAGTGTTTAAGAACGATATTAACAGTAGAGTCTAGTCAAATCTTGACGTCTCCATGGTATTTTTTGCTATCTTCTATATTTGGAAAGTGAACATAGCAAGCGCTACGTTAAGTGGAATGCCTTATTTGTAGCATTCTTCAGCCTAAGTGAAAGAATACCAAGACACTCTGTGTCAGGATTTTAATTTGCCTTCCTTCATGAACAGAGAAGATATGACACTTGCCTCTTGCAGATATGACCCACCACAATAAAATGTCGTGGTGCTTGGGTTTTTTTATTCCTTGGATGGCTTGAGGTGAGAGTTAATTATCTGGATGATACACAGAGTAAAAATGTGTCTTGCATTGAGCTCGTGGGAAATGAGCAAAACCCAAGAAGTGTCTAGCAGGAGTGTCTGCAAATGTAAATCTGTCTGGCAAAACTATGGTTTTCTAATGCTGTCACTCTCCGGATGCAGAAGTTGTTGATCTTCTGGTGAGTCTGCTGGAGTGCTGCCCACCTGGCCATCCCATGCAGCTGTAGGTGCAGGAGTCACCACTCCCCACTGGGCCCATAGATGGCTTTTCTGATCTGTCGCAGATAACATGCTGCAGCCTCTGTGCTGGGTGTCCTCAGCAGGTTGCGGTTTGGGAACCCCTGCAGATGTGGTTGGGAGAAGATGGTGTTGTGGTTCCAGCGGGTTGCAGGGGCTACTTCAGTTGTGACCCCTGAAGCCTGAGACCCAAGTGCTACGCTTTGTCTTCCTCTCCTTATTCACATAGTAAATTCTCAGACATCCTTGAGGGACCTTTGGGTAACAGAGGTAACCCGTCACCCCTCATCTGATTTGATTAAAACATTTCTACAGCTATTTTGGATATTAATCATGAATGAAAACAGGGGACTGTCCTACTTATCACTATCCATCTTGGAAGGCATTTGTTATAAACGGCTCAGTGATCAAAGCAGCACAACCCTGAATGTAAATAGCAGCAGAGGGAGGACTCGTGAGTGAAAAGCAAGCAATTATTGCACAAGGTCAAGAGTGATTTGTATGATGACAAGGAAGATAAAACATCTGCAGTCAAACTGTGATTCTTGTAAACAAGGGGGCTTTGGATTTGAACATCTTGTATTTTTAAGTGAGAACAAATTGAGGGGGAAGGGAGCAACAGATCTGTTTCTCTCTTGCGCTTCCCTTGGAGATGACTTAGACCTGGTGTTTTCAGTACGCGCACGTTGCTGCACCCCAGGACCTGGCTGTGCCACTGACTGATCTGCAGGTTTACAAACCTCCATCACTGCAGCACAGAAATGTTCCTTCAAATCCACCTTCTGAAGTTAAGTGTGCGCTCCACTGCAGGCTTCGTTTTGGGAACTGGTTAGGAAACGGAAGGTGAGACCCGGTCTTGTTCTTGGGCTTTCTTGCCTGTTCCCTCCCTGCTGCCCCCCGTTTTAATGTAGCGGATGAGACCCTGTTTAGATTGTGAACGACTCGCCTCCTAAAGAAACCAATTATGAAATTAAATTCAGTCATCTCCATTACTGCTTGGAATTTCGAGGCAGGTTTGCTCTTCCACTAGATTCCCATAAAATGCCTTGTCAGACACAATCCGTTTCATATGTACGGGGTCGCTCATTGATCATATTTACAGTGGGTTGAATCCTGTTGTCCCAAAATGAGAATGACATCAGTGGGCGGTTAAGCTAAGACAGAAACCAAAGTCAATGTCTTGCTGAAAAATGGGCTTTTGAAATTGTGGTCGAGTGTAAGACTGCATCCCTGCCAAGCAGCAGTCGTGCTAGAATCAGTGTTGTTTGTGTCAGCCTCAGCTATTCTTGATGAATGGTGTGCAAACTGTCTACCTAATTATACATGTGAGCGTTAGTGTGCGCATAAAAATTGTGCGTTGACATACGGATTCAGGCACCTAAGCACTGCTTTAGCCACATACCCATTTATATTTTTTATGTATAATTTGTGTCCAGGGAAATATGTTTTTTTCTGAGCTGGAAAAAGGAGAAATAGGAAATAGTTTTTTCTGTCCAGTGTACAGTGCTACTCTTCTGATAGCTCCTCCTTATTTAATTTTCATTTGTATTTTGTTGTTTTTAAAAACATGTGTTTTCATTGCCCTTGATTTTAAATAAATAAATTATTCTCCAAGCATGCTGCTTATCCTTAGCAAAAGACCGTGCTGTCACAAAGATTTTGTGGGCAGCAACTCGTAAATTCAACTGGGTTCGGTGGGAACAGCACTTAAGCATTTATCACATTTAATTTGAATAATAAATGTAAAATATGTTCTTGTGGCTGCTTGAAAGAGATTCCTTTTTTTCAATTCTGAAATGAGATTCAGAGA
Organism: Steatornis caripensis; assembly: GCA_013398225.1. Taxonomy (NCBI): domain Eukaryota; kingdom Metazoa; phylum Chordata; class Aves; order Caprimulgiformes; family Steatornithidae; genus Steatornis; species Steatornis caripensis. Next base: position 66,160 of record VZSC01001691.1, on the reverse strand, counting down.
AGAGTAAAAACTTGAGAAATAAACTCTTTCTCAGATCCTTGATGATTTTGAGAATACATGGCCTGAGGGATGACCACGTTTTTCAATAGTGTCAGTCCTGGAAGTTTAATTAGCAAATAGTTATTTGCCTGTAACTGTCTTTGCCTCTGGGTTTCTGAAAGCTCAGCTACTTCTTGGGTACCAGTTCTAAGGGAGTAGAGTTGTGGAGTGTTTTGCTGCTCTTTAACACTTGAGAGTGTTTGAAAGCTCTGCAAGGAATTGCTGGAGAGTAGGGGGGGAAAAAGGACAATTAAACTTTCTTGACTGATCAGACTTATTCCATCTAACTTGCAAGATTATATATTTAAATACATACTTTGATTTGAAGAGCAGAGGCAGAGCTAGAACACGTGTTTTTGTACCTTGTACTTGAATAGCAGTCTCAGCAGTTTTGAATTGACTGTCTTGAGGGTTTAGGTTCACTTAGGTTTTACTTGAGAATCCTTCATGCATCTTGGATCAGATGCTATGATCACATGACTGATGTGCGACCTATGCCGTAAAAAATTCTGTGAAAATAAATTCAGATTGAGATCTTGAGCTGGGGAAAATCTGCAGACTAGAAGTGCTACCAAATTTGCATTTCGTAGTCTACCATGTGTAGTCTGCCTTTTTCTGAAGGTCTCCACCAAAGTTTCCTGCATCTGAGGACTCTAGATGACAGTTGTATTGGTTCCAGCTCACCGAGCCAGCCATGGATGAGGACCCGTTATGCTAGGCACTGTGCAAACACAGCATGAAATAAAATAGACCTTCCTCAGTTTTATTGCAATTTCTTGTCAGCATAACTGTCGCAGGGCAGGGGTGGTGCAGATGTAACGTGTTGGTCCTAATATACCTCCTACTTTAAGGGGTACCAGGGTGGGCAGCTTCTGGAGAAAAACATTTGGAATGTTTCTTAACTGCTAAGTAGTGGTTGTGAATAGATTTTAAAGCTTTAGGATGCTCAAGTGACAAGCGAGTGTAGCTTGTTTCTTATTTATAGCGTTCCATATGTGTGAGTGTAGCACTTCCTGACGCATATGAAGCGAAGCTTCCTGCCCAGGAGGGACTGTCACCTTTCTTGACCTCTTCGTTTTTTAATATGAGCTCATCTCCTTTTGTGCCCTGGATTTAAACAAGAAGCACCATGCTTGATCTGGCAGTGCCTGGCTCATGAGCTCTCCTGAAAAATGTCTGGAATAAATCTACCTGAGTCGTATCTCACAATTAAAGTCATGTAGCACAGTACATGCCAATGAGCCTCGTCTTTGCTGCTGCTATTCCTGCACAGCCCACAGGCAAAGGAGCCTGGTTTTCCATGAAAAAGTGGTGTGTAACTGCTTCCATAAGATTCCGTTTTCCCATCCTCTTAATTTCCTGCTCTTGCCAGAACTTGCGTCTGTAGCCCTGGCGAGGCTGTAGCTGCTGGTATGGTCATCACGGCATTGGCTGTGAAGCAGGGCAAAGCAGCCCCGTGGCTGGGACTGGCATCAGGTAAAAATGACTGCTTGGTGTCACTTGCCCTCAGTGGAGCTGGTGGTGAAGGTGGAAGTTCTTCAGGAGGTTTAACAATAAACTGACCTCTCATTTATTCATTGGTAGCGTCTTTGTTAATTTCAGTGGGAGAATGCTGGAAAGCGTGGAAGGACTTAATTCTTACCAGTTTGCAAATAGCTTGTAATGCAAATATATGTGGGGAGGCAGTGAACTTTTCAGCTCAGCTGATAACCTTCCAGTATCGCTGCGGCTGCCTTAGGTGTGCAGGCAGGGTGTTTCTGTCCAATTCAATGCCTTCAGCTTGGACTCTTTGGGTTTTATAACCAGGAAAGGCTGCAACGTTAATCTTAATTAAGGGAGGTGATGATTTATTTGTCAGGGCTGACTGGTGCACTTGTGTGCACAATGCCTTTCGCAGTGGGTTTTGGTCTAAACCGTAGAACCAGAGAGAGCTGCTGTAGTAAAACTGCAGGAAAATGAGTAATGTGTATTGATTTGATACCTTGGGAGGAATTGGGCAAAGTAGCAGTGGATATATGCAATGTGACATGCTTCTCCATCCAAGCGCTTGCTGTTCCACCAGCGCAGCGAGTTTTCTGTTAGTGGTAACACCAACAAGGCAGTAGTTAAAGCTGTCGCTGTTTCCAGGATCCAATTTTTCAAGAGGTTTATAGCTTTGCCATTGTAAAGGAAAAAAAAAAAAATCACTGAAATTGGCTAAACAGCCTGTCCATCTGGAAAAGACATGGAATACACATGCTTCCAAGCTATTGGTAAAACTGTACAGATGCTTTAAACAAAGTTCGTAATACCATTTGGTATCACATTGAAAGTGACCTTTCACCTTTTGTGGCTTTTTTAGTCCAATTCTTTCTTTTTGGCAGTGAGTTCATAGACTAGAATATCCTTATTTGAGTCCCATTTTCTAAACGAAGTAAGCTTCTAAAAGAAGCACGCTGTAGTTTCACTTTTTCCCTGCAGTGTTCAGCCTTAGTTTCAGTGAAGTTTAAGCTTAGCCTTCCGTAACTCAAGACATAAGAGACTTGAATAGTTAAAAAAATTGAGGCGAAGGGATGTTTTTAAAAAAATATTTAGGATTAAAGATATCTGCTTGTAAGCCACTGTTAGTTTAATCTCTCCTCTACAGCCTCTGATTGCGATGAGTTTTGAGCAGGAATTTGCTTGTCTGTGTCACCCCACTTAGCACAACTATATTTGTCTACTTTGGTTGGCAACACCATGTATTTATCTCAAAAAATACACAAATGATTCACATGCATCAGCCTGAAGTAGGAAAGCTGAGCTCTGGACATCTGTATTTAGAAGAATGCGAGTCTGTTGGTCGAATTAAAGCATCAAGGACATTTATGCTGAGGGTAGGGGCTGACTTGCAAATGTGCTTTTTCCCTTCTCACACTTAGACCATCTGGTTGGCAAGGCTCGGTGGTGGGAATCCTGCCTGCAGAGGGGGAGAACTTGTTCACTCTAAGCCTGTGCAGCCTGTTGTGCTTTTATATCTTATGTTGAAGATGTGTCTTCTAGTAACTTTAAATTCCCAAATGTGTCCTGAGGTTGTTTTGAGGATGACCTCCATTTCAGCTCAGCTTCTCCCCTTTACCCCGTGCATCCCAAAACTCCCCCTCCTCTTTCCACATGTAAAAACTTGTGGCACTTATGTGTCGTAGGTGCAGATTTTGTTTCTGTGCCTCAGTGGCGCGGTGTTTGGGAATAGCTGAATTTGTAATGAAGTGTAGTGCCTGGGGCTGCGTGTTCTGACTTACTGGCTTAGTGCCTTGTTTTGAATGCTACAATCTGTAATACAGGGGATGCAAGAAGAACAGCATCTTACTTCTTCATATCTGCACTGGACACGTTTTCCGGCCCAGTTAGAATGAGACATGATCAAAATTAGTTCTGTAATTAAGAAAATGTTGAACCTCTTGTGTGTGTTAGGCAAATGAGCTAAAGCTTTTAGCCAAGCAATTTAGTGTTAAGGTTTTACTGTAAGGTGAATGTAAACTAGTTAATTTCTCCAGCTAATCTTCCCATAATCATTCCATTAGTATGAAGTCAGTACAGTGCAGAAGGGAGCCAGCATGGCATGATAGATAAGATGATGATGATGATGATTATTATTATTATTATTGAAAATTACTGCAGTACGAGTGAGCAGTGAAGGTCCCAGCTGAGGTTATGGTCATATTTTCACAGTACAGAACTGAGATGCAGAGAGATTAAACGCCTTGCCTTCTACGTGGCCAGTGGAAGTCAAACTTGATCTGGTGGCAAAGGCTCTGGTCTGTTCCACTTTGGAAGGGCAAGTGGGAGAGGGTTGTGGTTAATGCCATAATGCGGATGCTGAATTACTTGCAAATTCTGTTTTCATTTCCTTCGTCTGCTCTGTGTCAGCATAGGTTAGTTACTTTAACTTCATGGCTGTCCTGTCTTCTGTGGGATGTCAGAGTATTCGATTGAGTTTGCAGAGTATTTTGATATCTAGGGACAAGAATCCTCCCAGAGTGGTAATTTGCTGCTTCTCTTGTTGTAGTGTATTAAATTTACATAAGAATTTTTATCTGATTATCTGACTAAGGAACAAACTTCTAAAGACGGTGGCTTTTTAACTAAAACCATATTTCTTGATGTGGTGTTTGTCTCATCTTTCTACTTAAGGATGCTTGCTGGGAGTGATGCTGGTCCAGTTTCAATAAGTCATATGTATGGCTTTTTTTTTTTTGCTTTTGCTGATCAAATTGATATGATAGTTTATTTAAGGCAGCGTGTCTCAAGATTATGGAAGGAGGTCAAGGCAATTTCAAAAGCAGTTTGTATTTTGTTTCTCAGCATGGAAGCTGTTACTAATGTTTCTGGCTTTGTGTTTCTGTAGGCATTCTTGCCAGCGTTTGTGTACTCGTTGAAGGTGTCTCCACTCATAGAAAAAATAAGTGACCACAAGGATTTTAAGAAGCTTCTCAGGACACGGAATAATGTACTAGTGCTGTATTCCAAATCTGGTAAGCCCTCTTTTTTTTTGTTGTGTTTTTTTCATGTCGCAGCTCTGTGCCCAGCAAGGTGGGTGCATTTGAACATCTGTATGCGTGTTTGGTTAGCTGTGTATGTGCTCAGATTACTACGCTCTTCGTCCTTACTTGCTCTCTGCTTGGTGTTGCCTTATGTGATTACAAAGGCTTCTTCAGGACCCGTGTCCTTTGTGCTAACTCCTGATGTTTCAAGCCTGGAGTCTCCTTAATTTGGTCTTCTCATTGTTCTGTCACATTGGCAAAAATGTGCTTTATTCTGGCTTTATCTCCAAAACTAGCTGCTTGTGATAGGTATTAGCCACAGCTTTTTGGTGTGTTTATCTTAGTAGTTTGCATGTTTTGATCTCCTGGTGACACTGAAGGGCTTAATGAATAGTTATAGTACTGAAATCAATCCATCTTTGCTTCTTACAGCTTTGGGTGTCCCATGGTTTTTAATGTGATAATTAACAAAATATAAAAATAAAAAATGAACTGCTTGTGTAAGAGGGAGAAATGGCTTGTTTCCTGTCATGCCACCTGTCCCCTTGAGTATCTTTGCTGTCTTCTCTCTCATTCAGGCTCTCCTTTTTGGTTGTTCACTCTTGCTCTTACGTGTCTGTCTGCTCTTCCTTTTGCTCTGTTCTGCTCCTGCTGCGCCTTTTCTCCTGTGTCGCCTTGTTCGGTTTGATGTGTTGGTTTGTGTGACACCATGTAAAATGAAGAAACGCATCTGCAAGTGCAGAATGCTGTTGTGGATGTGGAAGTCATTGGACAGCAAGAAGTAAAATGTGTCATAAGGATGATTTTCCTTAGTGCTGTATTGTTTTTGTTGTTACTTCCTTTTCCTTCCTGCAGGCAAGCAATACAAGGTAATGCTTTGTTTGGGGGTTGGTCCTCCCCTCCCTTTCTGACCTGTTCTTATCTCAGTTAAACACAATGGAGTTGTTCTGGGTTTATAGAGTGACAAATTGGAGCAGTATGTGGTGACCCAATATCCCCCCCGCAATATCAGAGAATTTTGTAGACAAAAATGTATAGGTGATGGGATAATTAACTTTGTTTCCTAAAGTTATGCTTATTCTGAAACAGCTAAATGATATATGTGACTTAATTTTTGTTAAAATATTTGTGTTTTGCTATAGTGGGGAACTTCGAGCACTCAAACTTTGCCAAATGGTTTTGTAGTAACAGGTTCAAAGTAAAAGTCATAAAAGAGTTTCTAACGCTTTTTGATTTTGAAAGGAACACTTTAGATAAAAAAGACATCTGTATTATTCAGCTTTTTAAAGGGAAATTTTTCTTTTTACGCTTAATATTTTAAGTGGTGGTTGCTTTCATTTTTAGAAGCACAACCAGAACACTTCAGCTGTGACACTCATGAAATAAATGTTGCCCTATGGGCATTGTTCAAAAGCAGTGTTGTGGAGATTTCTTTTTTCTGTTTTTGTTACTTAATTGATTGGTTTTAGCAGTCTAAAGCATTGCATGCAGAGCTGACTGTGGGATTAATGTTTCTTCCTAGAACAGTGATCCTTGCACAATTAGAAATCTCTTGCCTAGCCGTCACCTAGAGAGAGGGGAGGGGAAAAAAGAGATAGGAATTTGGAGGTGAAATTCTAATTCCAGATATAGATCTCCCAGCTGTGATGAGATGTTGGCCAGCATCTGATCGTACTTCTGGAACAAAGACTTTGCTTCTCAGCTGAGCAAAACTAGATGAGTATTTCTGGTTCATGCAGAAAATTCATTGGTTTCAGGAGATGTCCTCATTTATAGGAGGTGTTTAGTTCACCCTACTGGCTGGATATTCTGCCAGGGCTGCTTAACTAGTGAGTCTCCTGGAACAAGTCTGTCCTATTCTGAATGCTTATTTTTTAAAGGATGTTAGTCAACCTGTTCCGCTCTGAGTAGATGTGAAAAATTCCCCCGCGTGTCTACATCCCTGTGTTGAAGAGAGATGGTAGTTGCACGTTACCAGTATTGGGGGAAGGAGAGTTTCTTGAGAGCTAACGTGTGGACTGGTGTCTCTGATGGCATCAGGCCTAAGCAAAGGTTGTTGTGTACAAAGGAGCAGTTTCTGGCCCAGGAGATGGTTGAGAGAGACTGTGGGGTTTTGGAGATTATTTGAGGGGGGGCTACCACTACCTGCTGGCTCTCTTGTCTGCTCTGAGCTGTATAGGCTATCCCTTTCTCAAATGTTGGAGACAAAATATTGGTCTATAGAGGCATTTGGTCTGACCCAATATAGCCGTTCTTATATTGAATTAGTTGAGGAGCAGAAACAGTTTAAATAGATCTGGAAGAGGCTCTGGCTTTCTATTTTCTATTTATCGAGGCAGGAAACAGTTTTTGTTCGATTTTTTGGGGAATTGATATTTATTTGTTTGAACCTCTGTATTTTTCTCTCCTGAGCTCTTGTCCCATTTTTTCTTCTGTGTTTATTTTTAATACCATTTGTAAGACTGTTCTGGAATGGAAGTATTTTCCAAAATCTAACATGTGGCATAGCATTATAAAAATCTCAGTAGCGTATTTATAATACAGCCAGTTCTTGGAAGGACCTTTTCTGGGTGCTTTCTGCTAATAGTTTTGAGCTCCTCATGACTGTTGGTTTGGGTATCTCCCAGGGCTATTATGAGAATAGTGGTGTGGTATTTTCTATGTATGACAGGGATAGAATTGAGACAAGGGAAGATGGTGAATGGCTTGCCCTTTCAGTGGATGAACGTCCTAGATGAAGTTGCTCCAACTAGCAGGCAGTGGTACAAACTGGTTAATGCCCAGCCACAGGAGAAAGGCAGTGTTGAGATGAAAGCCGGTTTGCAGGAGAGGACACAGTACAACTCCATAAATGTAGCTCAGGGAATGTGCCTGGAGGTATGAATTTCAGTGTGTTGTTTAAGGCGGATGGAGGGAAGGAGCCACCCAACTTCAGCTGCAGCCAGCATTCCTTCTAGTTTACAGAAGATTTGACTCGTCCCTCATACTGGTTTCTTCAAATTAAAAAAAATGCTCTTCCAGTGCTTCAGAACAAAGGAATGCACCAGTGTGTTTTTCTATGTGGAGTAATAATGCTGTTGTTGATTTATTTTTATGATTATTTTATTCTGTTTTCCAGCTGCTGCTGCGGAAAGCTCACTCAGGTTACTGTCCAGCGTGGCCCAGGAGGTGAAAGGACGAGGTACTATAAGCTGGATAGACTGTGGGTATGTGTCACGCTGTTCTTCTCCTTTCCCCCCCACACCCTCCTGCTCCTCTTTTGGCTTTTACTGCTGAATTAGCTTTTTTGACGGCTCTAAAACCCACATCATTCTGTGCAGTTTCTTCATAGCTGTAGGGAGCCTACATCTTACCATTCTCTCTTCCTTCAGACCAGTGGTGGGGAATCATTTTTTCCTTATGGCTGTTGTCACTTCTTTGACAGCGTGTTTTTCAGCGTGAAGCTGGAGATCCCAGCTAACATCACCTTTCATAGGGGACACATAGCGTGGAAACTCTGACTGCTCCTCCTTTCCCTCAAGCCGGGCGAGGACAAATCCCACCTGTTGTGCCTCAGCTGGAGGGCAAGGCAGTTCTGCTCTGACAGCAAATGTTGCACGAGCAGTAGAGTTGTTTGCTTGGTTCTGAACTGTCCACCCGTTTGTGTTTCTCAATAGAATGTGCTTTCTTTTAAAGACTTCCTTTGTGCTTGTATAGGTACATGACAATTTTTAATGTGAAGGCAGGGAAACTTGTTTTTGTAAGTGGTTGCTTGTGTGGGAAGGAATGAACAGGTGTGTACTTTCTGGTTTGCAGATGTGAAAGCCTCCATTGTGGTTCTGCTCGATAACACATTGCCTGTGGTTTTAGTTTGTGTATCGTAGTACTTTGCTGCCTCTGCAGCTCTGAGAGCTTTGCCTGCAGGTGGCAAATTCCCCTTCCCGCGCTGCAGAGGAACAGTTTGCTGCTTTACCTGTGTGTTTGGGTGGATTGCTGTGGTATGAACAAATTTTATGCTGTGCACAAATCTAAGTCAGCTCTGAAAATCATACGGCTCCCTTGGAATTATACTTTTGAAACTAACTTGCATCAATCAAGTAGTGACCCAGAATAAGTCATTGGTAAATCAATGTGCTTTTGTTGTTGGATAACCTGTCTTGCTCTCCCCCTGCCGTCAGGCAGGTATCTCTTCCGTGGAGTCCTCTGCTTCTGCCTTCTGTTTGCATTGTGCTGGGCTCGTCCAAATTCACACTTTCATCTCTGCCCAACTCACGGGGACAGCATTCCAAGTCATCCGCTGGCAGAAAGCTGCTCCTTGGAGGTCAGTGAAGCCTGTACCACTTCCCACCTGCTGAAAAGTCAGCAAATAAATGGTATTGACCCTGATGAGGAGAACGTTGCATGGAGATCTGGCATACCTCTGAAATCCAGTCTCCTTTTCTAGCGAAAGCACTGATAAACAGTTTTTGCTTGTCAGTAATGATGACTAGCAAATAGGATACTGGGCCAGCTTCTTGGCTTTAGTTTCTAATCAGCCCTGTTAATGACTGGGGGGTGGTCACTCTTTTTGTCTTCTGTTTCCTTTTTGCTTTAGGCTACCTCTGTCTTGGGGGACTTACTGCTTACTGTGTGTGTGTGCATGTGGCTTGTGTGTACAACTGCTGGAAAGATGAGGCTGTTCATCTGGTCCTTCAAAATGCTGATATAATACAGTGGAGCAATAACAATCTCCAGGATTTATTTTAGTTCTGGGTTGGGGAAGGAAGGATTCAGTGTTTAGGACTTCAATTTGAAATATAGGGAAGTTTTGGCACTTAGTTCAATGGATCAGTCTCTGCTCCTGAGTTTGTAAGTGATGGTGTTAGGGGGGGAAATGTTTGGTTTGGCTGTAGAATAAACCTCAATTCATCAAACCCTAATATGCTGTCTCTTTACAGATGTTATAAACCAAACTTTGTTATGGAAGTTACTTGCAAGAAGTGCATTTTAAAGTCTTCTCCAGGTAGTGCTTTAATAGGTTTCATAGGAAGCTTGGTATTTGCAGTGCCTTTCCTCTGACTATGGTGGGGAGAAAAATTTAAGCTTCCTGTGAGTGATGAAAGGTAAGTTATTCCCAGAGAGTGAAGCAGCCTGGTGAAGGTCATCATGCTGTAAGAGGTTGGGAGAGCTGGGAATAGATTTGTAGGTTCCCAACATTTGCTTTGTTGCCAGTAACATTGCATTCAGATTGCCACTTGCCTAGTGACAGGCAGTGGACAGGGTGCTGTAACACAGCGATAGCTGTAATTCTCTCTTTGAGGGCTGAGCAGTGGTTCCTTTCAGATCACTTGTTTGGGGAGAAACTGGAAATAATACATGATCTGCCCAACTGCAACTGGGTATTTGTCAGAGATGTCTCTTCTATCACTCCCTCCTGCAGAGGGATGTCATAACAGAATTTGTGAACTTGTCTTATGAGGCAAGGTGAGCTGGAAGACCGGCTTGTGGCAAAGGATGTCTTGATGCATGCAAAAAACCAAGTAGTTGGAGATGGAACCACGTTTTGTGGTTGATTTGCATGTTAAACCTTTAAAGCACTCTGAAATCAATCTCATAGTGTCGGGGTAACTTTGAAATATTTTTTTTGTTGGAAGATTTTTTTTCCTTTGCTTACTTTTTATTGACATGTATACAGGTGGCTGCAAACTGCTGCACACCTCATTGCACTGATAATCAGAGAGGCTGCAGCAGTGCTGTCTGTCGCTCGTCGCAAAGGGCCAGTTGTAGGGCCTGAACAGCTGAGTCCTACCAGAGTTGCTCAAGGTATTCTCCCACTGCAAGTATGCTGTGAAGCTAATTTGTAAGTCTTCACGCTGAAACAAACAGCGCACAGATGCAGGGATATTTACAGCACAAGCTCAATTTGTTTTACAAATATTGACAAGAAACGGCTTGTTTGGCAGCAATATTTAGCAGGGAATTTTGGCTTTGCGCTTCGCATCCCGCTGTAGCGGACTTCTTTGCCTTCAGATCCAAGCATTGGCAAGGCTGGCATACATGCAGAGTTGTGGTTTGTGTCCCTGCTTCCCTGTGGCGATGACGGCAGTCTTTCTTTTCTTTTTCTTTATTGGCGGTGCTTTTTTTGTTTCTTGTCGTTCCTCTTCCCCTCATTTTCAAGAGAAAGCAAGAACATACTGTTCCACTGATGGAAATAATTATGGATTTGCTAAGCCTCAGCAGTGCGTACTGTATTTCATAGAGCAGAGGAGAGTGTGCAGGTTTGCGGCTGGAGACAGGCTGCCTGAATTGCTGGCTTACATGGAAACCGCGTTCCCTGGCCTCGGCTTTTGTTAGGTCTGTGGTATGAGACAGAGGTTAGACTTGAGCTTTCAGTTCCAGGCTGAGTGGTCTCAGGGATACCAGAGAGGTTAGTTTTTCAGCATAATGTAGGGAAACACTTGGTTTCTTGCTGAGACTGTTAGTGTGAAGTAGAAGGGGTTGCCACTTAGTTTGCCACTTTGCGGCAGGGTAGCAGAGGTCCCCAGAGTGCCTGGGTTTGGGAGGTGTAAGACTGGGAAGTGCCATGTACCTGCCTTTCCTGCGCAGTTAGGCTCACTCGCATTAAGTGCCACACTGGAGCAGGGCCACTCCGAGCGCAGCACATGCAGGGACACCTGTGCATGCAGTGTTGCAGATAAAGCCCTCCTCGTTCACGGGAGATTGCAATCGGTTTGCGCAGGCAGATAGACACCTCCTGCTAGAGATGAAGAGGCAGCACGAGAATTGCTTGCAGCGTCGGTCACTGTTTGTTCCTGTGTGCTGAGGTAGATGTGCTGGCCTTGTACACAATTAAACATGAAGCTTTTTCAGTTGTGAATAGAAGACCCGCAAACGATATGACAAAAACATGCTTTATTTGAGCCTTTCCATGTTTTAATTAGGAAGTTCTTGCTGAGGCGTTTGTTGAATGAACAGTAGTGTGAGAGACGACAGAATATTGAACTAATAATACCTGGTAAAATGCAGTCTTCTGTGTGATGGCTACTTTTTGTTGCTGTCAGTTTGAATGGAGTGGTCTCTGCTGCGTTTTATTTATTTATTTCCCCCTGGGATACCTGGTGCTTCATTTCTGAATTGAGGATAACTGGTAGCAGGGGTGGAGTGCAATGTTGCAGGTTGGTAAATCTTCAGAGTGTCCCAGAGAGATGGATCAGTCGTCTTACGAGCAAGCATTTTGAGACTTGGTTTGGGGAGGTGCCGTGTTGATAGGAGCTTCTGTGGCTCTGTGAATGATTCACTTATTACTTTGTGCTGTTAAAAAAGGTGTATCCGTTTTCCAGGCAACTGGGTAAATATTGCCTGATTCATTAGTCAATGTTTATAAAGAGATTGGAGAACTTTGAAAGGAAGAACGCTACAGCAGCACAAATCAGTGCTCTTCATTCAATGCATTCAGATGCTACTGGGGTGGGCATGTAAGCAAGCAGAGGACTATTATTGAATTACTTTTAGTAAGAGGCTGATAGAAATTTTGAGAATGGAAGGGCTTAATAGGGAGTTGGAAGCTTAAGATGTCTGCCAAAAAGAAAGTGTCTTGTCCTTTTGTGCGATCTCAGAGTTTGGATGCTGCTAACTGGAGGAGTGTGTGTGTGCTGTGTAGGCAGATGACGCGCTGTGTGCACGCTGCAGAGCCTCTGCATCCCCCAGTCCCTCGCAGAAACTCTTGGCAAATCCTTATGGTGGCACGTAAAAGGTACAAAGTGATGTGCCTGAGAACATCACTGCTTGAGTGAAAGACGAAATTTTTTTGCTTGTCTTTAAAGCCGACATAGCTCTGTTTGTGGTGCCCCGAGGAGTGGTTTTGAATAGTAATCAATATAAAGTTATCCTCTAGCCTTCTTGAGTTGGTTTTGTGATAGATCATTGGGTGACCAAGGGCAGACGTTACTTGGAAGAGTGTAGCTAGTTTGGGTGAAGTGGAAGGGGAAAGTAAAATGGCTTTGTTGAAGAGAAGAAACTGTGTTCGCCAGGTTGTAAAATGCATTGCAGTCAGGTGCAGTTTTGAGGAGGTGGCAAAAGAGGTTGAAACTAGCTCTTTCCATCCTGAATTGTGATTTAGTGATCGCTCCTGGGTTTTACTGTTACTGAATTGTCGTGAGTTTTTCATTGACTATAACTCCTGCCCAAGTGTGGACTGGTATTTTCAAAAATGCACCATTTCTTTGGCTCTGGATAGTTATTCCCTGCTCAAACTTGCATGGTTCCCTTTAATGTAGGTCCCAAACATAAACAAAGCTGTGTGATTTCCATCTGCTATCATAGCACATGCGCTTGGCTTTAGCACATCAGACTGCTACAAAGAGGAAATGCCATCTGGTTAAAATGTCTCACTAATTTTTAATTGGTTTTAATCCCACTTTTTCTGCTTTTGTGTGTGTCATTCTTGTAGTCCCTTTTCAATGTCCTGTGCATCCCATCCCTAATTTGCAACGTATTGTTGCAATCCTGTGATGCTTAGCATAAAGGTAAGACCATAGTTTGGCTGGTAAAGCAGCCCTTTCGATGCTGTGCATCTAAACGTGCTGGTTCAGGAGAGCACCGTATCTAATGAGTCGTTGGCTTTTCTGGGATTTCCCTCAATTTCGCTGTTTATCTGCCTTTTAGATGAAATCTTCCTTCCCAAATTTCTAATTTCCTAATGCTGTGATACAGGAAGGCTTTACTCATACACGCAATCATAAATGAATTTGTTTAATGCCTTGAAATAGCAGGGAGGAATTTCAGAAATAAGGCTGCTGGTACAGATGGCATTAAGTGTCATTTTGCTCTTTAGTTTTTGCCTTCACTCCTATAAAGCCGATCAGAAGTAGGATTTATTTAAGAGAATAAGTCTACTCATCTTCCTTCCTTGTAGTTGAATTTTAAAGCTGATGAAAAGCTTTGAAATTGCAAGTAAAAATGACCAGATCTAATGGAGAGAGAAAAAAGGAAGAAGAAAGGAGTGCTGCTCTTCACAGAATCACAGAATGGTAGGGGTTGGAAGGGACCTCTGGAGATCATCCAGTCCAACCCCCCTGCTCTTGCACTGCTGCGACCCCTTCCATCCAAGTAGATTTGCAGGGTCTGGGATTTCTGCCTTTTTCTACAGTAGCCTTGAAGGTGAAGGGCAGTGGCAGCCCAGGAATAGATGGCATGTAATGTTAGATGCCAGCCTGGGGGAGGTAGCAGGAGCTCCATTTGTGTCTCGTCCAGAGGAGGTAAGCCAGGTGTCCACCAGAAACACTTTGCAAGTGTAGTTATACCAACAACATACGTGTGCCTTATGTGGATGTGATTTATATGGGCAAACTGTGAGTTTGCAGCATGGATTTTTCACTGCCTTCCTTCTGTCTCTGTTGTAACCTGTCTGTGCAGTTAATGCTAATTGACATTAAAGCCCTTTTATTTTCCTGAAAGAGTGACCATGCAGGAAGTGCTATGCCAGTTTGAAAAAAATTGTAAGCTCTCAGTTCCTAACATAAACCTATTTAGTCTAGTGTATTGCATTTATTCAGAAATGCAGAGCATTTAACTATAAATCCACTGCAGTCCCTGGGTGTATGAGCCTGGGCTCATGTCTTGGTTTCATCCCAACTGTGTGTATTCCATGGGTTTTGCCTAGAATTGCTCATTAACTGTGAATCTTCAACACTGCTGCTTTTCAGACTACAATGAAGAGTAAGTGAGCTAAGATTTAATGTAAAGTTACCTCCGTTTTCCTGCATTCAATACTTTATTTAAAACATCCTCTAGCATCCTCTCCAGGCCCGTAATGCAGCTAAGGGTCATAAAACAGGCACCAGGAGAACAGTACAATGTGCTGCAGCATCTGTCTGCCCGTGGGCAGTACCTGCAAAACCTGCCTTCACGGGGATCTTGAGCGTGAACTCAAAGACAGTTGTCTTGTGTCCCAGGTTAGGGCAGTGTTCCCCTGTACCAGGTAGCGTGAGTTAGAGGAGGTCTGGCTGAGTCTGATGAGGAAAGCTGCTGCTTTGCACAGAGTTCGAGTGTTTGCCGTTTCTAGAAGTTCCTGCAAAGCTATTGGAGTCTCCTGTGAATGTGTCCACCTTATTTCTGTGCAGGTACGTGGGCTGTCGAGTGCTTCTTACTAACTTATTTTTCTATGGAAGGTACAGTTCATTATAACTTCTTGACTTTTTGCAGAGATGGAGCTTAAAATTTTTTTCATATTTTTTTTTTATAACACCTGTTACCTTTTTGTCTTGGTTTCCTTTCTGCTCTTTGACTCGCTCTTGCTTGCAGTGAGGATTGATCTCATGGGTTTTAATTTTTGGAAAATACTTCTTTTTGATCTCATTCCTATAGATTCCTGGCCTCTGTACTTGACTAATGGGCACAGGCAGTTGTTTGTATTGGGTGATGAGTGGTGCTGGGTCTCTGCAGCACGTGGATTATTGTGCTTGTGTTCCAGAGGAGCAGTTGGAGCAGAGGGCTGTGATCACCTCGTGGGCCATAGGGAGGCTTTTTGCTGTGTTCTAAGGGGGAAAACCAGGCCCTAAATTCAGATGAGACTCCATCCTGTCAGTCTGCTAATCCTAATCTTTAACTCTTTCCAGCAGCACGTTTTCTGTTTTTTGTTTTCATGCTCCCCCATCTCTTAAAAGATTCAAGCCATTTGTCTGCCACGTTGTTTGAGCAGCTCACTTGTTCTCTGCTATAGAAACTTGTTGCTATTGCTGCTTCTTTTATGATTTCCATCAGGAACCTAGAATGGTGGCAAAATGTTGCTTTGTTTTTAAAGACAAATCTTGTTCTTTAAGCTTCCTGTGCTGATTACTGCTGTGTCCATCTCTCCTGGGTCCTGTTTCTATTTTGGTGTCTGCAGGTTCTTAAACTGCACTCAGGAGCGTTAGTATCAAAGTGTCTGTCTGCACGGAGAGCTGCGTATGGGTTTTTTGTTTGAGTAGATACAAGCCATTACCATCCAGCAGCTGCGTAGCACAGCTCTTTGGAGAAGTGCTCTTGCAAACTAGGCTGATGGTTTAAGAAGTGATTTTAAAATCTTTTCTTTCTTTTTCTTCTCTGATTTCAGATTTGTCTCAAGAGAATGATGCAGAAGGGTCTGGGATCATTAGAGAATATGAGGAGCCTTACAAATGTGACATACCGTCAGCAGCAGTAGTTGTGGCAGCTGCCACCCCAGGCTGGGAGGGAGGAGCGAGGGCGATGGGGAGGCAGTGCCCACAGTCGGAGAGGAGAGTTTTTGCAGGGTTTGGTCAGCAAAGTACACAAGCTGCTGGAGTGTAAATGGATCACACGGTCCTTGTTGGAGGGTGGGATCGATGACTGGAAGGAGTGTAGTCAAAATCCCATATTGTCACCAACAACAGCTGATGAATTGCGTTTTTAAATTTCAGAACCTCGTAGGAGCGCATCTAACTACAATTGACTGTTAATGCTGTCCTCTTTTAGGTTAGGTTTGCAAGTGCAAATGTGGTTTTTATTTTTAGGTAGCTTAAGGACATTTCTGGTGTTGACGCCCCTTTTGCTGCTTTTTTTGGGTCACAAGCTCAATTAGTTATTTGGCAGGATCTCAGCTCCATGCTTTCTCAGGAAGTTCATCAGTGTTTTGTCTGGAGAGGGTATTCTCTGGAAGGTAGCCAGAGGGCATTGCAGAGGCTGTGCATTGGGCTGGGAAACCCTGTTTCATAATTCACTTCTGGGGGCTGGTCTGAAAGTGCAGTAGCACTTGCCTGAAGTTACAACTGGAGTTGTTCTCTTACAGTGGTTTTCACCATGACATAAAAGAATGAAAACAATTAAACAACAGAGACAATAATGAGAGAGCATGCTAGTAACCGGACAACAGCCTTGAGTGGTACCTTCCAAAGCTTTTTCCAGTTTTGGGAGGCTTGTTTTGTAGGCAGCCCTGCTTCTGATCTGCCATATCACCCTGCTTTCAGACCCTGTTCCTCCTCCTTACCTGCTCAGTCTTGTCTCTTCCAGCTGTTGGGACTGTGACAGTGTTTGTATGTACAGCCACGGATACAGCAGAGCCTCCACTGTGTTGGGGTCTACAGGCATGGCTGTGATATAAGGGACTGCCGAAGTATAATTTATGTGGATTGTTGAGCCCTATTTCAGACAGAGAGATGTACAGATAGAAGAGATAAAATCTGTTTACAGATTGTGAGTTCTGTGGTTCACATGTGGTTACGGATATGCTGATAGAGGAGTGAGATAGCTTTTGTGCAGGCAGATTTACTGACCTTGTTACTTAAATTGGTGCTGTCAGTGCTTTTATTAATTACTTCTGTTGTGCCTAGAAACACTGTAGGTATGGATCAAAGAGAAGGCTGGGTCCAGTCTGTGTTGCACAGTGTTAGTAGATGCCAGCACTGTGGCATCGGAGTGGTGTGGCCACACTGCACGTGTATGCGCTGCTATTACATTGGCAACTGGAGATGTGAACTTTTTTTGGATGGCGTTTTTGTCATTTCCTAAGAGGGCATTTAACAGCCATTCTGAATCCTTACTCCCCAGAAGCTGATGTGGTTGTAGGGCTTTTTTCCCTTCTTGATGAGAAGCCAATCGGCAGCATTATGTGATAAGGGAAATAATTAGGGAGCTGCAGATGATCTTCTTTGTGCTCGTGAGAGAAGATGATGCTGAGGGTGTTTGGTCTTACCTTGCTGCCTTCAGGACCTGCCAGGAAAATATCTGAGTTTGCCCCAAGGAGGGTGTTTTGCTGTGCCACCTCGGGGTACTCTCTCTTACTCAGGATCCATCCAGCTCAGACTTGAGGTGTTTTCGGAAACCAATGTAGAGTTACTGCAGCCGAACTCCTGGATCTTACTTTGTGTTTCTCCTCTCTAGCTTTGTCCTCCGTTCTTATTCTCTCCAAATTACCTTGCCACATTGCTGCGAAAGCCTTTCTCTGGATTGCTTCTGCTGCTGGTGACTACCACCGGTAGCTCTCCCTGCTTCTCTGTCCTTATGGCCATGAGCTCCCAGGCCTGCGGGCAGCCCTGCACAGGCAGAGCATCCTGCGCTGCTCCTGAGAAGTGCCCGTGGCACGTCCCCTTCAGGCACTGGCTTTGCTGGTGGTGAGCCGAAGGAAGTCAGATCTCCTTCGCAAGCCCCTCGTCCTCCTCCTGCCCCAGTAACAGCTGACTGCCTGTGCAAGGTGATTATTCATGCATGCTAACACTGACAAGGGACCCCAGAGGTTTACAGGGAGCTCTCCAGTTGGGCTTTCTGACAGCTCCATCATAACCCCAAACAACAGAAGTGTCTCCCAGTGAAGGAGATAGGGATGTGAATGGAAATGGGTGAAGTATTCCTGCGATGCACACAGTCTTTGTTGTTATTTAGACTTCTTGCTTAGTTAGGTCAACTTGGATCTTTCATTTTATCGTTCTTTTTAACATTGCTGTATGTTTTCACTTCTCCAGAAGAGGAGCATTTTGGAGCCCCGGTTTGGTTTCGTGGGAAGCGGGAGCTTGGGGAAGATGCCTATGGGAGTGCAAGGAAGCTGTGCAGTCGTGCTGCTGAAGGTTTGACCTTGCTGCCACACAGACAGCTGCTAGTTAGGTCCTTTGTGGTATTGCACAAAGATTGATCTGTTTGATGATTTTCCACAGAGAGAAAGCTGGATGATTTGTAGGACTGCCTGCGAGCAAAGCAAGGGTCCCTTCAGTAGTAGCACAGGGTTCAAATCTCTCTGGACGGAAATGGCATGAGGCAGCGAAGGATGACTGCCGGGGGCATGTTACTGACCTCATCCTCAAACCAGTATTTTCTGGGCTTGATGCCTTGTCTGGAGTCGCTTGGCCTGAGTAGCAGAGTGCTAATTTTGGGGGTGGTTTCTGGCTTTTCAGATTTTTTGGGGGCTTTTTGTTGTGTTTTTTCTATTTTTTTAGTTTTCTTTTTCTTCTTCTAGTCTTTATAACAAACTCTTACACTGCCTCTTCAAATGGTATAATTAAATTGCAAGAACCAGAGTCCTAATTACTCTCTCCCGTGTGAGAGTGGAGGAGCTCATCTTCTGAGAGAGGATGTTGGCTGAGATCCAAAAGAGACAAATCTCAGAGCAGAGACTGCATCTGTGTTGATGTTTACTCTTATTAAGGATAATGGTCATTACCAAGTGATACCAGAGCAGTTTGCTCTTTGCAGGTTTTTTTTGTCTGGCTGTAAGCGTAAGCAGAAGGAAAAGCAGAACGGGTCCATCTCTGCCATTTCTGTAAGTCTCATTTTCCGCTTGTTCTGAAGAATCATTAGTATAGTATCTGAGTTGGTAGGTCTGGCATGTGCAAAAATCTGCACCAACGCATGAAAAAATTACTGATACATGTTTAGACACTTCCTATTCTGGGAACTTGCTCCTCTTCTATCCCTTGCATCAGTGCAGATAGCCTGCATAAACAGACTAAACTCCGAATGCAGCAGCAGTGCAGAGAATCTGACCACTAAATGGTAAGATACATACTGGAGCAAACTGCTGCTTTCTTTCCTGTGATAATGGATGTGCATCCAAGCAGCTATGTGAATCTCTACAAATGGAGCAATCCTGAAAGTAGGGCAGAATTAGATCCTGTTTCCTTCCAATGAAACAGCTGTTCTTATCTCTCGTTTTTTTAAATAGAAACTCATGCAAACAGAAAATGAATTGGTAGGAGTTGGAATGGTAGGAGTTGGAACAGTAGGAGTTGCTAGCTGCTTGCTCACAGGTACATCTCAGTAATAATGTTTTGTAGCCTTTTCCAACTATAAACCTTGCGGAACCTTTCTAAGATTGTATCCAGACCTCTAAATGACACATAAGGAACAATTATGCTTTGTTCCCCACGTGGTTTGAAGTTGCACCAAATTGGTGGCAGAACTGGCAACAGACTTATCTTTTCCAGTTTTGGTCCTTTACTGATGCCGGAATAGCTGTCTGCCCATTGGGATTTGACAGACCCTGTTGCTGGAGGTAGGTTTCAGCATTACACTTGTTCATGTCAACCACCTAAAATTTGTCTTGGCAAGGCTGAGATGACCACAAATACATGTGTATCCTGGAAATGCTTGGGAGTATCTAGAAGAGCATTTACAAATGTTAACTGTGGTGCAGGCTGAGTTTAGTTAGCTGTCTGGCAGTCAGCTCCAGCAGGGCCACAAGGGCTTCTCCGGGTCTCTAGATCTGTCTGGGGTAAGATGAGAGGATAATCTGAAACAGGTGTATCCTCCTGAGATTCCCTAACCTTTGAGTCGCTTAGGTTTAGCCTGTGGGACTGTTGGACGACTGCGGATGAGAGAAGACAGGATGTTTCTGGGTTTGATGTTGCTGCAGACTTTCTGTACAAACTTCATGTGGCAAACCACCTTCTCGGCAAAAATCCAAATCCAGGCTGTTTGTTTCATAATCTAGTCTTGTTACAAGGAGAGATGTTAATGTAATTCATGGAACAGATGACATGTTTTAGCTCCACCTTCCACTGCAGTCTGGGGAAAACAAAGATGCAGCAGGCAATATGAAAATAACTGTCTTGTCAGGCTCAGCTCTCCAGGCTCCTGGAGAAGCAAAGAAAGCGTGTATGGGTTACAATGCCTAGCTTTGGCTACGATCTGAAAATGCAGGACTGACATGAATTCACTAAGGCTCTTAAGATGGACGTGCTTCTATACAATTGGGATTACAGGTGCTCCTTTCTGGTGAGGTAGTTACATGCTTTGTTACTTCCTTAAAATGCTCATTTCTGTCTTCAGCATAATATTCTGATTTTCATGCATGTGTCTGTTGCTCCCCGCTCCTCATTCCCATCTACAATAAGCAAATCGGGAAATTTCCGCAAAGGCGTGCTCTCTTCTGCAGCACGCTGCAAACTTTCTGTTTGTTCGTTACATTTGCAGAAAGGCAGCTGGAGAACATCGGGAGAATTAGCACCAGTGCTGGCACCAGCACTTAATTTGGTGGGGCTCTTGCAACCCTTGCATCTCAGTGTCTCTAATGTGTCTCTAATCAGTTTAAACTTGATGGGTTTTCAGTGTTTTCATTTTCTAAATTGATTTATCTGCGTACAAGTTGTCCTCTGCTGGGAACAAGTTTCCAAGCTTTTTAATCTTGCTTTTTGTCAATGCAAATAATAGTCTTGTCAGTGTGAATCATCCTCTTTTCTTTGTACTTGTGCTGTTTCGCTCATCTCTCCAGGTCTTTGACTGACTTAATATTCACTTAAGCCTGAAGTATCCTTACAGCTTCACTTCTGCATCATTTAGGACAGCAGTTAGGCCATGAAGACCCTTTACCTGCCAACCTAAGCGAATGTATATGCAATTTTCTCCCATGACCCTTCTCTCTTGTTCAAGTAAACCTGATCTGGCACTGAAAGTGATTGACTGAGTTTGAAAACCACCTCCAGCAGGTCCGTGTGCTGCTACGTGCTGCCTTCTTCAGGAGCTGTGGCAGATGGTCCTTACCACCTCTGCTTGCCAGGTGTGACTCCAGGACACATCCCTAATACCTAGAGTGAATGGGATTGCTGGGCTTGGCGCTCCAAAATTTGAATTGTTTTTTGTTTTCTGCAGGACATTTTTAAGGCTAGCCACTTGTGGTCTGGGCTTGGAGATAATGTGAAGATTTTTCTTTCTGGTTTTGAGTTATCTTCTGCCACGTATGAAAGCTGACCTGCTCTTTCTCTTTGAATCTTTTCACAAACAGCATTCTTTGACCATCGGCCTAACAGTAGCATGATGTTCTTGAAAACTTGACTTCCTAAATTTTACTTTAATCCCACAGACAGAAGGTTTACTGAGGTACTCAGGCATAGTAGAATGGTCTCCTTTTTCATTCATTAGGGCCTGGCATTGGAATGTGGTTTTAACACAGTTCACTGTGTCCTGACCAAGCAAACAGTGAAATTAAATTGGCTACTGCAGCCTTCCACAATGCTTGTCCCACAAACTTAGCTGAACAGCTTCCAAGTTACTGTTAGTTGCAACTGATTGCTGATGAGGAAGCAGGGCAATGAGTTTTCAGAACTGAATGCATTTGATTTCCTTTCTTGTAACCATTTTTCTTTCAATATGTGGTTTTTTTGCAGTGATACTGAAAGCCGAAAATTATGCAAGAAGATGAAAGTAGATCCTAACTCAAAGGAGAAAGGAGTGGAATTACTCCATTATAAGTGAGTGTTGGGCTGGGATTTATAGTTCCTAATTGTTGGTGCCTCTGTTAGGACCATTCATTCTCCTTGCAGCTCCATACTACTGCAGCATAAAAATGTCTTATTTTTTATCTTTTGACATGTGAAATTGATTTCTGTTTCTTCAGTTTGCAAGCATGTGTTGTGACAGAATTTGAGATAAATTTATTCTGCTGTTGAATAGAGTACACTAAAAGCACGAGTGGCGTCTGGGAGAGAGGCCCAATGGACTAAAACTTCCCAACGCACAGGGCTGATGCCTGGGATTTGAGCTCTTACTTTCTCTGGCATGTGCCTCGGGCAAGTCACTTCACCTCTGTATGCTTGCTTTTGTGACTTGAGATAGTAGTTCATAATCTAAGTGGAGAGAGGCAAATGTAGTGAGACAGCAAGATATTTTCTTCCTGGAAATAGTAGGAGTGGGAGTACTGTTGAGTGTAAGAGGCACCAAGCAGCTGCATCTCCAAACATCATGCCTTAGTAAATATTCTTGTTAAAGTGTTAGGGAAGAAATTGGTTACTAGAAATCTGTTTGTTTTACACTCTGTTTTGCACCCTCCCTTTTTCCTTACTCTTTCTGCTCCCCCCTCCTCCTCCCCTACCCCTTAAATTACTGTGCTGTAAATTCTACTTAGTTCTGTGGCTTCAGCAGGATAATTTTGTTCTGGTTAGTGAGAAGTGAGGGAGAGCAGCTGTATGGTTTCCAGCTTTCAGGTTTCCAAACATTACTGTAAGTTAACTCTATTCCCCACTCCTTGTTCAACAGGGACGGTGCATTTCATACTGAATATAACAGAGCGGTCACGTTGAAGGTAAATTTAAGTATTTGATTATTCTTCTTTTGGTTTTCCTAGACACAGGGAGACATTTGTGGATTAAAAACAGGTGCTGGTACTTTTTCATGCTGGAGGAATGAAAGGGAGGGAGTTAATCTTCATAAACAACTGTCAGAATGACCTAAAGGTTTTTGTGTGTGTACGCATCTGCCAGCCACAGATCCAGAAAAATTGTGTATTATTAAAAAGATTGAACTTGTGTTGAACTGTAATGTAAAATGTAAGTTAACTTGCAGGTTGGTAACAAATAGGGATTTTATTGCTTTAATTGCAAAGTGTAATGAATGGCAGTATAACTAAAAATATTAGCTGGTACTGCATTTTGATAAGGAGTTCTCTGAGGTTTTTAGGTCATGTGTTTATGAATTTTAGAGAGCTGAGTGGCCTTATCTTTTGTTGGATTGTGGAACCACGGTTCCTATGGACATGCCCTGAGTGCAGCAGGGATAAAACAACAATCCTGCTTCTCCTGCAAACCTTGACACGAAGCAACAGAAAGCAACATTCTGTAAGGGCAATGGAAAGAGGGAGACATGAAATGTGAAATGAATGTGTAGATCTTGATGATTGTGGAAATGGTGGGATAAAAGAACACTAAGTAGGCTGAAAGTATGCAGCCTTCCTCTGCAAAGCTCTGGTGAAGCACTGGAAGTATCCTCATGAGAGGCTGCCGCCCTGCCGTGACTTGGCTTCCAGAAGTGACTTCTGTCCAGCTCTGATGCCCAGTTCCCATTTCTCTTCCTCCTCCAGCAAACTCATCTCTGCACCATTGTTGGTTTTGTGTAGGCTTGATGACACCTCTCCAGGCTGACATCATTACATTCACTTCCCCTTTCTGGCTTCTTCAGAAGTTTGGCCTGGGATGGAGGAAAGCCTGTGAGAGATGCTACATGAACCTGAGTCTGTCAGAGTGGTTGTTCCTAAGCACGATTGCTCTGAACCTTCCTTTTACGGCCAGAGTTGTGGAGTAGCTGGTGGGGGAGCTGTTTTGGAAGCATGCCCTGGCTTGAATCATCCATTCAGCCTGCACTTGGGGTAATCGTGCAGGATTCATCTGAGGTGGGGAGAGTAGGACCGTGTATCTCCTCATCTTCTGAGTAGAAATCTTGCCTGGCACTACAAAGGGCAATGTTAAGATATCCAGCCTAGTCAGCAAGAGGCTCCTGCTGTACTTAGTGAGGAAATGCACCTGGTGAATTTTTTTCCATCTTGGTGGATGACAGGGTGAGGGAGTTGTAAATTGCCCAAATTTGGGTGGTTTGAACACTGCATGAGATGTCTTTCCTGCCCTTCATAAAGTGCTGCAACGAGGAATTAGTGCTGTAACTCCTCTTTACAGATCAGATCAACCGGAAAGCACCTGTAGAGCCTCAGGAAGTGTTGGGCTGAGGGGCAAGCAGCACAATGGGAACCAGACCATTTATTCCTTCAGTTGCTGTTTGATGATGAGCATTTCCCCCTTCCCCCTTCCCTCTTCCCTGCCTGCTGGGGAGAAGGAAGCAGCATCCCATGAACAGGGATGTGCAATGCTAGTTTGGGTGCAAGAGGGGTTTTGAACCTCTCTCCCTCTTATGAGCTCTAGTCTTCCTTAATTTAACTGCCCCTGTGAAACCAGCAGCTCTAATGATTTTACAGATTGGACAGTGCATCAGAACTGTGCAGTAGTCAAAAAAGTCAGCTCAGTGTTTGACTGTTCTGCTGGTCACAGCTGCCTTTCTCCCCCTATAGCACTTCTCCCTGTTTTCTTCGTTCTTCTGTTGAGGCAGTGACCTTTCTTTCTCTCTCTCAGCTGTGTTTGTCAGGAATCTCCTAGTACATTACAAACAGCGAGCAGCAGAGTAACACACTTACGTAGGATATCATACCCTTTTTACGGCAGGTGGACACACTGAAGAACAGGGAGATTAAAGGATTTGTTTCACATCATTCAGCAAGCTTGTGGCAATAAAACTCGGATCTTCTTTCCAGGTATCCAGTAGACATATTAATATGTATGACATCTTAGAGCATGATGGACGTAGCTCTGAAGAACTGTAAAAGGATTCTTCTGAAGTAATTGGCAATTTCGTAGTTGTGGCTGATCCAGCTGATAGTGTACTTGGGTTTTTAAGAGAAGCTTTTCATGTCTTAAAGAAACTAAATCCTTATGCAATTAGCAGAGGTGCCCTTGTGGTTTTACTGTTAGAAAAATGAAGAATAAAGGACAGCTCAGTGTTCACAGTGGGGGGAAGTTAGTTAGTCAGAACCTCCTGCTGCTGAGACCTTTGTTAGGATCTGAGCTGTTTGGGGTATCTGGTGGACGAAGGGAGGTGGACTGCAAGATAACAAAGTTCAGTGATGCAAAACTATTAGGAATAGTTTTTAAAAAATATTTCCAACTCTTTGCAGAAGGACTTAGGTTCTCACGATATCAAGTGGCTTGTCAGCATGAAAGCAGGAACTTCTGGGGTAATGAACGTGAAAGGGAAGGAAGGACACAGCTCCAACTATGCTGGAGTAATGCAGGCTATCGTAATAGGTCAGGGCAGCAGTTGACTTGAAAATACTGTCCCTGTACACAACAGTATTTAAAAGTCAAAGTACTAGGAAAGGAACAGAGAATGGAAGAGGAAATGTTATTCCATCATGAGTCTGTTGGGTTCATTCATCTTGTGTCTTATATGTCATTCTGGTTGCCCCGTGAAGTGAAAGGTGTAGAAGTACTGCAGAAGGGCAGTGAGGATGATCAGAGATACAGATGGCTTGACTGGCTGCATGAAGATTCTTCGGCTTGGAAAAAAGGGGCAGCTGGGGGAGGTTATGATAGATATTTGTATTACTGTGAGCAGCTTGAAAAAGGGAATGATTACCTATTTTTTTTGCTCCAAACTTGGGTGCAAATAGTGGCATTTTGGGATGGCTGATTTGAAACCAATAACTGCAATGTTTAAAAAAACTTGTGGACCTCGTAGCTTCATGTTGTGAAAGCCAAGATTTTAGGAGTCTTAAATCAGATAGTCATAAAGGATAGATCCATTGATAGCTAGCAAGCACAGAGGTCCAAATACAACAGCTGGTGCAGAGTCCATAAACTTAATTACTTTTTGCAAGAAATTAAGAGCATATACCAGTGTATGCTATGTAAGAATGGTGCTAGTATAGTTTTTCCCCAAGTATCTGTAGTGAGCTGCTGTTGGAGATCTAAACTCAAATCAGTCTTTGATCTTAACTGATACGTCTGTTCCTATGTTGCTTTAGCCACGCCATATCCTAATCCTTGATCATGCCATAAGTCCAGTAGCCAGGATGTGTTTATTACGCGATGAAGCCTATTCTGGAGGGTAAAGTACAGGGAGAGTTTTATTCTCCTAAAATGGAGAGAACTCATTAAAGTACAAACCTGCTCAGTACTAGCAAAGGGAGTAGGCTAACCCAGTAAATTGGTCCTGATCTAAACTGAATGCTTTTCAAGGTTACTGTTGCAAGGACTGTGTGTGTGAAATCAAGCAAGGTCTTTATTAGCATCCCTACTGCATTATACTTCAAAGGAGTGAAAAGTACAGGAATGTGTTTCTGTGTGTATATTTTTTTTTTTCAGGTTAAAACCTAGGTTCTTGTATGATAGCCAGCTATTGTGCTGTTACAACTTGCTTGCTTTTAGCATCATAGGCTGGATGAAGCCATGCCCTGTATTCTCCTGAAGTGGTGATTCAGATTCAAAGCTGTCGTAGGGGTTTGGGCAGCAGGTTACAGCCCAGCACGGCTCTATCAGTGCCACGGGGTCAAAGCAGGTCCTGACCGTGTCATGGCAGGACAGGAGTGTAGCTAATTCTTCAGTGTGGGCGCTGTGGCCTGGACCTTGCTCTGGTCTTCAACCTAGCAGCCTGGGGACCACTGCTTTCATGTGATTAGAAAGTGCTGTGGTTTGTTTGTGGGGAGGTTCTTTCCTATTTAAAGGCACACAGGAAGTTCTCTTCACTGCGTGGAGTAATGAGTGGAAGGCTACGTACTGCCTGCTCCTGCCAGAAGACGTTACACATCTAGTTTTTTCTGTCTTGGCTGAGAGGGAGAGACTGGATGAATTAAATCTCTTTAATCCCCCATCCTCTAACCACATCTGTTTCTACATGACTGAACTTGGCACGCAGGAATTCTTGAAACTAGCAGAGTCAATTGCGTTCATTAGCCGTTTAAAATGTTGACCCCTCTCTTCTCCTCTCCAGTGTATAGTTGAGGTCTGTGCAGAATGAGAACGAGAACTTGATGTAGCTTTCCTAAATGTAGAACATCTGATGTTTTGTCCTCTTCTCTCCTTTCCCCATATATTATTAAGTGTTCTTAGGGCATCATTTGGGATGATAATGTCTCTAGTTTTAGAGCTTTTTACAACAGTAACTCCATTATAAATTACTTGATTTAATTTTTTTTTCCTAGCTAGCTCCTTTCTCTGCTAATGCCATAGTAAAACAAATTTCTTCTCATTGAAGTGTTTGCAGTCCCAACACTACCACCTCACCCCTTAGGTCTTCTTACTGTGTACATTAAGTGCTTTGCTTGCTGTCTAGTGACTAATATATGCTACCTCTTGTGATAAGACAAATCTCTTCAATATTAGCTGTGCAAGTAGACAGAAACATAAATGCAATAAATGGATCCTGCCGTTAAGCTCTGAATCCTCGCGAGCCTTGCAATACCAACTGAGATGTAAGAAAATGACCTGGACTCAGCTATCTGTTGATAAGCTGTTGGGATATTATACCAAAGGTAGAGAGGTGGCAAAAGCATCTCTGAGACTGTTTCAGCAGTATGTGTCACCAGGCACACTGCTAACCTGCTCTTGAGAAGGTGGAGTACAAACATAGGCTTTTAGATGGATGCTCTTGGTGTGTGTTGGTATGTACTCAGCTCTGCTCTTCAGTCATGAGCTGGTTTGGCAAAATATCCCATGGGCTGAAAAAGGCTTTAATGAAGCTTTTCTTTACTCTGACTCCAAGTAAGTTCACTTAATGCTGTGGCAGCATCATCCACTCATTCTTACATTGAAAGAAGCTCCTCGGGGACCTCGCTACATTACTGTTGTGGCAGAGATCCTGTCTGGGAGTGGACACGTACCTACAAGCAATGCCATAGAGAAAGAAATGGGGTCAATATGAGTGGTGAGTGAACACAGAATACCAAGTATTATTCCTAGAGTACAGACATCTGAGGATAATAGTGATCAAGCCTGTGCTTTGTGTACAGCTGGAAATGCGGGGCAGTGCGACT
Source organism: Steatornis caripensis (assembly GCA_013398225.1). Classification (NCBI taxonomy): domain Eukaryota; kingdom Metazoa; phylum Chordata; class Aves; order Caprimulgiformes; family Steatornithidae; genus Steatornis; species Steatornis caripensis. Next base: position 38,392 of record VZSC01001691.1, on the reverse strand, counting down.
TGGCTGGAATCCATGGAGAACGTCTCCTTGAATTCGGAGGGCTGGAGTTTCCCTCAGGCTCAGGCTGAAATCAGAACCATCAGAGTATTTTCTTATGATAAAAGAGAAAATCTGTGGTCTGCTGAAATGGATTGTTGGTTGCGTGTGAGTCGGGTAAAGCAGTCATAAATTATGCATGCATGGGTACTCAGCTTGTTGAATACGTGAGCTGCAGAATCTTGTATCTCCCACTCCTCTTGTCATGTTTGCTTCTTACTCAAAAATCCATTGAGTGCAGTTTCTAGGTAGATGGGTCATAGAGGGAACTGTTGGTGGATTATTCTTCCTTTGAACAAATAAGCAGTTTGATCTTTAAGTGTGGAGTTCATTGCTTTTGCTCACAGCAAGTATCAGTGTGCCCTCCAGCTATTCCTATTGGATTCAAAGGTTACTCGAATATGATGAAGGGCATGGGAACCTGACCTCTATATAGAGAGAAATCTTTCCTGCTAAGCCAGGGAGTAGCTGTGCAAGTATTGCAGATCTAGTACCATTGAAAGAACTCTCTGAATGATCCTTGAAGCTACTGTCTGTGTGCTGGTCTACTTCCACGCTTTTTTTGTGCCCAGTTTTCCCGTGGAAATGGGAACTGGTAAGTGGGGATATCAGTTCTGAGGAAGATACACACCCATGTGTTAATTAGTTCTGCAACAGGAGATTTGTGTTCATCTGCATTAGAGCAGATGAGTATATGAGCAGAAAAGCAAAGGCACTAATTGGATGGGATTTGAGATTGGATGTGTCATGGTTTCCATTCATTTTGCTTTAAAAGCTTTTTTCCCTGTTTATTACAGTCTATAGTGGCCTTTCTCAAGGATCCAGAAGGTGCTCCACTGTGGGAGGAAGATCCTGAAGCCAAAGATATTGTGCATGTTGACAGTGAAAAGGTACATTAGCTGGATAGATGTTCTATATGTTTTCTAAATGTATGGGATGAAGAGAGTATATGTATTTGTGATAACTCTTAATGAAGCACCATTAGCTCCTTTTTTTGGAAGGGAAGTTTAAAGCACCTAAACTGTTTTAAGTGACTTGACAAAGTTTGTGGATTGTCCGTGAAGTCTCCTGCTTCCTGCCTTCCTCTCCCCTACTTGTAGTCATGATAGTAGTCTATCAGCTATACAGCCAGTATCAAAGCATTGTGGATAGTGTAGCCTAAGAGACTTGTTTGTCTCAGGAAAGTGTAGCAGCTTGCAAGATGCAATCACTGAAGGATGCAAGTAGGAGGTAAAATGTGGCTGTTAAAGCTACGGGTTGTCATTAAACCTTTTGTTTGTTTCTCCATGTGCAAAAGATTCCCTTAGGAAGTCTGGAGTAGGAAGGAACAGGATCCAATTTTTGAGTGGTTTAACTTTGTACAGTAACTGTTATCTCAGTGTTAGGTGGGAAGACAGCAAATACAATGAAACTATCTTAAAAAAACAGTGCCACCACAGACCTACCCATTATATTCTCTCTAATATAATCAGTTTGGTCTTTTGTATTAGTTTTCTAGTCTATAGATTTTTTAAAACTTTCATTGATTGGACTCTAGCTGGTATTTTGCAAAGGGCCTTTTCAATTTTCTAGCTTTCATTTTTAATATTAGAAACTGTTATTTTGACGTTCAGTTTTTGTAGGAAGATTAATTTTTAATGTTCACCCTCTGTACTCTATTACAAGCCTTCCAAGGGTTGCATTCAATTTGAAACTTCATCTGGTTTCTCTGTCATGCTGATACTGAAAAATCTATTCTTATGGCTTCTTATAACTCTGACAAGGTTTCATAATGTGGAAACTGATCTTGGTTTGTTTATTATTGTCTGGCTTTTGGAACTGGAGTATGGCTTTTTGGATGGGTCAGGGAAGAAAAAGTTTCCAGTCAGAGATTCTGTAGTGAGAAGAAACCAAGCCATGCAACTTCCACATCTCGACAGTGAAGATCTAGGTCTAGGATATTTAACAGATATTTGAATCTATAATCAATTTTGCTATCCTATTTCAAGCTAAAAATGAGCAAGGAGAAGACACTCTAGTCTTGTCTCTTAGGAAAGATGACCTATGTTCTATGAATACAGCCTATATTCTATGAATACATATATTAACTTTTTAAAGTTGTAACACCAATAGTAAGAGCTGCCCTTGGGTATAGGTCTGGTTTTATTTTCTTTGGTTCATTTACTAGGAATTGAGAAGGCTTCTGAAGAAGGAAGATAAACCCCTTCTGATGATGTTCTATGCCCCATGTAAGTAACCCAGCACGTCTTGTCCCCTCTCTTGCTTTTCCACTAAAAGATGTCCAAGTCTGAGTAGAAGCCTCGCCTGTGTTTCACTAATACCATCTTGCCTTATCTTTATCATTCAACTCCTTGTGTTGTTCTGCCTGTTTGTCCTCAGTTTTCCCCTAGTTGTATATCACTTGTACCCTAGTCTTGCCTCTTTCCCTTGTGGCGATGACTCTTGCTCATTGTTCTTTTAAGCAGCTACTTTCTGTAATTTCTTTACCTGTTGTCCTTTCTAGATTTGTGTTGTACGAGACAGAAACACTGTCTGCTGAGCGCATAACTGTTAGTACATCTGTCTGAGATTATCTAGCCCTCTGGCATGTATGGAGCTGTAAGTGCAAACGGGTATTGCACACTCTTCTTCCTTATGCTGTGGCCCAAACCACAAAAGACAAGCTAGTTCTACACAAGCAAAAGATCTCCAGAGGAGACCTTGGAGTTGAAAAAAAACAACGTATTTTTCTTCCTAACTGCAGGCAGGGGTAATAGTGCGGTGATCAGGAGCAGGAATATCTTTCCTACTCCATCTAGGAGGCACCCTGGGTGTTCCTACCCACATTGGCAGGAATAACTTGCGTACAAGTGGAATTTCATGGGGTGGGAGCAGGAAGGAAAGAGAAGGGCACATTGGAGTCATTGCATTTCTTTTGTGTCCGTGACCTTGTATTGCTGCTATCTTGTCATTGCATTGGCTACTTGTTCAGTAATTTCGCGGATTTACAACTGGTTTTTGTGTTTCCTGGTGACTGGTATGTGAGAGGCTTTCCAGCTCTTCAAAACAAGATAATGTTGCACTGGAGTTCTTGCTCAGCTGGAAAACACAGGAGCCATGAGAAAGAATGAATGTGTGACCTAAGCTAGAAAAGCCTTCCAGCTCTGCCTGGATAGGGAAATTGATGTTAGGCACCACTAGCAATTTACTAGCTCATTCTCTTTAAAACTGTGTCCCATGGCAGCATTATCTGGTGTTTCTCAGTGTATTTTCTCTTGTAATTACTGCCTGAAATGCCGTTCTACCTTTTTAGTCTCATCTGAGTACTGCCAAGATGGCCAGAATTGCCCAAGACTTAGTTTGGTGCATCACTAAGAGAATGTTTTTTCCTTTAATTAAATTAGTTGCAGCTCTGTGCCTTTAGACTCTGCAGCAGGATGGTCCTGTGTGGCCTAGCATGGTGCGTGGTTGTTCCCAGTCACTGCTGCTGCCTTAGCATCAGCGGGAGACAATATGCCTGCTCTGCCTGTAAATCATCCCTTCGGGGAGAGTTCAGCTGCAGAGTGCTTTCACAGTTTACCTGTATCATGAATAATTGTTTTCCACAACTGAGTCTCTTCCTGAAATGTGCCTTATCCAACCCTTCATTGTCTTTGAACCATTCCCCCAGAAACCCTCCTCCTTCCAGTTTCTCTTCTTTTGAAGTGGCAAAACACCTGCTAGTCTTCAGTGCTGTAATACTTCTGCTGCTTTCTAAACTGCTGTGAAGGATGCCTACTTCTAAGGTTTTTTTCTCCCCTCTGATTTCTCAATTCTTAACTCCCTCATCTTTTATTTAACACATGAGACCTGACTTGGTTCTTGTCCAGTTTTTCTTTTCTTACTCCTGCTACTGGAGAAAGAATACATCCAGCAGTTGCATTAATGCACTGGCTTTGGGCAGCTGAAGTTACTGGTTGCATACAGGTGTTACCTTTCGTAACTGGGAGCAGCAAATCAAGGCTGGTCTCTAAAGGAAATTCTGCTTTTCTTTACTTGTAAGGGGTGACTGAGGGAGGTCTTCGGCATGAGAGGCGATCAGAGGCTTGGTTTGGGAAGCTATGGGGAAGACAGCTGCATTATTTCTCTGCTTTTCGGAAGCAGGGGCTTTAGATTCATTGTGGCAGATTCATAGGAAATGGGCTCTTTCATTATGTACCAGTGCAGAGGGAGATGAAAGCCACTGCAAATTAAATGTAGTTTCTTTAGTATTTCAGGAATTCTTGGTCTGGGTAAAACAACTCAGAGCAAAGACACGCTTTCCTTAGAAGATATTACCTGCCATTTGGAGACCATTCACTGTACTTTCAGACCTCTAGTACAAAGTCAGACAGCACCAAATATGAAAAATTAGGTATACTTACAGGCATTCAGATTTATTTGTAGTTAACTCTGTCAAAGAAGACTCCTGCAGGAGGCGGTCTGGATTTGGCAACAGAAAGGAGCTGTTTATAACATCATTGAAAACAAGGCTTTAAAAATGGAGGTGTTAACTACTGGAAAAACTAATATGTGCTTAATTAAGCCTTTTGTCTCCTTTTGAGACAAAAATACAAGAAGAAAATTATTTTTTCGAGGTTACCCTTTTATGCCTGTATAGGGATATATGTGGCTTGACAGCGTCCTGAACAGTATAACCCAGAAATGTGTGGGTAGGAGAGGCTGTACTGAAGTGGGTTTGGGAGCAGCGAGTCTGAGGCAGCGGCAGAGCTGGGAATGGAAGGACTGAAGGGGTGATGGCTGGATGGAGGAGGCTGGTATGTGCCTGTGCTCCAGAAGGGAGCAGTACAAGGTTGAAGGAGGAAAGAGAGGGAGATTGATAGCTGGGGGTGCTCAGGGCCTGAGACTACTGAAGAGAGAAGAAACAGAGGATTCAGAAGATGGTGTTTACAACTTGTATCTTTTGATGTCTGTCCAGTGGTTTGGATGAAGCTGCAAGACCTCAGTGGGCCTCAAATGAGTGGTCTGTGCCCACCAAGAAATCATCATTTTGACCGGCACTAGTTTAACAACCTCACTGGCAATTTGAGCAGGGAGATCAAAGGTGGAAAAACCGTAGAAACAAGAGCTCTCTTTTCTTTGATTAAAGGATGTTCTTACAAGGCATGTTGATGTGATCCTGAAACAGGCTGCAAAATCTGTACCTCCTTTCTGGAAGATATTTTCAAAACTCTTGCCTCTTCATCAAAATAAAAACGTTGACTGCTGTCCCGTGGTGGACCCAAGGGTTTCCGCAAAAAGCTTCTGAAGTGCTTGGCTGCAGCTTCCTCTCTTTTATGTTGTCTGCCCTCCTGCCCCTTCTCTTCTGCATGCATGTATTTTACTTGGCAGGGGTGAAATGTGGTGCTTACAAGGTGCTTTAGTGCTAATCTGCTTGGCACCTGAGCATCATCAAACAGCTCTTAGAATGCTCCAGCTATACATCGGTAGTCTTCCTCAGTTGCTGTTGTATTTTCCTCAGCACGTAAAGTTACTGTATCTTACAAGGGCTGTTGTTTGTTCTGAGTTGTCTTCTCGTAAGAGAAGACCATTTTAACTTTTGGTGTCTGTTTAATGTGTTCAGGAAATGTCTCAAATGAAAAGACCAGAAACGCACAGAGCTTTTTGTTTGAGTTCACCAGCATGACATCTTCCATTAACTTCTGAAGTGTGAGTTTCATCTTAAGTTCTGAGCCCGAGGAATATAACATGGTGTCACTCTTTCCAAAACTGGGATGAGAAATGAGTACGAAAATGAATAGCATGAAAAACATGCAAAAATAGCTACATGTAAAATGAAGTAACATCCTTAGAAACTAATAAGCTAATAATTAAGTGAAATAGATATGGAATTTTGTTTTACAGTTTTTAATATCTAAAAAAAATGTAGTTTCACATGCTTTGGAACATAGATCCTGTAGAACAGTCTGAATAGAATCGTTGGCATATTACTTACACAATTTCTTTTTTATCAGGGTGTGGTGTTTGTAAGAGAATGATGCCATCTTACCAGCAGGCAGCCACAGAACTGAAGGGTAAATATGTAAGTGAGAAGATAAGATTTATATAAAATTCTAAAAATCCTTTTAACGCTTTATTTTTTTGAGTATTTAAAACCACAAATACTTATTAAAGTGTGGAATTTTTAAGCAAGTCGAAACAAAATAGAAGTGCATGACTGTCTCAGATCCGTTCAGGCTTCTCTCTCTTGGTTTTTATTCTTTTTAAAACTTCGGAGAATGAGGTGTTAACTCACTTGCCCTTTAGATCCAGTGTAGTTCTTGCCACGGAAAAACAGGCTCTGACACTGGTTTTATGTTTAGCTTCTAATTTGTGAGCTTGTAGTCATGTTGAGCCCATGTTGGTAAAGATAATGTTTGCCATAATGCGTTTGATCAGCTTTTTGGCCTGATGTTTCATTGAGGGATCAGGATGGATGCCCTTGCAGTGATAATTAGTCCACTTTTTTTAGTGGAGAATCACAGTGTCATGGGAGGGGGATTTCCCTGCATTAGCTACTGATCGTCCTTCTAGCCACTAAGCATAAGCATTAATAAAATCTTACAGTTTTACTATAGTTCTGTCAATAAAGCTAGCATTCATACTAGATTGAAATGAAAATAAGTTTTGACCATAATAAAATCTATCCACAGCAGTCACAGTAATTTAGTTACCTGTTTGTACTAGTAAGGCATATTAATCTCTCTAAGCAAGTTGAAGGCACTTCTCAAGTCAAGGTTTTATAATGTGCTTAATGTACAATTTATATGATACCAATAATACATGAGTGACAAAGAAATAGGATTGTTGTTTCATGGCTTTAGCTGGATTTGGTCTGATCCCACCTGTTGGATCATTTGGTGTTGAGCTTACAGGTTTCCTCTGGAGAGACACGTGATGAGGAAAAGATGAAGCACTGCGGTTCATCGCTAGCGCAGCTCTGACCAGTGCTTCTCATAAGCACCGAGTGCTGTCAGACTCCTCCACGTTCTCCCAACTAGTTGTTTTTCAGAAGCGTTTTCTCTAAATCCTTGCTTGCTTAGGGCTGAAATGAGTGGGAGTTGTTCAGATTTATTTAGGACACAGTACAACTGTTGAAGATATTTTCAAGAGTGTTTTTGTCTAGCCAGGCAGTACTCTAATGCCATCTCCTCTCTGTGGAGCCTGTGTAATGGTATCTGGGAAGGCACTCCTGTCTTGCACAGCGGGGACATTGTGGAGCGTAGGGTGGGCAGGACTTAGGAATTCAAAGAATCACCTGCAGAGGTAGTGCCAGAGAGAAGGCATGCTGCAGAGCGGTGTGTTCTCTTGTAATTATCCCTTCCTTGTCGATGTGCAGCTGGTTTTATTAAATTCAGACCAGAGAATTTAAACTCCAGATCTGTTCTAGTTTGATCACTTCCTTCCTCACTTGGAAATGGTTTCTGTAATCTGGGCTAATCCTGCACCCCTGAGTGACAGGGCTGCAGCACAGCACTGAGGCTGGCAGTGCCAGTGCTTGATGCAGCTCCGGTTGGGGATGCTTTTTGCACTGGAGTGTTTTTCATGTAGGATGAGTTCAGAGGAAAGTCCAGTTATGCCACTGCCACCTGTGTATTTCATAAAAATCAGTCTGTTCATCTAAATTTGACCTAATTAGCTTCCTGAGTGGGGTGTGTACACAGTTTGCCATTTCTAAAGTTAACTGTGCTGTACCCATCATAAATTACTCATGGTGTACCTTAGGGCTATGTTGACCTCCAGATCAGGCTTTGCTGGGAATTTTATGGTTGGTTTGGATGAGCCGAAGATTTGGCCTTTTAATCTGACCTGTCATTAGCTGCCAGGATGTGCCAAGCTCAAAAGCCACTATTGCTATTATATAGCATGAAAATGAAGTACAGTATTGCCTGTTTAATAAGTTGTAAAAGTGAAAAGGTGAACTGGACCTGTCTTTGGTTGCTATGTTCTCTTGGAACTGGTTGTTTCTTGTCCCAGTACCATTACTGGATTACCCAGTACCATTACTGAAAAGAGAAGGCTGAGAGGAGATCTGATCAATGCTTATAAATATCTAAAGGGTGGATGTCAAGAGGACGGGGTCAGACTCTTCTCAGTGGTGCCCAGCGACAGGACAAGGGGCAATGGGCACAAACTGGAACACAGGCAGTTCCACCTGAACATGAGGAGGAACTTCTTTACTGTGAGGGTGACAGAGCACTGGAACAGGCTGCCCAGAGAGGTTGTGGAGTCTCCTTCTCTGGAGATATTCAAAACCCGCCTGGATGCATTCCTGTGCAACCTACTCTAGGCTAACCTGCTTTAGCAGGGGGGTTGGACTGGGGGATCTCTAGAGGTCCCTTCCAACCCCTACCATTCTATGATTCTATGATTACTGAGAGGAAGACAGGGTGGCATTTTCAGTGTTACCTTAGATTTACATCTTGCAATTCCATTACACCCAATGCAGAAGGGAAAAAGGGGCTCTGAATTGAAAGAGGATGTCTTATTTTATCCTTTGCAGGAGAGATTCCCATAGTTTGTGAGTAGGGTGGGCTCTGGCAAGTGGCTGTCGCCGATGTACTATGGCCCCAGTGCAGGGAGAAACTGGTGGTCAGCAAAGCACTTCAGCATCTCCTTAATGCCCATGGACTCGTGAGTGTGCTGGAGTACTTAACTCAGTAAAGGCTGACTTGAGTGTGTGCTTAAGCGCTTTCCTCTTTTGGTGCTAGTCTGTTTTTTTTTTTTTTTTGTAAGAACACTAGACTTCAGAAGCATGAAGTTCCTACACTTATTTCACATGTCAAATAAAGGAAACCTTTGTTTAATCTGTTCATTAAACTTGGCTCTAGGAAGGCTTTGAGTAGTTGTTTGAAGTACCAATTTTGGAGCACTCCCGTCAAGAAAAGGGTGAAGAAGGGGAGGGGTCACAGTAGAATAGGAACGGTCGGAAGCCCAGAAGACATGGCCAGCTGGGAAGGGTTCAGAGTCGGTTTAGGTTGGTGGGGATCAGGCAAGTGCTGAAATATGTCAAATATCAGGGCAGAGGTGAAAGGAATAAACTGATCTTCATGTCTGCTGTGGCTATTACAAGAGGTAATGGACTTAAATTGAAGTCAGAATCATTCAGTCGTTTGCCAAAAGCAAATTAGCTAAACATCTGGCAGGAGCAGTTTGGGTATAGAGGGAGGATCCTGGCTTTGGGTGGTAGGTGTATTTTGATGGTTCCTGACAGCCTGATACTGCATAATTCTGTGATTATAGGCCAGCTAAAGCTGTTACTTTTGTCATTAAAAACTGATCCCATTGTAGTAGATTTTTTGCTAATTATGCTTCATATGATGTATGAGCACTAGAATGAATCTGGGTTACTGACTTTTTATCAATCACTGCACGCTGGGTCGGTGCAGTGAAATTGTAGCAGAGTGTCTGAAATGGCTGGGAATGCCCATTTAAAACCTGGGAAATCCTCTGAAAGCTCACAGCAAATGTGAAATCTGGTAGACTAGTGTTTATGATGAGGGCATTAGTTAACGAACCTGGTTCTCACTTTATAAAGCAACCACTGTGTCTTGATGCTATTGCATTTACCTACCCTCAAGTGGCGACGTAGAGGATAAGGGAATAGGAGAATTGGGCCTAGATAATCTCATATGCATTAAGTCAGCCTGGTTGTTGGAACTACAAGGAAAACTCAAAGAGGCTTGGCCAGCCAGCATAAACCCTATTTCTGTACTCTTCTCAGTTAGCTTTCCTTTATCCTTTCTCAGGATAGGGGAGAGGAAACAAAGTATCTTTTAGTGACTTTCCTGCACAGTCTTAGAAAAGGTTGACCTTCAAACAAGGATTTTCTGCTTTAAGATTTATTTCATGCTGGCTCTGAGCACATTTGGTTGGTCTGTGCAGTTTGCTGCAGTCAGGAACCTGGTGTTAAATTCTGATGTGGTATTTGAGCTGGAAGGAGAAAATCCCGTTTTTGGAGGGGGCACAGAGGAGGGGTTTGGATTAAGATCCTGCCGCTAAAGTGATTTAAGCCGTCAATGCCATTAAACTAAGTTAATCATGAAGTGGTATCTCAGCAACTCAGTTGAGGGTTTGACAGTGGAACAACCTCTGTGTGAATCCCACACCCACAGAAACTCAGAATCAGTCCCATTTTCAAATTTCCATATCAGATATTTTTGAAAGACAATTGGACAGGGTACAGGATAAGTTGTAGGAGCCCTGAGCCTGAAGCTCAGGATGAAGGGCTCTGGGGTGGAGGATGGGTTAGGATAGAGGTAAGGAAAAGGAAGGAGGGGCTCTTCGTTTCACTTGCTAGTGTGAAAAGTTACTGTGTTTCTGTGCCCCACTTTTGATCTCTGTAGCACAAGGTTAATTCTTAACTCTCATTATACCCTACCAGTCAGATAATTTAACATATTTAAAGCACATAAATGCAATGTGGTATTTCCTGGGCTCATGGAAATTGGGCACATTTTACTTTCGCTTCAATGTAACGCTGATTTCCCCTTGCCATTCAGTAAATGCAGTTTTGAACTGGGGTAATGCCAGTGCTTTGTTGGGTGGAGCTTCTGGACGTTAGCTGAGATTGTAAATTCGTTGCTGGAGTGGAACTTCTTGTGTCCTAGCTAATGTTTGGTTTTAAACTAAGCTATGTGCTTGCAGAAGAAGATGAAAAAAATCTAGTTAGGCTTGTAGCTTAAAGTCCAAATGCACAAAGAGAGCACGAGTAGTGCAATTGAGAGAATTCCCTTTAGGTATTTGTGTTAGTGGGTGAATAAAAAGAAATGAAGACACTTCCAGAGCAAGGTGGAGGTGACAAGCTGATTGGTGTGTGCTTTCTGTGGACTAGACTCAAATATTACTCTGTCCCCATTGCACAAAATCAGAAAAACTTCACTGCCTTTTACAGAGATTCTCTTGCTTTACAGCAATACAAATGAAATCAGAACCTGCCCAGAGCTTAGCCATTTTTAGTAAACTCTTTTTAAAAAGTTGTAATATTCCTGCCTTATTGTAAGAATCAATACAATTATGCTCTGTTTTTTCAGGTCCTTGCGGGGATGAATGTTTACTCTGCTGAATTTGAAAGGATAAAGGAAGAATACAATGTCCGGGGATATCCTACACTCTGCTATTTTGAGTCAGTTATGTTTTGCTGCTACTTTAGAAATCATACACTCAACTATAATTGCATGTTCTTATCTTCCAGGGCAAGGACTAAACCTTATTTTGTTGCTTTAACAGGAAAGGAAAGTTCCTGTTCCACTTTGAGAACTATGGTGCTACCGCAGCAGATATAGCAGAGTGGCTGAAAAAGTAAGGCACTGAACTTCATGCACTCCACGATTTATGTACTCTTCATTATTTAGAGAATGTAATGGTTTAGAAACAGTCATCTCTCTCTCATTCCCCCCGCTCAGAAGAGCAAACAAAAATACTCTGCTGAGATAGGCAATCTCTCTGTCCCAGTTTAGCCAAATGTTTGGTTTTTAGCATGCATGACTTGCATTTTACAGTTGTATTTCATCTGTAATAGGAGACTCTGTGGACCAAAATAAATGCAGATGCACGGATCTCAGCTTTGTTAAAAATGCCAACTTAAATTTCCAGTGATCTTGGGTGCCTGAGTTTAATACCTTGCAAAAGTCTGACTGTTGTTTTATTAAAAATGTGTGTACCAAGTGCACAGTTCTCATTGGTTCTTCAGCCTTTAGTGTGTCTTGCAGAGACAAACAGGAGATCAAGGCACCCTGGACTGCTACTAATTTTTACAAAATCTGTGTTTCTTGTCATGACATGAAGTGGTGTTGAAAGCATCTTGTTCTACCTAAAGAGAGCTATTTGCAGTCATAAATATTTTGGGGGCTGAATGAGACTGAGACTAGCAGTTGAGAGAGGGGCACAGAAAAAGTGTGTGAGTATGTGTATAGCTGCTTTTCAGCTGGTGCAAATCCGCACGTTGTCAGTGAAGCTGACAGGGCAGCTGGAGAGAGCTGAGATAGTCTGGTGATGGAGAAATGCCATTAGCGGTTAGCCCTGGCTCTTAGGTATTATGTCATCTCTGTAACCCTCTCTTGTTTGCTGCAGCCACGGAAATAATCTTGAAATGAAGCTAATAAAAGGAAGCTAAAGCGTGGAAAGGAACAGACAGTTGGAAACTATTGTGATAATATCGCTTAGCAAAATTGACTCAGAATAAATGTGTTTTATTATACCAGTGGGACTATGTTGGCGACACGCGTATGGTTGCAGGCAGCCCAGGGTCTTCAGCAGTGGTAGGCTAGGTGCTTCAGGAATGGGAACCCACGAATGAAGTGACAGCAGCGCTTCTGCTAGCATCAGGAGGTACACGCACTGCAAGCGAGTACTGCCCAGTGGATCAAAGAGGAGGAATTCAGCCACAGTCTTTAAGCCTCATTTAGTCCATTAAGCCTTTAGATATAAATGATCAAGATGGCAACTTCAGCAGTGCTGAGGAGATGATCAGCCCTTGGAATAAGGCTTAGACTTCATCACCTACACTTTATGATGCTTTTCAGTTTTACAGGGATATGGTTATCTCTTGGATACCACATGTGAAACATCAGATGTTTGGGGTGGGGGTTTTTTTCCCCTGTCTGCCCACGTAATATCCAGATAATCCCTGTAATATGCAGTGCCTTTATATCAGTGCTGTGACAGCAAGTGAACACAGCTACTGGAGGCAAAGCAGAACAGCTGCAAGCTCTTTCCAATGATAATCTCTGCTAACAAGCCACTGTAGGCTTTGGCTGATATTTCAGCAGTCCAGGGCTGAAGACAGCTGTTTGTCCTCACTTAGTGTTAGTGCATGCTTATTAGTTTCCCAAAAGATGATCTGAGCAGTAGCTTTCTTGCCCCTGTTTTGTATAATAAGTACAACTTTTAGGGAAACCACCTTCAGAAATTATGCATACTTGAATTTTGCCAGTAATTGATGTTGCAATTAAAACTGTGTACGGGGTAAGTCGGCTACATGCATAATATTATATTAGTCTGAGGAATCTGCAGTACAAGTAGTCAAATGGTATGGCAAGGGCTTTAGAAAAGCCAAAGAGTGTAATTAGATAGCTGCAGCGTGTATACGCTATATTTCAGAATAGCATAATATTAAAATCATGTCAGGAAGTTGCTCTGATGCATGAGGCGTTGCTCTGCGGAGCAGGGGCACGGCAGTGCCAGAGTGTACATGGCAGCCCATGGTGAGGAAAGCCAGTGTGTTTTTATACTGTGCGTGCATGTGCTGTCATCATAGATTCTCAAAAGAGAATCCAGCAGACATTGACTCGTATGAAATGACCTATTTTTCATGGACACTAGGTACGCACTGCAGAAAAGCAAATGTTGTCTCTTCCCTCTTCTCTTCCTCTTTTTTCCCCTCTAAATGTTACTGGTAAAGTGCTGAAAGTAGTCGATACGTGCTAATTTTTGGGGAGGGCGTGATGTAGCTTAATGAAGGTTAGAATTATTTAAATTATTGAAAGGATGTTTTTCCATGTTCTTTCCTCTCTGACTAAAAGCTGCTAGTTTGGAGGGCTCCAGCACCGTTTCTTTTACTACTTACTGAAGGTGCTTCTTTCTTATGCTGAAGTGTGCTAATGCATCAGTCTTATGGATACTTAACCTCTCTTATCTTCCTAATAGGCACTGGCTGCTATCTTACAGGAGCGATAGAGAGAAACCATCATACAGCCTTAGCCAGCACACAGCATTATTAACACAAGAGATGCTATCTTGCACATACCACAATTCTTTTTTTTTTTTTAAATCTGACACATAGCTGTATCAGCCTGGATGGTAGGCAAGCCAGACGGCTTCTTGCTGCCTTCAGTAGATGCTTAGTTTGTCTTGCTGGTTTTATGGACTCTTCTTGGGCCCTTATTTAAAACCAACTACTCAGTTAAATCAAGAACTTGTTCTCTGTTCTTAATCGAATTAGCTCTTGATAACTCTTCCAGAGTTTTGTCATCCTGTTTTTGGTCTTCAGGCGTTGGATGTGCCTCGTCTCAGTTTTAAATGACATTTTAGATTTTGCTTGCTGCTTCCTCCAGGCCTTGAGGTGCTTCTTACCAACTCCTGTGTAGGCTTATTAGCATGCACAGGATTTTAAATTGGGCCATTTGAATAAACATCTTGTGCCCTGCTTTACTAATTCCTTACTGAAATAGGTCATGCCAGGCCCTGCTAAACACGACGTTCTCCCAGTGCTTTGTAGCCATGGTGTCCGTGTTCATCATGCTCTGCCTACTCAATGCAACTCCCCTTCCAAATTTATTAAGTGTCATAGTGTTTCTGGAAAGCCTATACTCTGCCAGGATACCTGCAGATTATTACTCTCTTACAGGCTTGGCAACAAGCAAGCTGATTATCTGCTAAGCTTTTAGAGAGTAAACTCCTGCAGACGAGGACTGTCTGTTTTTCTCTCTTGGCTGCTTGGCCGAGTGCAGCTCTGATCTTTGCTTTGATGTTTGTTTCTTGATTCGTTTATCATATAAGCAGCAGCAGAGGTGTGTTTCACAGTTTTGTATGGATTGGTTAATATTCTTGGATCATACCCATTGCTTACATGAACAGAATTTGCTATCTGAATCTGTGTGTATCTCTACTGCTTTTTTTATCAAAGTAGGCTTTCAGCCTAGAAATGAGCAAGGCAGGATAAATGAGTTATCTGTTTGCCATTCGTTGTTCCAGGCAGCTAACACAGTAATACTTTTTAATCAAAAATAGTAAATCTGCTTTCACCAGAGATGGGGTCACATCCAGACCTGTACTTTGCCAAAGAATTTGGGGAATTTTGGGGAGTATTTGGAACTCATTACTACAACTGGCAAGGATAAAATAGCTTCAAAGTCTGGCTCCAAATGTTCATATGTTTGGGTGTCCTTTATGTGAACACTCCTTTAATAAATAAAATGTCAACTAACATAGTTTAGTTCACGTCTGCCAAATTCTCTTTTTAATGTATGTTAATAAAAGCTAAGAACAATTGTTTAGTGGGATGACGAGCGCTGAACTGGCCCAGAGGAGCTTGGGTTCAGTTTCCAGATTTGCCACCGCGTCTTTGAGCAGTTTCTCTGTTTCTGATCCATTAAAGGTGGTTAAACTCGTGCAATCATAGTGAAGTCGCTAGAACGCGTCACTTATCTTTTAGGTTAAGCACACATTTGAGTAGCTTTGCTGAATTAGGCCTACAAGCCCACTGCTGAGTAGGGACGTAACGATGCTTCCCCAGGTCACAGTGTTGTTCAGGGTAAAACCATATATTCCCGAGGAAATGGTCTGTGTAGCTAGCTCATGGCCCCAACACCACACACCTCCTTGGTCTGTCAGCCCTAATCATGCTGCCAGTATTCAACGTGACTGGTTAGATGGGCTGTTTCTGCTTGCTGCATTTTTCTTTCATTTGCAATGGTTCCTGTGAAGTACAAAGTGCAAATGTTGTGTGAAAGGGAGCATCCTGCTGAGGAACGTAAGAGTATCAGAAAATGCATCTGATTTCTATAATGTAATAACCAAGCAGTCTGGTTATCTCCTCGCTCCATCCCCTTCTATTGCTGATCTGCCCTCATGAGCATCTTGTGGATTTTTTTTTGTTTCTCCTCCAGTTTTATCTGACTTCCAGTATTTATGAGTTCTGGGTGGGTACAATTATGGAAGCTGTTCAGTAGGGTTAGTGTGTCCTACATATACAGACATCTGCATGAAGCAGTTGCTTGCAGTCTGACTTGCCAAAATGACTGCTTAGCACCAGAGAGCGGCTTTTCAGCTGTGTCTGTTTGCCTTGCAGCCCACAGGCACCTCAGCCACAGGCTCCAGAGACTCCCTGGGCGGATGAAGAAAATGTAGTTTATCACCTGACTGATGAGGACTTCGACAAGTTTATAAAAGATCATTCATCTGTGCTAGTGATGTTCCATGCACCATGTGAGTTTGTTTTTTCTATTCTGTACCCTGAGCCAAATGCTTGCTAACAAAACCAATGATGGTTTTCTGTGGAGGTTTCACAGAGCTGTGAACTCGAAGTCCAGGCTTTTCTTGTTTGTGATGATTGTTAAATAAACAAGGTATGAAATGATTGTGAAGTTGCTGACTTCAAGTTTAGGATGGAGATGTGCTATTGGAAGAGACACTTTGTAGATTGAGTCAAAACGTGACTGAAGAGTGTAAGGATGCTTAAATAGTCTGAGGACTCATCATTTTACGGTTTGATTTCCCATTTTTATCTTGTCTCCTGTGTTGTTTGCGTTCAAAGCAGAGCTGTGGTTGATGAGCAACTCAACTTGAGAACCATGAGCTGCTGAGTCCTGTTCATGGCTGCTGATGTGTCATTTTGAGCATTTTCAGTCCTCTGCCATGGTTTGTTCTCTGGCAGTGTAAGGGGTGGTGGTCATTATGTATTGTGCTGAAGTATGCTAAAACGTGATCTAAGTTCAGAAAGTTCCTAGGACTTTTGAAAACTAATGCAGAGCTGGTAGTGATACTACTTACCGTTCGACTGAGTATGCATTGGGCTGATTTTTTTTCATGACCTGATGTTTTAGCTTGAGCACTAAAATGTACCGGGTTACTCAGAGGTGTTGCCCTCAGAAAACTGTTCAGCCGCATCGCCCTCCTGTACGCTGTTGGGCGGAAGAGTGCGTTAACCACTTTTTTCACTTGGGATGTAAGTTGTTTCAGCTACGTAGCTGGTTCTACCAATTCTTTGTGTCTGTGATGAAAGGTTCAGGCTCAGATCTGCTATGTTGGGTGATACACAGCTTCTGTCTTCTCTTGCTGCTGTGCTGGCAGTTGCACTTGGGCAAGGTGTTCATTTTCATGGGCATAGATTTGAAGGTTAGGGCTCTGGAGGCAGGCTGTGTGCTCACAGCTGAACAACAGAGGGTCTTGGCACGGAGGCTGAAATCCTGCTTCCCTTTAAGCCAGCAGGAGTTAGCTCCAAAATAAATACCTTTTTTGAAGGTCTGCTCATAAGACTCAATTGAAAACCATACCATAATGAATTTCCTTTGGCCGATAAAATGTCTAGGGATTTGATCCACTCAAGCAGGTGACTGGCTGCTGTTTCGTCGCTATGTTCACTGGATTATTTATACTAATGAAAGTGGGACCGGAGATTAATGCCTGGTCTGAAAACCAAAACATAAGTAGCAGAACTGATGAAGCCTGGTTTGCTCAGAAGTTACCCTTCGTTACCCAAATCCTTCCTTCCCCAGATTTCCATGCATCCCAGCATGCAAGCAACAGCACAGGCTGCTGCTCCTCGGGAGCTGTACGCTTGCTGGTTTGGCTGAACAACTGCTGCCAAACAGAAATGTAACTGCTAAATTTCCCTTCTTTCCCTCTCTGTGCACAATGGGTTGGGCTAAATGTCTTCTCTCTAGCCCGAGATTTCTGTATATTTACAGAGATTTAGTCATATTTGAAAGCTTTGCTGTTTTTTGAGTTTGTAAATGGGCGAAGGAGTCCAGTCATATATTTGGGAGGAAGAAGAGAGGGAAGAAATCAACAGTCGCCCCTGGCCTTACTCCTTTAGGAAGTCTCATTAAAAATAGATGAATACACACAACTACAATCAAATTTTGTAGTAAATTCAAGTTAGTTATAAATCTGAACAGGGTTCTGTTCAGTTTTTAGTTTGGTGGTTTTTTTAATACCTTAAAGACAAATAATATAATTTTAGCAGTAGCGATATTGTGTTGACCCATTTGGAGAGGAGGAGTGCTTCCAGCTAGGTATGTGTTGTACTAAGGGGCATTCTGTGCTAAGGTACAGCAGTATTTTGGCAAGTGCTGTTTTGAAAGTAAATCAAATGCCTGAATCAGGCTGTTGCAATCTCCTGATAACATGTTCCAGCTGCTCAGAATTGGGATAAAGGATGTTCCTTATGAGAACAGCTCCATTTTAAATGCAACTTGAATATTTGGGGCATTTTATTTACATTCCAGGTGGTAGTGGTATTGCCTACGTGCAGAATCCAACTTGTATACGTGGAAAAGATCTGTGTTTGTAAGAATCCTCTCTGGGCATCCTCAGCAGAGAGTGTAAGGCTTGCAAACTAATTAATGACAGACAGCTATCATAAACAGTTATCTCCACGATTAAAAGATCTTCTCCTAGCACTTCCTAAATGTGCTAATGAAATCACCTTATGAGTATTAGGAGATAAATTACTCCAGTAAAAGAAGTGGTAAAAATGGAGGACATGTTCCTTGTTTTAACCTTGGTAGCTTAGGATGAGAAAGTTTCTTCTAAAAATTATGTATTAATGAAAAAAAGTTGTTGAAACAGATGTACAAAATAAGTCTAGAGCTCAGGATATACTTCTGTGTAACTAAGAAAATAAGCAAGGGGATTTCAATGCTAGTCTGGGATTAGGAAGTACTTAAAACCCCGTGTCACCATGTAGCAGACATGTGACTTGGAGTTTTTCTAGCATACTGTTAATCTTATGTTCATGAGAAGGTCTTTTAGTAGAAGGAGAGTTATTTCAGTGATGCTTTAATTGCATAGTCAGATGGCCAATGCATTAATAGAGTGTAGTATTAAAAGATGTATGGAGAATTGGAAGGTTTTTATCCTCCCCCGACCCCCAAGTGCTGAAAATACAGCTGAACCAAACACATCCCTGGTAAATACCTGTGAACTCCAGAATTAGGCACTGTGATGAATGTGTCCAATTGGGTCTCCATGCCTGTCGCTGCTAATGATCATCCCTGAGGAGCACACTGTAATTATTTACAACCAGTTGCATTTACTGGCCCAATTAAAGGTGTCACAGCATTTTGTGTTAAGTGCAGCCTGGCATAACTAGGTTTAACTGGAGGAACTACATGTGATTTAAACACATCAGGAAGGATTGCAGCATGCAGCTTGCATTTCTTGCTGTCAGAGACCTTACCTTTTCTGCAAGAATTTGGCACAACTGTTAAACTGAAGATGTGCTGCTTCAGGTCGTTACTGCTGGCTCTGAGAAGCGTGGGTGAGTGTGGATGGGCAGGAAGCATTCATCCTACTTTCATTTTGCAGGTCACTAGGGACACGAAGCAGGATTTTTAACCTTCTGAGACTTCTTTGTAAAGCTCTTGAGAGGATGTTCAATAAATCTGAATATTTAGCATAGGTAAACAGCAACCCAAACAGCCAGGAGTCTAAAGGCACTTCCCCTCTCATGCCATCTGCAAAGGGTGTGCAGCGTTGTGCTTCTTATTCAAGCATTTTGCTGAAATTTCGTAATTGCTGGTGATGAGCATAGCATTATCCTGGATACATCCAGACTGAGGTCTTGCAGACATTTGAAGTGTTTTTTTCAATGCGTTCCTGTTGTACCCAGAAACTTCAGTTATGAACCAAGATCTCCTGCACTATACAAAAGAACATATAAATGGCCCTTTCCCTCAAATATTTGGAGTTTTTGCTTGGACTGATCATATTTGCTAGCACAAGNTTTGAAGTGTTTTTTTCAATGCGTTCCTGTTGTACCCAGAAACTTCAGTTATGAACCAAGATCTCCTGCACTATACAAAAGAACATATAAATGGCCCTTTCCCTCAAATATTTGGAGTTTTTGCTTGGATTGATCATATTTGCTAGCACAAGATAGCACAGTGATGTTAGCGAGCCTGTTTCCAAGTTTGTAACAGAAGATGTATTGCACCAACCAAAGCTATTTCTGTACCGCAACATAAAGGCACCTATGCAGCTTATGATAGTCTTCTGTTAGCAATGAGAATAAAGGCTCCATGTCTGTATCTGCTGCTTGATATCTAAACCTACAGCTGATCAGTTTTGGATGCCCAGGATGACAGCTGAGTTCTGAATGTCTCTAAATTTGGGTTATACTGCCAGACAAGTGTTTTTAAATGCTTTAGTGGCATAGGGGCTTGCCTAGGACTTAAAATGCTGCCGAATCACTTGAGCACAAAAAAAGCTCTGTTTGTGTTTTCAGTTGTCCCCATCAAACTGTTTGCTGAGTCAAATGTAATTTTAAAAATAATCTGTCCAAAATATTTGCCAAACTAGTGCAGTTTGCAGTCTTTTGAACTTGGTTTTGTCAAAGGAATAAACCCCCCACAAATTACCCTTTCCACATTTTTCCAGCATTTTTCTCCAAAGCACAATCTCAAAATAAACCTAACCAAGTCATGCTGGTAAGTCAATTCAAATGCTACTGAAGAGTGTTTAAAGTCTAGGATTGAAATTAAAGTAAATTCAGAAGTGGGTTCTGAAAGCGTCTGCTTTTCATGCCCAGGAGTTACTTTTCATTATGTTTAACACAATGGCATTGGTAACATTTTAAAGCATACCTGTTCCTGCAGCCTGGTATACAATAGTGTCCTGGCCCCACCACAAACTGTAGCCTCTCCAGGTACATTCAGCAAGTACAGATCTGAGTAGTCCCTGTTGCTAATGAGTGGTGGTCGTTGGTCACCTCTGATGGTTGCTTGGGGTTGCTTCCCTCCCAGCTCTCTACGCCATCAGCCGTAACAAAGTCCATGGTCTAGTACTGATGCCAGACGTAACTGAGGGGAGTAAGGCACTTTGGCTGTACTGTGTGAGTGTGCATTTACTTTTTAAAGGATTCAACTATTAAAATGTTTTTCCTGCAATATTTCTTCTTTGTGCATAAGCTTAAATTCGTGTTAAACCTGTCCTCTTCCCAGACCTCTTCCTAGGACTTCTTCAGAGACTTCATATAAGCTGTAGTTGTGGGACTTAAGGTTAGAAAAATTGTCAGTACACTTAGTGGGATATTGGAGCCATCATGGTTTTCCTCCCTAGATAAGGAGGGAAGGCAGGGAAAATTTGTTCTTGCAAACTGCTTTGAAGATGCAGCCCTGATACTGGAAGATTTCTTGCTCCCCCCTAATGGAAGAGAGAGCAAAAATAAATCTCGAGATGATAAAATGCACTACAATTTTGATGTGTTATTGAAATGTCTGTGAAATTCCTTTCCTGTCCTTGGATATTTTCTCTCCCTTTATGAACCAGCCTGATAAATTACGCAGTTGGTGCTTTCCAAAGCCAACTATTCAGCTTTGCAGGTTTTTAATTGCACAGGGAGCTGTTTTATCAATTTAGCTTTGAAAAACAGCTTTTCACACCCTTCCTTCCTTCCCTCCTCCCTCCAATGCGTTAAACCCCAAGATTTTAAGCCACTTTGTGGACTCATTAAGAATGCCAACCAATTAGCCCAATATAGGTTGAAGGCCTCCAGCTTCTAACCAAGCAGCGGACTTGGATCTCTCCCTGCCAGCACACCATCATTGGTTTCAGTGGTCTTGTTTTCGTTTCTTACTGCTGCATGTGGTGAGATTAGGATGTAGGAATCCATTGCTTACTTTAAATATAAAGTAAAGCAAACCCAAAATGCACGCACAAAATTAAATCTGTTTTTTTCAAACTGGGTTTTACAACTGTAAATAAATAAGTCTCCCTTTCAGACCCCCACTGGCTCCTTATGAAAGCAAGTTCCCATTGCTGTGAGCGCTAATTGGTACGTCTGTTGGCAGCCTCAATAGAAAGGCCACGAGTTGAAAAGGCTGAAGAATTAATTTACTGTGCAGCCTCAAAAAATAGCCCTTCCAGCACAGGTCAGCAGCAACCTAACATTGGCAGCCTGTGATAAATTAATAAAATCTTACGTTTTTCCTTGCTAATTCATGATTCAATCAAGGATTTTTTTAAAAATGTAAGCCAATGCAGTTGCACCAGTTAACCAGAAGTTAAAGGATCGTTGGTTATCCAAACAACGAGTAACACTGAATGTGGATTGGATGGAAATATCCTTTAATTTTTGTTTATCTCTACCATATCTGACACTTGAGATTTTTAAAATAAGATATTGACTGTGTTCAGTCAGTGGCGAGATAGAGAGCTTTTGGTATCTGGCTTCAGATGTACAGCCTCTAGGATGAAAACAAGCAGTAGGAAGCTGTCCTTGTTAAGCCTGTGCTAGGAGCCCCTTTATTTGACATTTTCTAGTGGTGGCTCTTCATAAGAAGCTTCAGCTGGTCTCTGTTGATGGCATCGATATAGTTTGGGTGGAAAATACTCTTTTACCACCAAAGGTCTGCCTTCTGGCCTCTGCCTTGACACAAGCCAAATTGGGTGTTTCGGAGAAAAGCTGTGCCTCGGCTGGTGTCTGCACAGAAGGGTCTCGGGTAGCTGCACAGAGGACCGTCAGCAGCAGCAGTAATAGCATCTACTCCAGTGTCCCTCTGTGTCTGCAGCATTGTTTCCAGTTGTATAATGTTGATCAGTCCTTGGTCAAAGGACCGAGGACTGTGTGTGAGAAGAGTTTATTGAACGGTAGAAGTTGCAGAGAAGAGCTGTGTTTTCAAATGTGTTTTCAAAATGCACTTTACCTTTGCAAAACGGCAGGGAGTTGGAAGCCAAAAGCTTGGCAGGATGTAGCCCTTCATCAAGGGTTTGCATTAGAGTTTTCTGAAATGTCTGGAAGCTTTGACAATCCAACCTCATGAATGAACTCTATTTAAATTGGACTTTCCTTATGAGCAATATTTAAGAAACAATTGTGGCTGGTACTCAGTGATGCTGTAGTCAGAGAAGAAAACGAAGGCAAGCAGTTCTGTGCTGCCTTGGATGCAGCCTGGAAGGATTACTGGAAGTTCGTAGTGTGTAAGGCAGGTTGTGTACTTGTGTATGTGGAAGCCTGGCCAGTGCTGTATCCACGTGATACGTATACTAGTCCATGGGATGATACACAAGGAGACATGCATGGGTCAAGGTGCTTCCAGGGCTCGATCCTGTTCGTACTAGACCCCGCAAAAATGTTCTCCTTGCTCTTAGAGTGATTAGAGAAAGCTTTGAACAAGACACTTTCTGGACCGTTATGTAGGTCATAGGCAGTACCTACCTCAGTTGGGTTTCTTGATGAAGCAGTGCAGATGTCAGAATGGGCTGTTGCAATGCCCTAATCACTGAAAGATTGAAGTGTTGTGCAAGGGCACTTGGATGATGAATGTTGCTGTTTAAAAGTCTGGATAGATAGGTGAAGAGAAGATATCTGCTTCAGTTTCAGCATCGCGTTTCCTGACTCTCTGCATCCCTTAGGTGCCTGACTTTAATGTTGCCTTAATGCATTTTTAATGGAATGTGTAATAAAATGCTTCCCTGGACAAGCATAAATTGTGCCAACTTTCTGTTCATTGTGTGTATATACTTTTTAGCTGTGCATTGCTGCCAGGCTCCTGGAAACAGATATATTCTTCATACAAACCAGTTAGGTACATTCTTGACTCCTGGATCTGCTTCCACTGAAGTGAGCAAGTTCTGACTGGTGATTTCAGAGACTGGGACACTCAGACTAGGTTCACCAATACTTAAAAATAAGTCAGGATGTTGCTTGATATTAGACATACATATCACCAAAAATCTCAGGGAGTGTAAACGGTTCAGTGCCGTGACCTGACAGTGCAATGACCTGTCTCGTTTAATTACAGCAGTGATTTTCAGTGGAGACTTAATCACATGTTAAAACAGGATTCTTGAAAATGCAACAAACCACAAAAATGAACAACCTGACATGGATTTTTCCTTTAATGACCATCCCACTTATGTTTCCCGAGGGTTTAAAAATAAAAATCAATATGAGTTTTTAGTGGTACTTAATATAAATAGGAATGTGGAGAGTATAAAAATCCTAATAACTAGCTTGTGCAGTAAAACTTGAGAGGATACCTAATGAAAAGGGTGAGGACAGTAACGATGGAGTCCATTGTCTCTTTTATGTTGGTCTTTTGATACTAGAGCACACAGTTCGTATAAGAAGATTTTCTTTTGAAGCAGTTTGTACTCTTTCAGCAGGGTAAAGGCATAAAAAAGGGTGATCTGGCGATAAAAGCGATGTCCTTGGCCTGGAGATGTAAAAGTTTAGTTCCTTACTTTGCTTTGATTTATACAATTGTGACCCAAGTCCCTAAATATTTGTCTCCGTTTCCAATCTGTGAAGCGGAGATAACGTTTCACCTTGCATGGGAGTTTTATCTAGCGAGCCATGTCCAGACTGTGAGATGCTCCAGTATTGCAAGAATTGGGGTAGGGAAGGCACATCATAACTGAATGTTGCAAAGATTTGATTAACACAAAGGAATTAGGATGGTGCCTTTGGCATTCCCTGGCTTGTGGCAGGCAATCAGGCTTTTGTCCCTCAGGTTTAGGAAGCTCCATCTGTACCCAGGAGAGCACACAGCTCAAACAAGGTTATCACAGCTAGAGCTGATGACTTGCAGCCTGATTACAGCCTGTGCCAGGACTTGAAGGGAGAAGCCTTGGCTTGCTCTAGTTCAGCTTCATATCAGAAAGAGTAGCAAAAACAGACTTTTGGGGTGTTTGTGGCTACTTTGCCTTTGGGCTGGATCTCAACTTGCTTTGCTCTGTGCCATCGTGCTTGCTGTTCTGGGGACATGGCGTGTACTTTGAATAATTTACTTGCTAGCAGTTGTGGGTATTGAGCGGTACGCAGGGCAGTAGTAGAGGAGGAAAGAAAGGAGCTGAACTGTAGATACTTGGAGGATTTGTTCAAAATGCATCACTGTATGCTTGCCTCCAGTAGGAAGCAATTAGTTTCTCTATTAAAGAAGACTTTTGCAAAGGCTATTCCAATCAGAAAAAAATCTTCCCATGAATGTGTGGCAGGTGGTGTGAAGGGAACATTAGTTTCTTTGGGGATTTGCTGCCTCATTTCTTGCATTAATATTGCCTTCCCTATCTCCTAAAAAGTCCTTACCGACTAACTGAGGCTACTGCAAAGGGGTAGCTATGGCTGCCAGAGAGCCAAGGAGCAGCTGAGAGGTGACAGCTGAAGGGAGATCTGCCCCATTCGCTCCTTCTCTGGGTATCTGCTGTACATTATTTAGTTATTCAGTGTGGTCTTTTAAAGGACTTCTGTTATTTTAGCTGTGAAAGTCCGCATTTGAGCGTGTGGATTGCGTGACTGTCCTCCCACAAGCTTGACCCCAGTGTACTTAGAAGCCTTTAACGCTCTCGTGGTAAGTTCTGATAGAAGTGAAGCATAACTTGGTTTTGTGGGTATACTTTGCTTGCCTCTAATGATGGGTTAACAGTAGGAATTAGCTTTAAGAATTAAGCACCAGGTTTATTTCTTCTGAAATAAATTAATTTCCTTGCCTGGATAAGCTTAATATACAGTGCAGGGCTCTCATTTGGAAAGTGCCTTATAGTATCTCTGCTACTTGACTCATTACCAGTAGAGTTTTCGTTATCAAGTTTATCTTCCTAAATACTTTAAAGCTTCAATTTTTATTATCCTGTGGAAGGTAGAGTAGAGCACTTATTTAAAGGGCAAATAATGAACAGAGAAACCTATAGTGAAAGATTGCTTGCCTGCCTGTCTATTCCTTGTGCCCTTTCAGATAGTGAGTCAGCAAGTGCTGTTACTGAGTTACTAATGAATGAATCCATTGCTGTGATACTGAGGTATTGTGCTGATGGTGGAGGTGTCTTCTGGGGTCCCAGCTGCTCGTGGTTAGCAAGCATCCCAGCATACTTCTCCTAAGCAGGTGAATGCATCTCAGCAGGTAACCACTTTTGCTCTGGTTTTGGATAAAAAGCGTGCATTCTGCATAGTATCCCTTCCCGATAGTAGACTTTTACAGGTATCTTCACAGTAACAGCCAATGTCATCATTGCTTTTAACACCCTTGCCACATAAGCTTAAGTGCTTTGGCATGTACCTTTCTTGAGAAGATCTCTTTGTATTGCCTCCATTTTGCCAGTGTTTTATACAACTTGAATCCTAGGAAATAATTTGCTTGCTATGCTGTTTTCCTGAGCTGGACATTCAAAGCTATTTCACCTAATCTCTGTTCTCTTGCATTTTCGTTGCTAAATCCAAAGTGTAAAGTCTTCCATAGTGGGGTAAGAGTGTGAGGGAAACACTGCAACTTCTCGTCCCTCCTTAAGGCGAAATTTTGTTGATCATCTGACAGTGAAGAAGGGGGGATTTCTTTTTTGAATGTGAAATAATTATGATTTAATTGAGAAGGAAACCTTCTGGTGGTATTTTTCATAAACTCTCTCAACAATTTCACCTTAAGGCAGCCATGCTGTTGTCTCTCTCTTTCACATTTCAATAGGGGCAGATTAATTTTCAACACCTACTCAGGGCCATGTTTCTCCAAGCTGGTGTAGGAAGTGTAATTCATATCTCCCCTTGCCAGCTGATCCACCTTCCTTCACTTCTTTTCCCACCCGAGAGGGATGGGAGGAGGCACCATCACCTCCCAACACTGATTTCTACCAGTTGCACAGTATAGTTTTGACTAAGAGGATATATACATGCAGCATAATCTCCAATAGCTGGAAGCTGAAGCCAGATTTGGAAGGGAAATAAGAAGACATGATTTTTGTTGTTAGTTTATTTGAAGTAAAGATGGTGATTAGCTTAAAGATCATTCCTGGACATGTGCTGGATGGAGTCTGTGCCATTGCAGATGGGAGTTTATTTTTTAAAGGC
Source organism: Steatornis caripensis (assembly GCA_013398225.1). NCBI lineage: Eukaryota > Metazoa > Chordata > Aves > Caprimulgiformes > Steatornithidae > Steatornis > Steatornis caripensis. The sequence goes on along the minus strand of VZSC01001691.1, from coordinate 11,859 downwards.
TAGTTTCAGAGGCCCAGCGCAGCCAGGGCTCCCTGTGAGATTACAAGCAGGGAGAGTGTGCTCTGAGGGCAAGATAGAGCAGAAATTTCTCTCCCTGCTTAACTCTCAGGGACCCCTGGGAGGTAGCAGCCTGTAACTGAGGGTTAGCCTTGGAGAATATTCACTCTTTCCCCTGAGCCTTTATGTCAAAAGAAGATACGCTCCAGCATGACCAGAAGCGAAGGCAGAAGCATGTGCTATGCAGTTCAGCAGAGCTGCCGTCTTTTAAATCCCACGGCGGCAGCCTGCAGGACCCGCTCGGTGCTGCTCCCCCTCTGTGCTGAGTCTTGCCCCGCCGAGGTCTGTTGCTGGCTGAAGGTAGCCCTTCCGCCAGAGCTGTGAGTACGGCACGGATGCAGACACAGTTCCCAGAGGATATGTTTGGTTAAGCTCTCATCCCAGTTTGATCTGATTTATCTTAGGTAGTGCAGTGATCTGACTGTCTCTTTAAAAGATAAATAAATAATCCAAACTTGTACCATAACTGTCTAAAGCTGTTATGAATCTTCTTCTGCTGAGCAGTTTCAGTGATGCTGGGAGGAACCAGTTACACCAGCATAGAAAAGATGATCAAGATTTGGATTTCAAATGCTTTCACCTCTACAGCCAAGGTGATCAAGCAGGGAGATGAGGCATGGCTTGCTCGGTGTGCATCCTTATGTACCAGGCAGGTGTCAGGTAGTTCGAGTGGTGTTGGTCTGCTCCTGTGGCCTGATCAGGAGTTTGTTGGTGTCCATCTGAATCGTTTGGTAGTGACTCACACTGTGCTTCTCTGTTGTTCTTGGTGCTCTGAGGCTCTGTCCCAGGGACATCTGTGCCTGCCATGTGCGCTCTGCAGCACATCCACGAGGTGCTCCCAAGAGAGATAGTGGCTGGGGCAGGTTCACTACCGCATCAGCAAGTCCTAAGGACAGGAGAAGGGATGACTGATTTGTAGTCATTTTGTGCCCTGACTTCACACCAAAGAGCTGCTGGAAGCAGGCAGGGGTTTCTTCTGTGTGCACATGCTGGGATTGGATTTGCACAGATTGTTGCACGCACAGATTGACTGCACTGTGAGTTTGTGGTAATGCCAGGGAGATGGTGACAACGGTGGGGACAAGACGCTGTACTGCTCTCCTGTGACTGGGATGAACTGTGCAGCCCGCGCAGCTGAGGCATTAGGCTGCAACCGGATAAATGTAGCATGACTGCAATAATCCAAACTGCTGAAGTGTTTTGCTTCTATATTTCTAGTTCCTCGGTCTTTTCCAGGCTGACCTTTCACAGGTTTTGTCTTTTGGAAAGCTGTAAAGCTGTTTGCTTGTCACTGATCCCTCTGCAACGTAGTACTTGGTCAAATCAAACCTACCTTTAAAAGTACAGTAGTGAGGTGAGGGGGTCTGAGTTTGTGCACGCCTTTCTAGCTGCTGAAAATTTGAATTCAGTATCATGTTAAAGGTGTTGGAGGTGCTCCTCCTGATCTTACAAGAAAGCATTGAGCCTTGAAACATCTTTAAGTAGCTGGAATTTTACCTGGGCACACAGTGCTGCTGGTGAGAAGGAGATGGACGGTTTGGTGGAAATAAGTACCCAGAGGGAAAAGGATGCATAAAATTTCTTGAGTTCCTGATCCTTCATAAGGTGATTTTATTTATTTATTTATTTATTTTAAAGCAGGAACCTGGAGATCTGGGCATGGCCTGATCGCTGTGACCGTTATGACTATTAAGTGAACATGCAGCCAACACAGTTGCAAATTCCTACCTGTGATTATGGGGACAAACAGTTACTTTTGTCAGCCTCCCTCCCTGCCCAATTTGTTGATGATTTCTCAACAGATGTCTGCAATGCAGACAGCTAAATTATGCAAGGGAATCTGCAGCTGTTGTAGTTTATGGTCTCCTACACCGGTGAAAGAGCTGTAAGCTGCCTTGTGTCAAGCCTTATAGCTTCTCTTTTACATGATGCATAAGAAATCTTCGCGTGTTAAAGACTTCCATGGCAGAAGAGGATACATTTGTGTTCTTGCATAGGTGATAACGCTGGGACTTGTATGTGTCCTTGCCCTGGCTCCAAGGATTGTGTCTCGCCTCCGTGTACATGCTCTTGCTTTTATATATACAGGTGTATGTTCGAAGTTAACCGGGCATGCGCAAGGACTGGCTATTCTGCTGTGTTGAGAGGCCACTGCTGCTCTGGGATTGGGAATGGAGAAAACAAAAGTGTATCCCCAGGTGTTAAATGTTTAGAGAGCAAAGGTACATCTGAATTTTTGAAGATTTTTTTTCCTTGTGTTGAAGTTGTCTTTAAAGCTTCTATGAGTATAGTCTGAACTGCCAGCGACCCACTTGCTGAAAGCCAGATGTGCTTTTTGCTTCAAATTTGTTTTCTCATCAGGCTAATTGAGGTATTTTTGGTTTGCAGCTATAGATGGATGTGGAGCTGGCATGATACAATGAATAGCTGGTATGCGATAACAGTACTCAAGCAGTCCGTCAATGGCAGAAATGTAATGATTCTTTAAAGTCTTTATTTGCAATTTAATTTATTTCTAGGATTCTTCATGTCAGAAATTCCTTGTCCACAACCGCCTAGATGTTGGCTTTTATCTCTTGCTTGTCACATACACTTCAGATTCGCAGACAATGTTGCCTTGAAGTGAGAGGATGTGACCAAAAGCATAGTGTTTATTTATATAGCCATAATAAAGTGAAAGAAGCAAACAGTGAATAACAGATATTTATGTTCTGGGGACAGCAGTAAGGCAGCATATGCAGGAGCTTAACTGGAGCTGCCTGACTGGTTTTCTCCTGCCTTCTGCAAGCAAAACTTTGTTCTAACAGCAGAAATGTTTGTGTTAGTTCACTTCTGAAAACTTTTGGAACAACTGTGCTCTGTATTGTGGGTCTTTGCCATGGTGCCGAACAGGCTGCTTAGAACAAATATAGATATTTACTTGGAAAAAACATTGCTTGGTGTATTTGTTAACCTTCCTTTTGTCCGTGTGCTGCTTGCCCTTGCACATCAGCATTGGTCTGTCTGTGCTTGGCCTTTGCCTCTGCACTTGCCTACGGTCACACTCTGGGAAGGACAAAGAGCTGAGCAATGCCCTGCATTGGGATTCTGGAGGGAGGTGACTTCTCTGCTTTGGGGCAATATAGGGACCTGTGATTGCCATCGTTCTGGGGGTGCAGCTGAGCTAAGGTATGTGACAGCGACTGCACTGAGCGAAGGAGCCCTTTACCTGCCTGGCTGTGCAGTGCAAGTGAGAAGATTGATTATAAACTGGGATAACAGAATCCTTGCTTCATTTAGATACCTGTTTTAAAACAGCTTAGCAAGAGCCTGTATTGTACCAGATGTCCTAGCACTGATTTTTGTAAGCTTTGACTTCTTTTTCCTGACTTGTAATACTCTTCCTTTACACTTGCTCTGTGTGCTCTTTTCCATTCAAGCCTTGGCCCTTGCAGACTGGGGCTCCCTTTGTGCAAGAAGGGCAAGATGGGGTGTTGAGAGGTCAAAGGAGTTGTCCAGAACCGTTCAGCAGAGCCAGGTACTGAACCCCGACTGGTTTCTGCTGCTGAATGGAGAATAACTCTGACTTGCATGTCCAGGGGAGCTACTTGTCTTCTGTGATAAAAGACAGAGGCTGTGGGAGTCCTCTTGTGTAGACTCCTATGAGTCCCTTGGGTCTTTCCATCAGCTGTGACCCAGAGAGGCTGAGAGGGTGTCAGTGCACCTAGAAGGCTGCGGGGCACCCTTGTGCTGTCTATGACCTTTCTCTTCTCACTCAGGATTGAACAGGTTGCTTCCCTTGCTTAGTTTTTTCGTTTTAATGTCAGTATGCACTTACTTGATAGTGCATCTTCTAAGAGCACATCTATCACAGTTGCCCAGTACAGACCTGTGGGCTTCCTTCCACTGTCCCCACAGACCTTATGCAGCACATCCGAGCATCTGGGCTAAGGGCCTGTAGGATTGTTATTTTCCCATTCATTTTATGAACAGTAAATGTCTACAACTAGAGGAGCTTAGCGCAGAGGGATACAGCTGTGGCTGAACAACCTAATGTAGCAGTCAAAAGAGAGGCTGTGACCTTGGAATTCATTTAAATGACTTTTTCATTGGCCTTGAGAATTTAATGGCAATCCTCACAGGATTATTGAAAGGCAGGATAAATAACTATAGGAGAGATGAATTGATTTGCAGTGCGTAGGTCTGACTTCTAATTCTTATTTCCACTTTTCTGCAATTGTAGATGGAAGCAAACTGTGGCATGCAATAGGAAAATTCTCATAAAGATGGATAGAGAAGCATCGTTTGTCGTGAGAGAAGCTCTTGAGATTTGTTGTCCCTCTTTCAGATTCAGTTTAGTGTGGTGGGTTTTTTTCCAGGCTGGCATATCGTGCTGTCCTCTGTCAGGGATAGAACAAGCATTGCATGATAAAGGTTTGAGGACTTCAGTTTGCATTTAAGTGCCTTTAAAGACCTGATCCTGCTTCTCCTTTATTTTAAGCATGAGTTGGCTAGCTTTGTGGCAGTCAGTAGTGCCATGTCTGTGTGATGTTCATAAAAGAACTTGGAGCAGTGACATTGGATAGTCTGGATATGTTTCTCCAAAATATTATTTACATGAATTTCAGATGCTTAGGATTGCTTTTTATTTCCTGGGCAACGTATGCCTATCTTGTTTGTTTGGTTTTTTTCTCTCTACATAGCTTTGTGAAAACTCAGGTTGTTTGATGCTTTTGGTTGATTGGATCTAATATTAATGATTGTCAAATATAGTGTAGATTGTATCTGGAGCACAGTGTGAAGCTTGCTCTGGCTGGAGGACATGCAATGTAAAGCCCACCAAGGTGAAGTTACCCCTGCAAAAAAGTGGGGTTTTGTACAAATTTGAGCTAGGTAATTCAGAGAGGTTCCCAGGTATCTGAGCTGGGGCTCAAGATGCCCTTTGTTTAGAAGTGAGGAAGATCACAAAATGAATAAAGTTTCTTGGTTCTAAAAGGAGAAATAAATCATCTCGGGCAGGTGTCAAAGGGAACTGTCAGCCTCTTCCACAAAGCCATATGCCTGCAAGTTTTCTGTAGGTGGCAAATAAATCATTTTGCCAGCCTCTTTCGTGCTCTTAACCAAGACAAGAAGTGCTGAGACAGTAACTCTCCCTCAGCCTTTTCCAGCTTCTTCCTGAATTTACCTCTGAAGCTGTTGCCTCAGGCTCCAAGCTTGGTCACGCGTGCTTCCACCACTGTGTAAAACCAAAGCAAAGCTTCCTCCTCCTGCTGAGATTCCCTCGTTCTGCTGATCCTACTGCATTAAAGCACTGGTTTTGCTCAAAGGAAGAACATGGGGCTTTTTAATGCTGTGATCGCTGTGCAGATGACTGAGCGGCATGGACCTTAGCTGGTATTTGTACTGGAGTTCAGTCTGGGATCTTGGGTATTTGCTGTCATTCTCAGGTGGGATTTGCAGTCCTCATTCAAGTGTTTACACCCAGTGCTATAAACATGCCCTTAAAGCATTTCATGGTGTGCTGCAGAGGCTGGGACTCTGCTGAACTCCCTGTTTGCTGTCGTGAAGTTACACCTGGATGTCCTGTCGCTTCTTGGCTGTGAACGCACTTGGACTTGTGCTGTATAAAACATAGCTGTCTTCTTGAGTTCAGGCTTAGGTTTGCATCTGCTGGCTTCGGCAATCATCCCATTAGTGGGAATCAAAGCAGCACTGAGATTCAGAGTCCTTGGTTTGTTTTCTTTTAGACAGTGGTGTAAAAATAGCCCCAGCCCTGTTGCCCATACTCCTCAGAAACTGCTTTTGCCGAAGCTGTATTGAAACAGATTTCTAGCCGTATTTTCTGATACGACTTTCAAAAGCTCAGCAGTCTGGGCTTTCAAGTGGCTGTTCCAACAATAGCAGCTGAAAAAAGAAAAGCTGGCTGCTGCTGCAAACAAGAAGAAAAAGTGCAGCAAGGGATTGCATTGAGATTACATTGCGTCGACGCAGGCAAGTGCCGTGCGTCTGGGCTGTGCAACGGGCCTTATTACAGCTCTCCGCGTCTCCGTTCTGTGTGCAGGAGCCAGCCCTCGTCCTGCCCGGGTGTCGATCTCTGTCCCTTTGCGCTGACCCTGTGGGACTGTGGTTGCGCTGGTCCCTTGGGGGCAATGGCGGGAGCAAGGAGTAGGCTCTCCCAGAGGCCCAGCATCGGTGCTGAAGTGTAACGTCACCTCATGGCAGGAACCTCACCTGGTCCTGAAAGTTCACCTTGCCTGGAGGCAGTTGCATGGGCTGAAAGCAGTTTAATTTACACCCAAATAATTTGGTTTAAATCTGCTTTTCTCGCTCATGCATTCATTTTACTTTATTGTAATGTCAGCACTTAGCAGTGAAGTAATGGAAGATCTCTGGAGAACTTTGCACAAGCAAGAAAGCACCATTATCTTGGTTTTACAGGCCCTGCTTATGTTGAGAACATATGTGGAGGTGTAATTACACTGATGTGATTAAATCAGTGCAAATCCTTGCTAGAGGGACATGCTGTATGACTGTAAAGTGGGGCTTATTATCAGTGCAGTTTAATTCAAATTACATTACTCAAGCTCTGCTAGTATAAGCCTCCACTTAAAGTCAGGAAGTCACATGAGGGCCCGTGTTGCTTCTTTTTAAAGCAGATAAAGGTTTTGAAACTGAAATGGCTGAGGTTGTGCCTCGCCCAAGAGCATGCTAGAAGCTATGGGCTTGACAAGTACTGTATTTGTAGTACTTTCTGGGAGGAAAGAGGTGTTGGTGTGAATTCAGGGGTTTTATTATTAATTTCTAATAGATTAAATTCTTTGTTAAAACCATAGTGACTACTTTGGAAGAGATCCTAAATCATACTAAGGCTTTACAAATAAATTACGTAAAATGCATACTAAATTCTAGTAAATCTCTACCACATGGTTTTGGATTTTGATAATGGGTCAATGAATAACCATGGCCTATACAGCTTAATTGGATTTTTTTTTTTTTGGCAGGGTGTGGGCACTGTAAGAAAATGAAGCCAGAATATGAGAAGGCTGCAGAATTTCTCCATGTAGCCAGTGATGTAAGCTAATTTCCTTTATTATATCCTTCAAATAATCGGTAATAAATAACTGGAGTAATAAAAGTGATTTTCTCCCTACAACAAATTCAGCTGTTCTCATCCTCCCACAGGACCCTTCAAAATGTGCTTCCAAAGTACAGTCTCATCGCTAATGCATGAGCCCTGCCAAAGTCTTAGAAAGAACATTCTGTCTTGAACGAAAACAAAATCGAAAAATGTTTATGTATTCTGCTGTAGGCCTTATACATAATATGATCAAATCCAAAATGGATTTTTTTTCCCTTACTTAAAGGCATTGAATGTGAAGAAACATAGGCTTTTATTTATGAATTAGATTTGGAAAAAAACGAAGGGGGTTTATCCCTCTTTCAAATACCCTGGTTTTATGGTTGCATCACTCCATTAGCTTCATCTTAAGTGCCCCATCAGCATGGCCAGAGAAGAGAGATCCAATAATGTAAGTATTAGCGTTATTGATTCAGTCTCACACTGTGTATGCCATGCAAGAAGAGAAGTAGGATTAGTCTCCCCCATACTTGAAGCATCTTCAGTGGAGACATCTAGAGTCCCATTGTAGTTGTTGGAGAAGGAGGAGATGAGAAAAACAAAGATCGGATGAATCACACTCTGCAAGTGTCTGTTCTCCTGTGACTCTAAAGGTGGTCCACATAAAGATGCCTGCAAGTTAGGGAAATAGGAATTTGCCTTGGAAGTAAACTTGTCTTTAACAATGCTCGTTTCTTCTGGGAAAAACTGGGATTTGTGGGAGGAAGTGCCATTCCTGGGAACAGCTCTTAAACATTATGAAGTGAATTACATACAGGGAATCTTGTCAGAAACAGAAGGAGATCGAGTAGCACTGGTTACATTTAGTCCCCAAGATGTCCCTTCCTGGTTTTGCATCAGTCCTCTGTGTCTTTCTGCGTGCCTGTGCTGAGTACCTGAGAAAGTGAAGGCACCTAGATCATGAATGATTGCCCTCAAGACCACTGTTTCCTGCCAAAAGGGTATGTGTATGTTTCTGAGATTTATGGTTAGTGGTCTCTGTTTTAGAGTCCGGGTGTCCTTGCAGCAGTCGATGCTACCGTCAACAAGGCGCTGGCAGAAAGATATCACATCTCAGGGTTTCCTACTTTGAAGTATTTTAAGGACGGAGAGGAGAAATACACTCTGCCACACCTCAGAACAAAGAAGAAGATCATCGACTGGCTGCTAAAGTAAGTTTTGAGGATCCGAGATAATATTCATGTTCCTGGTTACTGACTCCTGAAGACTGCTCTGGTGAGGAAGTAAATGTTAAACCCAGCTTCATTGACTGCCTAAATCCCTTGCTAACAAAACCAAATTGAATTCCGGTATTCAAAGCCATACAAACATGTATGTTAATTATGGTCTCTAATACACCAAATCCTTTATTTGCTGTGGGGTTTTTCATAGTTGTACTGGTAATTCTTTCCCAAAATAAATATTTTTCAAATATACCCTAAGCCTCTCACCAGAGAAGGAATAGCAATGGCTCTGAAAAACAAACAGAACATTTGTTGTTCCCTCTTTATACTAAGCAGCAGATTTCACTGTTAGTAACTGAATTTCTGCAGTTGTACTTTTCTCTTTCCAGCATTTCAGAGCTAATGCCTAGAATACCAGCTACGTGGGGCTGAAGGAAAGCCAGTGAGACCAACAAAACAAGCACCTTTGCACTTCCCAACTTTTCTTGGGTAGTGTGCTAAAATATGCAGAATTAGGTTTGATGTATGATGAAAATAATTTCATTTCAAATAAGTAAATTGCTAGTACAATTCTCTCTTTTAAGTATTCTGGAATAAAATACGCATTCCCTTTAGGTATTGTAAGCCTAACGTATTTTCTGTGTCATTCAATGGGAGAAAAAACTGCCAGTGTTTTGTGAAGCTTTAAAATAATTTAACTGTTAAGTGCAGTTGGTGTGATAAATGCAATCTTAATTTTTCCCCTCTTATTTGGTGGGGGGAAGGGGTTGTGTGGGATTTTTGGGGGTTTTGTGGTTTGTTTTGGTTTGTTTTTTTTTTTTTTTAAATTACAACTCTTGAGTGCTTGAAATCAGGCAATAGATATGGCCTCGCAGCATCTTTGTAGCAGATTGGGAAGCTTTATCTATATTTTACATTTAGACGTAGTACTCCCTTGGACTCCCTGCATACTCGGGCTCATACTCAGGCTGCTGTATCAATAGTGGATGTTAAGTCACCATCCTAGTTTCACCAGTTTGCTGGAGCATTTTGAGTGCTATATAATTTGAATTGAGTTAAACACTGAGATTGACACTTCGTGTACATACTGGCAGTGAATAAGCAATGAGGAGGAGGAAAGGGATGTTAATCCCTTCTGCATCCCATAGTGCCTCTGGAAAACTTGTCTACAGCCTCGGGTAGTCAGCAGCACAGGGGAAACCAAGACTTGCTAGGGAGGGATGGGATCTGCCTGTCTAGAAGAGGCAAGGGAATCTTTGTCAGCAGGCTGGCCAATTTGGTGAGGTGAGCTTTAAACTGAAGGACTCGGGGGGCGAGGTCCAAAGTGGCAATGCTCACGCTGTTGCAGCCAACTGGGGAATGAGCCAGGCCAACCAGAGCAGTGACAAATGTTCCTCAGCTGCCTCCCAAGATGTGTACCAGAAGACCACCCACCTCAAGTGTATGTATACCAATGCACGCAGCCCGGGGAACAAACAGGAGGAACTGGAGCTCCGTGCCCAGTCAGAAAGTTATGATATCATAGGCATAACTGAAACATGGTGCGACAACTCACATGACTAGAGGATCACGATGGATGGCTATACCTATTTCTTAAAGACAGGCAAGGAAGAAGAGGTAGAGGAGTCACACTCGATGTTAAGGAGAACCTTGGGAGTCACACTCGATGTTAAGGAGAACCTTGAATGTATAGAAGTCAACTACAGTGATTGTGGAAGCCCTATAGAATGCCTCTGGGTTAAGATCAGAGGGATTGTGTCCAAGGAGGATCTTACTGTAGGCATCTGCTACTGACCTCCAATCCAAGATGATAAGGCCAACGAAGCAATATTTGGGTCACTTAAGCAAGCTTCGACTTAGCAGAACCTCATTCTTATGGGTGACTTCAACTACCCAGACATTTATTGGAAGAACAATACAGCAGCTCACATGTCATCCATCAAGTTCCTGGAATGCATAGAGGACTGTTTACTCATACAAATTTTAGATGGGCCAACCAGGAATGAGGCACTGCTGGACTTGCTACTCACAAATCAAGAAAACCTGCTTTGTAATATCTCTGATGGCCTTGGCTGCAGTGATCACAATATTGTGGAGTCTGGGATCCTGCTGAGCATGCTGAAAGTTAGTACAAAGATAAAGGTTTTAGATTTTAGAAGAGAGAACTTCAGCTTGCTCAGAAATCAGCTGGGAGAGATTCTGTGGGAAGCTTCCATGGAGGATAAAGGAACTAGCGAGTGCTGGGAGTTTATTGAGAATGCTCTCGTGGATATGCAAAAACAGTTCATCCACTTTGAAGGTAAGGGAAGTAGGTGGAGCAGAGACCCCTTGGCTTAACTACGACCTGCTGAGTCTGCTCAAAACCAAAAGAGAAGTGTACCAGAGATGGAAAAGCAGACAAATACCCATTGAGAATATTGCCAGGGTGTGCAGAGAAGCAGTTAGAAAAGAAAAGCCCAGGCCGAATTGAAAATGGCCAGAGACATTTAAGAACTACAAGAAAGGGTTCTTCAGGTATGTAAACAACAAGCAGAAACAGAAGGAAAATATTGGCCCTCTGTTAAACAGGGCGATGAATTAGTCAGCAGCAATGATGGAAAGGCAGAGGTTCTGAACACTTTCTTCACCTCTCTTTGCCAGCAGCATTGGGCCTCAGGGCTTGGGAACAAAAATCCAGGTCGATGCAAACATAGACCCGCCGTCACTAAAGGGAGGGTTGGTTTGTGAACTATTACAGGAGCTTCACGTCTACAAATTGATGGGCCCAGACATCATCCACTCAAGGGTGTTAAGAGAGCTGGCTGATGTTGTTGTGAGGCTGCTCTCCATAATCTTTGAAGAAGGCGTGGACATCAGGGGATGTCCCAGAAGGCTGGAAGAAGGCTAACGTCACCCCCATCTACAAGAAGGACTTAAAGGACGATCCAGGAAATTACAGGCCTGTCAGTTTTACTTCAATCCCCAGGAAAGTTATAGAGCGAATCCTCCTGGGGGCTATCACAAGACGAATGAAGCACGTGATTGAGAAAAGCCGGCATGGATTCAGCCAGGGTAAATCACGCTTGACAAACTTGATGGCCTTCTACGACAAAGTAACCTGCTCGGTTGTTGTGGGATCAGTGGTGGGCATTGTCTACCTGGATTTCTCCAAGGCTTTCGATACGGTTACCCACAGCCTTCTCCTAGAGAAAGTGACACATTACAGTCTGGACAAGTGGTCTGTGTGGTGTGGGGGTAACTGACTGACAGGCCGCACGCCGAGGGTGGTGGTACATAGTGCCTTTTCCAACTGGCAGCCTGTCACAAGCGGGGTCCCCCAGGGATCGATATTGGGCCCAATGCTATTTAATGTTTTCATAAGTGATCTGGATGATGGGATCAAGTGTACCCTGATTAAGTTTGCTGATGATACCAAACTGAGTGGGGAAGGGGATGCTTCAGAAGGGAGAGCCACTCTGCAGAAAGACCTGGATAGGCTAGAAGAAAGGGCTAACAAAAACCTTGTGTAGTTCAACAAGGGCA
>VZSC01001689.1:2718-14019 GCA_013398225.1 Steatornis caripensis | reverse complement strand
CATTCTATGATTCTATGATTCTATTAGTCTATGATTCTACAATTTAAACTCAATTTACAATAAATACATAAATAAATTAGGGGCTGCCTTAGATATTATACAGTGAAAAAGCTCAGGAATTGATGTGCAGTTGTAATTGATTTTCTGAGAGAAATTATTATGCCAAATGTTGTTGCTACAGAATAAAGCAATACATATAAAGGCTTATCTGTAAAAACAGAGCTAGAAGGTCAAAAATTAAGGGACTAGATAGAGATAAAATGACAGATATTTTGTCTAAGTAATTGTAACAAAGACTGACTAAATTCAACAGTTCTCCCTTTGCCACTTAGAAACTAATGGTAAACCTTTATATTAAAATCTATAAATACCTTTGCTTTTTTCACAAAAATACTTCAAATATGAAATGNTAAGGGACTAGATAGAGATAAAATGACAGATATTTTGTCTAAGTAATTGTAACAAAGACTGACTAAATTCAACAGTTCTCCCTTTGCCACTTAGAAACTAATGGTAAACCTTTATATTAAAATCTATAAATACGTTTGCTTTTTTCACAAAAATACTTCAAATATGAAATGTCTGTGGAATGGGAATAGCCACAATAATAGCAGTCTTTTGAAAAATATCTCATTTAATTTGTTTGCAACTCTTCTGGTTTGACGGCCTTTTGTTGATAACCTTAGACTTCTCTGAAGTCACTGAATGAAATGTTAGTCAAAACATTTGTTTTGAATTATATTAAAATTTAAATTAATTTTATTTTTACTAAGTCTATTAGTGTTTAATTCTCTCTGATCTCTACATTTACTTGTATTTTATTTTTACCCCACAGAACATGAAAGCATTTCAGCTGCAAAATAGGAGATGAAAATGAGAAACTCTAGCATGAAAGAAGGAATTAAATGGGTGAAGCACAAGAAATTATCAACTAGAATGCACAACATTGTTAAGTAGAAAGCATTCACACTGTAATCTGTAATGATTGTTTCAAATTTCAAACTAGATAGGAACACATTGACAATCTCCAAATCATTTTGTAATCACTGGGGAGTTTGTGGTAAAAAGTACAATTAATTAATGGTTCATCCTTTATAAGAAATTGATGAAATAGCTAGTTTTTTTTTTTCTCTGGCTAAACATGCATGAACTGTATAGATGAATGAATTTAAATATGAAATCCTGTTACAAAAGCCAAGCTACAGTTACATTGGTACTAAATACTCGAGAAATTTTTGGGGAAAAACTGGCTGAACATTTACAAAGGGCTACAACTGTTGAACATTCAGAATGAAAGATATACACAAAAAAGGAGGGGTAACTGAGCTAGACATGGACTCAGTTTGAAACAATAATATTCATGATGCTTGTCTGTGGAAAAGGGGTTTTGTTATGAAACACCTATTTAATTTGATTAAATATATTTCAACATCAACTGAAGTAAGTTTTTAGGTTCAGATTTCAAGTACTGATTATTTTCTTTAAAAGCATAATTTTGACCTATTTTGTTAACTTCTGTAAAGAGATTTTTAGACTAGTGTACTTTTATAAGCTGCATGGAGGAAAGCAACTGATTTCTTATTGTGTGAAGAGATGAAAAAGATGTTTTAATAATCCAATTAAATCACATTATAGAGATAACCATAAACCAAGCTATGTTGCTATCTTTACTGATGTGAATGGTCTTACTACTCTCTGTGGTACTCACTCAAATGCTTAAGGTTAATATAAGATTAAAAGAGAAGACAGTTTCAATGAAGAATTTGATCTTAGAAAAATATGAGATTTGCTACATAATATAGACTGAATTCTTATTGGTGTATCCAAATCAAATGCATAAAATATTCCCATATAAACCCATTCTGGTTTGAGATGTACATGCTGATGTATGCAGTATGTCTGGGTCTGGATGTCACGCAACCAGAGCAGGAGCTGCTAACAAATGCAGTGTGTCTTTCCAGAAACTGCTAGTGGAGCAAGTTTGTTTGCCTGACATCATGATATTTGGGCTACAAAGGCCATTTGTTTCCTCAGGGAATCTTCAGTCATGATTTAACCATTTTGAAGTCAAAGATGTGGTATACTGTTTTATTTTTCCAGGGAATTTCCAATCTGTATACTGTAATGAAGTCTTAAGATATTCCCTAGAAGGCTTTTTACTCCAAAGCCCACATCATTTCCTAATGATTGTAACTTGACAACTCTAAGTTGTGTTTTATTGGGTTTTAGCTTTGAGGTATAAAATTCACTCAGCTGGATATTATTTGGTATTCATCAATGTATTAAAACAATCTCGCATAGTTATCCCCTGAAATTGGTATGAATCTGATTGCCAAAAAGTATGTTTTTCCAACTCACTAACATTAGTTGTGTATAGAGGCAGTACGACAGACTCAATCTGCCAGAATGGATGTGTTAGCTCTACAGCCCTTAGGAGAAATCTTTCCTCTGGCTCAGATTACTCAGTTATGGAACAGCACAGATTATTTCTCTCAAATCTTATTAAACCCACCAACAGCAAACATATTCAGTGTATGTTCAATTTGAAGCTAATTTTCTACCATTTCAAGCATGACTTTTCACTGGAATATTAATAGGGGGAAATAGCTCCATAAGTATAAATCCATAACAACGTAATTCATACAAGCAACACTACCTATGTTTTATTATGGTGTCTGTCATTCTTACAGTCTCTTAAATGAATGGTAGGAAAGGTTAATAAACTCAAGGAAAACATTCATTAATTATATGTATTTTTTCAGCACACTGCTTTGAAATTAAATGTTAATTCTTCCTTTCCAAACTTTCCAAAGATATTTTTACTTACCTGTCTGAAAAGCTTCCCAGGGAAAAGTCTTTCATCTCTTCTATACTGTTTTTGGATTTTATTTTAGCATTTATTTAAATTAAATATTTATTTATATGCAGTAGAGCCAGATAAAAGTTAAATTGCACATTGTATTGCACACCTCTTTTCCTGAAGAATGCACAATCCAGACTAAGAGTTCTACATATTTGCAAGATTACAGGCATTGAGAAAACTGTTGAAACATGTGTAGTACTGCTTCTTTACATTAATATCCAAGAAGTCCAACATTATTTCAAACAAGATTTCCCTTTTGTTCTACACCAGTTAGTTGCATTGCAGATGTGTGCTTTTATACACCTGGAAAAGTCCTTATATTGCTTCCTAGGAAATCAAGAGTAAGATATTAATGTAATAGAATGCCTTCAATATGAGAAATTTTGATCTAGGACACTTAATTGTTGAGCTGAAGCAGCAGAAAGATTTTTATTCCATTCATTTTTTTTCCTGGCAGTAGAGTCAGATGTTGTTCTTTACAGTATTAATATAATTGACAATTAATAGAAAGGAAGTCCTAAACCTGTTAAAGCTTTAGGGAAAAGATTTTATGCAGAATCCTTTATAAATTTTGGAGACAATATTTGTGTGATCTCCTGAGCTCTATCTCTTTGTGATATTTTCTCAGGTTGTTAGAGTCACCTTGCATTATCTTCTCTAATACTGCTTGGCAAGGAATACAAGTTTATTTTAGTTGTCACAGTGCAATGTGTCCTTAAGACAACTTTGAAAACAAAAGAACAAGGTACCATAAACCAGACTGTAGGTCTCCAGTGGGAAATATGAGTTTGGGTGTTTTTTTAATAAGCAGTGGAAAGAATAAATTGAAACAAGTCCTCCTCACAGTGTTCCTGACTTTTTTTTTTTTTACATTAAACAGTGGCTGATCCCTTCAACTTCAATGAAACAGTAACAGTTCAGCCTAAAGGAGTATATATAGTTCACAAAATATACTTGGGTAACCTCTTAAAATGGAGGAAAAAAGAAATCTCAGCATGAAAATTTATTGCTGTTTTTCATTACCTACAGAGTAGTGAGTAAATGGAGGTTTTGAAAGAGCTTAGATGCTGTTGAGTGTCAATGGTAGTTGGGTGCCATATTGTCTACATGCCTTTTGAGATTTAATTTATAATGATTATGGAATCTATGAAACCGAGAAACCTGGAGAGGGAAGTCTCTCATTATCTCACAGAAGAGGTGCAGAAGGGGTCCTGGCAGTTCATATGTCCCCATTTTGTCTTCAGTACTTGTCCTGATCAGAGCTGAGACAGAACCAATTTTCTTTTTAATAATTTTATTCTGCAGTTAAGTCTTTTCTAAGAGACTGCACTCTGAAATAAACATTGTTTTTCAGACAGTCTGCCTCTAGGGCTGATAATTCTTAATGTTTATAGTTAGTGTGTGAGTAACAGTAGGAATGGTACGCAGAAAGGCTATTGCTTATAGTTATTCCTATGGAAACCAAGGTTGATGCTTTCTTTTGCTCACTTTCTTATGCGCCAGAAATGAAAGAATGGAAAAGGGGTCACACCTGCGACCCTGTGGTGGGGAGGAGCAGGTAGGACAGGTGACCTCAAACTGACCAAAAGGAGGATTCCATCCCATACGAGCCATACTCAGTATAATGCTGAGGTGTCACAAGGGTCAAGCTCTTATGTTCTATGGCCGGCATCCGAGCAGGACTCTGTCCGAATCCTCTGCCTTCGACCCTGACCCATGCATTTCTGAATCCAGTTCCTGTCTGCCACTGAGTCCAATCCAGGACTTTCACAGGGCCTGGCCTGCAGTGTCAGGGTGATGTGATTGTCATTGAGGGGAGCTTGATATTTATTTTATATATTTTTGTATATATTTCATTATTATTTTTTCTATTATTATTATACCTTATTATTGGAGTTAGATTAAAACTCTTTTAGCTTTCCCAATGCATGAGTCTCTTTCCTTTTCCCTTTTGGGGAGGAAAGGGATTAACAAAGAGCATCTGTCATCCATTTAATAGCTAGCCCAGCTTTAAACTCTGATAGTGCTTCACAGCTCTGGCACGGAAATCTTTCTCCACAGGTAAGAGCCTATGTTCTCCAGTTTTGCTCAAGTCTTCAGGGTCTGTACCAAGATTTCCTTTTGGTAGACAACAGAAGAATTTGGCTGTTCATCTTCAGTGATTTCTACCTTCTAAAGTTTCATTCGGGATTTGCAATACTTACTCATCTTGATGCCTTTTTTGGTGACTTGGTGAGACTTAGTATTATCCTTAGGTTAGTCTGCACAAGAGAGTATGAAATCAAGTGAGAACAACTGACAGATTGACAAATGTAAGAAGATTTTGATTTTCCTTTTTGTGTTTTCTTTGTTCTTGTTTGATGTGTTCCATTCAGAGTAGGAGGGTTTTCTTTCCACATATTATTGTATCTTCTAAAACCATAGTATTTTTAAAGGAAAAAAGTCCTGATTACTATTCATGATTATTACTTCCTCATGACATATTCTGCAACTTCCTTTTCAAGTTGCTGTTCCTAAGGTAGTTTACTTTTTAATCTTAAAAAAATTAAAATCATAATCAAAATACATTTTTTCATCTATGGACTTCTGACAGTTTTCAGATCATATGCTACTATTGATAGCCCTGCCAATTAAAATGTATTAGCCATCCAAGAAATCTTTCATGAAGCAATGAAATCTGAGCTGCAAATAACTATCAAAGAAAATATATTACCTCAAATAAGATAATACATTATAGTATCCTAGTAAAGTCAAATATCAATTTATATCTGCTCAGAGACTCAGAAGTTTGGAATGGAGTTTATTTTAAAATAAAATAATAAAAATTGTTTCTGGACTAATATAAATCCAAAGATCAGGGTGGGAATGGCTACATTTTTTTGGATAGAATTGTACCAGAAAATATCTATGTAACTTCTCTAAATCTATGATGACAACTTTTTGATATCTGTATCAGCCTAGGAAAGAATATATTTTTTCTTTGAAGAAATCGCAATTTTGGAGCACCTGTTATCTGGCCAGCATATGTAAGGTTGCCTTACAGAGAAAAGCCATCTGCAGAGCCATACTACCATCCTCTGTTCTATATCTAATTTTTGTATGACAGACTTCTGGGGGAATCAAATCAAGGACCTCTACCATCCGCTTTCTCTTAGAGGATCACTATCAAGCTGCAATCCCAGCTTCATATTTATGGGGAGAAAACAGAGAAAAGAATCACAACATCCTTATTACAAAACGTATTTTGCTTTACTATATATGTGACTTCCTGATCATCTTAAAATCATGTAAGAGGACTCTTAGGGTACTGATGGAAATTAAGTTGTTCTTTGTTATTTATTGTAGCTGTCTTCCAGTTTTAAATAATAATTTTGACTCCTGTTACATAATTATTCAAATCCAACTTATGTCAATTGTTACAACTGGCTCTGAGGGAAAAAAATTATAAAAGCCTGTGTTCTTTGTTGAACACTTAAAGATGCATTAGTCTAAGGAAGAAAATGTAGACTGCTAGTCAGTAGTACTGAGGAAAAGTGGCTACCATCCATAGATCAAAATTAAAATTAGAAAATGGATAAATAAAAGGTCTTTGTACAAAAGGCAGAAGAAAAAAGTGAACATTTTGCAAGAGGGAAAAGATAAACAAGCACTGAAAAATTAAAAAACTAGATGTTAGGTGCAGGCAACTTAATGTTACTTCTTTTTTAAATGTCGTTATTTGAATTTTCAACTTACTGATGAAGAAAAAGCACTGTTTTTCAGTGTATCCTCAGATCAAGGAGGATAGATCATTACACAATACACACATTTCCATCACCAGTGGTTCTAATGCGGGTCTGTGAACATATATAAGGTTGTAGACTCTCTGGTCCTGTTTCCCTTGGATTTGCTATAATTTTTTTAAAAAAATAAAATTTGTTTCATAGCCAACATTTTAATCGCTGTTCATAATATAAATAGTATATTATACTTTTAAAGATTCTTTTCCCTTTCAAGTAAGAATTTTTTAATTCCTTGTCACAGGCCATATGTTATACTTCCTTCCTCTTCTTAAATCACTTTGCCGCTTAAGGAATCACAATTAATCTTAGTGCTAGGAAAAAAGCCTTTCATTCCAAAGGATGACTATATGACCATCAGATAATGAAAAATTAATATCCTTCTGTGTTTTCTCTGTCGATGTTCATATTCTGCAAGTACCTTAGTTTCTTCATGTTACTCACAAAGTGGTCACTCTCTGAAGGCTGGTGGTTCTAATGAATAGTTATTAGATTATGCAGTAGTTTTATTTCAGTATTGAAAGTATTTGTTTCCAGAAAAAAACATATTCAAAGAAGAAAGTTATTTTTCATAGTCATGTGTTTTTCATGTTTGCTAAACTGCAATGCATGATGTTACTAGGAAAAAAAAATCATGATGATTTCCATAAGAACTTTTTCCCATTTCTTTAGTTTATTTTTCCTTTCTGCAAATGATGAGATAAGCCAACTAAATGGAATTTAACAAGAAACTTGTTTAGGAATATATTCTGTTCAGCAAATTACATTTTAAGAAAAAGTCAACTATACTATATATATAGAGACAGAGTTGCTGATCAGAAAAAATTTGTACTGAATTTGATGTCTTTTCTTCCAATACAACATTTTAAGTACTTATCTTTCTACTCTTGATGGTCAGGGAAAAAGAAAAAAAGCTTATTTTATGTTGAGCTAGCAGTATTTTTTATTACTCTGTCAGTTTCATATTTCTCTTGCTATTTGTTTCTAAGGAGACATATCCTCAATGAGATGTCCCAGTGTGACTTCTGTGTTTCAAGAGATGACAGAGTAAAACTTATCCGTCAAAGAAGTCTTATTTAACAGAAGTAATGAATGAGATTTATCTAGCAATACCTTAAATATCCAAAGCAGTTACCCTATTGATCAGCAGTTCTCTACGTCTCATTATTATGTTCATCTTTGCAAATATATTTCCTTTCTGACAGTTTATTACTGCCTTTCCGGGAAAACAAAGTTCGTTGTATGGTTTCGCCGTGTGTTTACTGAACACTAAATTTACTAACTTAGGTGTTGTCCTGGTTTGACCAAATGCAGTATTACATCCCATATATGTGATACTCAGTATAAAGCTGAGGGATCACAAGGGTCATACTCTCTCCTTTTATGGCCAGGGGCCTGAGGGCACTAATGGTCTTTAAGGCCCTAAGCAGCCTCACCTGGTGCTTCCTCCCACACTCATGGCCCAGGAGCCTGTTTCAGCCTGGGATGGGGCTGTCAGAATGTGGTCTTAGTGGTGTTGCAGGATACTGCTCTTCAGCTCTGCCCAGCTCCTTGCTCAAGCGTTGGAGGAGGACTCTGTCTGATTCTTCTGCCTTCCATCCCCATCCATGCATTGCTGAATCTATTTCCTGCCTGCTACTGAGTGCGGTCTGGGACTTTCCAGGANTAGGAATATATTCTGTTCAGCAAATTACATTTTAAGAAAAAGTCAACTATACTATATATATAGAGACAGAGTTGCTGATCAGAAAAAATTTGTACTGAATTTGATGTCTTTTCTTCCAATACAACATTTTAAGTACTTATCTTTCTACTCTTGATGGTCAGGGAAAAAGAAAAAAAGCTTATTTTATGTTGAGCTAGCAGTATTTTTTATTACTCTGTCAGTTTCATATTTCTCTTGCTATTTGTTTCTAAGGAGACATATCCTCAATGAGATGTCCCAGTGTGACTTCTGTGTTTCAAGAGATGACAGAGTAAAACTTATCCGTCAAAGAAGTCTTATTTAACAGAAGTAATGAATGAGATTTATCTAGCAATACCTTAAATATCCAAAGCAGTTACCCTATTGATCAGCAGTTCTCTACGTCTCATTATTATGTTCATCTTTGCAAATATATTTCCTTTCTGACAGTTTATTACTGCCTTTCCGGGAAAACAAAGTTCGTTGTATGGTTTCGCCGTGTGTTTACTGAACACTAAATTTACTAACTTAGGTGTTGTCCTGGTTTGACCAAATGCAGTATTACATCCCATATATGTGATACTCAGTATAAAGCTGAGGGATCACAAGGGTCATACTCTCTCCTTTTATGGCCAGGGGCCTGAGGGCACTAATGGGCTTTAAGGCCCTAAGCAGCCTCACCTGGTGCTTCCTCCCACACTCATGGCCCAGGAGCCTGTTTCAGCCTGGGATGGGGCTGTCAGAATGTGGTCTTAGTGGTGTTGCAGGATACTGCTCTTCAGCTCTGCCCAGCTCCTTGCTCAAGCGTTGGAGGAGGACTCTGTCTGATTCTTCTGCCTTCCATCCCCATCCATGCATTGCTGAATCTATTTCCTGCCTGCTACTGAGTGCGGTCTGGGACTTTCCAGGAGCATGCCCCGCAGCATCTGGGTGATGTATTTGTCATGGGGGAGGGGGGAGCTAGATATTGGTTTTGTATATATTTGTATATATTTCATTATTATTCTTCCTATTATTATAATGCATTATTATTGTAGTTAGATTAAAGCTACTTCAAAATTTCCAACCCATAAGTCTCTTTCCCTTTTTTCTTCTCCCCTTTTTGAGGAGGGAGAGGGTTGACAAAGAACATCTGTCGTCTGTTTAATAGCCAGCCCAGCTTTAAACCCTGGCAAGCATAAATAATGAATAGGCACAAACTGCCATTACTCTTTCAAGAAGTTACAAACCTTTCAAAAGTTTCAAATAAGTGGTCTTGTCTTATCACCCAGATTCTTCCGTGCTCAAGGTCAGATCTTCAGTTACCTTTGGGGAGCATTCAGAAAAGCTTGAGTGAATGAGCCCCTTCTGCTTCTCCATGGTTAGGGCTATGTGTTGCTCTTTCGTAAAGGTAAGAGTCAAGTGTCTTGTTTTTATTATTTTAGAAATTGCTATTTCTCATTAAGATCTCCTGTACTAAGATGATTATAAAAGCCTAAGTAAGGTTGCTGTTAGGCCACTTTTTGCTGGCCTGGTATTGTAAAACTGCCAACACAGACAAGGAGCAAAACCTCTGTCAGTCTATTGCAACTTACCCAGAGAAAATATTTTACTGCAATGGAATGATCTCTCTTGTAAGCCTGGGCTTGAGAAAATAACAACATCAATAAGAATGAAATTCATTTAGGTATGATCACATTTTGTGAAAGGAAGGGCTCACTTTCATATAGGGGAGCCTTGTGGTTACTTTTTCCTATGTGTAAACTACTTTGAAAGTATGTGTTCAATGGTATACAATTTTGGGTGTGGCACATGAATTACCTATAGCAATAAAAATAATTTAGGTGAGAAAATAGGAAATATCACAAAAGCTAAAATTAACTTTTCTGTTTGTTAGGCTGGAACTGCTACTAGAAGCTTTTCTTACAGAGAAAAGGAAAACTTGATTTCAAAAAGAATAACGGATGCTTTAAGCTATCATCCTGAGATCTTTCAAAAAATCTTCAAACAAATAACTTCTCTTTTTAATTGTCTCACCTACATGGGCTCTATTTTACTCTTATCATGGAAATACAGGCCAACTATTTTACAGTTTTATTGAGTTTTTCCCAATTGCATTTTGGATGAGATAGCAAGAGCATGCATGTGAGGTGATAAAACATGGTGGACAAGGGAAACAAGTTCTTATTTCCTAAAAGCGGAGGAAGTGCCTCCTCTGTCTGACTTAAAACAACAACTACAGCAGCAAAACCAAAAAACCTTCCAAACTCAATAGACTTTCCATAGCTCTGTCTCTTTGGTTGATGTAACAGGATTTCTTTCTATTTCAACATATTCTGACCACCACAGCGAGCCCTTTAGAAATTCTTTGATCTGAAAGGAAATCCCACAGTGCTGAAAACAGCTAGACATTCAAGAGGAAGTGAGGAACCTTTGTTGTTCCTGTTGAAGTTCCCGGAGTTTGTTTAAAAAATGTGTGACTGTGTTTTTTTTCACATGGAAGAAAATAAAAAATTGATCAAATATAAAAATAAATATATGCACGTGCATATATAACATTTTGGAGCATGATGGAAACAGGGAAACTTTATAGCCTTGAAATTATAACTAGTATGAGAAACAAGTCTTTAATCTTACATAACTAAAACTGTCAGTTTCTCTTTACTCATTTGTATAAAATCAGTGGATCACAATGAATGACTCATTTAATCTGATAGTAATGTAGAAATCACATGATTCATCAGGACCACTGTGCAAACAACTTTTTTTTTTCTTCATCAGTGTTTGCTTGATTGAAAAACTTAATTATGCAATCATACTTTTTTTGTTGTTTAATATTATTCACTGAATCTGAAAATTTTAGAGAACTACAATATTGCAGGAATTTTCATAGGATTTATTCAGTAATCTCTTTTAGGAAAAAGAATTACCTTGAATCTTTAAGAAGTTATTCTAGAGAAGAACTGCGATTTTTTTTTTTTTTTTTTTTTTTTTTT